>JAMWET010000477.1:1035000-1325038 GCA_024036415.1 Prochilodus magdalenae | reverse complement strand
TCCACCTCACCTTTACCTCACTTTACACCCTCTCCTCCACCTCACCATTTTAAAATACCTTTAACCCCACATCACACCCTCTCCCCCACCTCACCATATTAACACACCTTTACCTCACTTTACACCCTCTCCTCCACCTCACCATATTAAAATACCTTTACCTCACATCACACCCTCTCCCCACCTCACCATATTAACATACATTTACCTCACTTTACACCCTCTCCTCCACCTCACCATATGAACATTAACATACCTTTACAACCTCTCCTCCACCTTACCATTTTAACATACCTTTCCCTCACTTTACACCCTCTCCTCCACCTCACCATTTTAATATACCCTTGCCTCACTTTACACACTCTCCTCCACCTCACCATATTAACATACCTTTACCTCACTTTACAACCTCTCCTACACCTCACCATATTAACATACCTTTACCTCACTTTGCACCCTCTCCCCCACCTCACCTTACTAACCCCCCCATACCTCCCTTTACACCCTTATCTTTACTTCACCTTATTGAAGTAAACTTTACTCAACCTCAACCTCACCCACATTTACACCCTCATCTCCAAATCACTTTACTAACTCACCCTCACCCACCTTTACACCCTCATCTCCACATCACTTTACCAACTTACCTTCACCCACCTTTATACCCTCATCTCCACATCACTTTACCAACTCACCCTCACCCACATTTACACCCTCATGTCCACATCATGTACCAACTCACCCTCACCCACCTTTACATCCTCATCTCCACATCACTTTACCAACTTACCTTCACCCACCTTTACACCCTCATCTCCACATCACTTTACCAACTCACTCTCACCCACCTTTATGCCCTTGTCTCCGCATCACTTTACCACCTCACCCTCACCTACCTTTACACCCTCTTTTCCACATCACTTTACCAACTCACCTTCACCCGCCATTACACCCTCATCTCCACATCACTTTACCAGCTCACCTTTACCCACCTTTACACCCTCATCTCCATATCACTTTACCAACTCACCTTCACCCACCTTTACACCCTCATCTCCACATCACTTAACCAGCTCACCTTCACCCACCTTTACATCCTCATCTCCACATCCATTTACCAACTCACCTTCACTTACCTTTACACCCTCACCATACCAACTCACCTTTACCTCACTTTACACCATCAGCTCCACCCTACCTTACCAACTTCACCGTACCATATATAGTTAGATATATATTGGTTTCTTTTAAGTAGTAATTCACACACAAAAAATTATTTCATATGGAAAATGTTAAAAAATTATTAGCAGGTTTTTTTGGCAACAGGTCTGTTATAATTTTATGATTGTGATTATTTTGGACTAGGGTATCAAAATATCTTTTGTGAACAGAGCTGGAGTCACCAAGAGGACTCGATTTGATTTGGAATATCAATTTTATAAAATCTGAGCTATTGCCCGCTTTTTCTACAGGCTGATCATCTTCTTGCACTTATAAAAAACAAAACACGACTACACTTCAAATGTCCTTTTCTTAGAAGGCTGAAAAATCACTGGGCATCACATTTCCCAGACACAAAACAACCCCACGGTACAGAAATGTTGTTTTTCCCATTGTGCTCGTATGGGAAACACTAAACTTGAACTTTACACAAAAATTGCTTTGCAATAAAACACGCTGAGCTATTTTTCTTTTTTATTTAGGAACTAACTTTAAAAGTTTAAAACACAAGATGTACATACACTTTTATTCATTTGATTTTGTTGTTGCCAAAATTTGTATATTCAAAAACAAAAAAATGTTGCCACGTGGTTGTTCTATGGTACACAGCATAACCGTGCCTTCATAGGTTGAATTAAAGTAACATTATATGAGATTTTTAACCTAGAATAGCAGCTACAAAAGCATGTTGATGGTTGAGAAGCGTGTCTGTCATTGCCACTTCGGACTTGGAATGCCTGCTAAATCTGGGTAATACTTTACACCATCATGTCACACACTAACAACTATGGGTTTTAACTAGAGCAACCTAGCTCAGTACTTCTAGAATAAACATCAGGACAGAGTCTGAGAAAAGACCAAAGAAGATGTTTTTGAAGGAAGTAAAGAAGAAAAAAAGTGGCCAAGCAAGAGACCAGACTCATTGTCAAGAAGCAATGAAAATCCAGCAGCAGAGTGTACATCACTGCCAGTGTTATTATTAAAAGACTGCTATGTCAACTGTAACCTTACCTGTATAATCCCTGCATCTAACTGCAGTTTTGTTACTAGGCAGCATGCAAAGAAATAAATTCATCTTATGCCAAAATGTTTAGTCAGTCTTTGTCACTCTCACTCCAAATAAGCCTTGAAAGTTTGCAACCCTCTGTACTAAAATCCTTTAACATCACTCCACATAGTCTACATGGTTTTCATCTCTGGTGTTGTATTGGCTGGTGGGCTTGTGAGGTTGAGATCTCTATGTTCAAAAATGGAAGATCTACTTCTGCACAACCAAACTTTTCACATGTGTCTTTTGTTTTATTGAGACCTGACTTTCTAAGCTGACCAAGGATAGTGTGCTGCACGTCCCATTGTGGTATAGTAAGATATACAGCCCTTTCATGTAATGACACTACATTACAGATGTATAAGTAAAGACAGAGAACTATATTTGGAGAAATTGAGTAGAAGCTTTAATCAAGAAGCACTGACGTCTCATCTTAACCTGTTTGTACTCTGCTTGCATATGGAGGCTACTGATTACACTCCCAAATATCTGTTATTAACACAAAGACAACTAAAATCATAAGTGTAATCTGTGTGCATCTATGTACATGTGTGACACGTGTGAAGGACAGCCAAATTCTGTATCCTTCGGATCAAATACACGTGGGCCACTTTCACAGGGGAGTAAAAGTGAATTACACTCGAGGAGGAAATATTTGCACAAAAACGCACATGTATAAGACAGAAATAAGAATAAAAGTATATCATTAGCATTTTTACAGTTTTACAGCATCAATCTCACTTCAAATAAACCTTGAAAGTTTGCCAGCCCCTGTAGTAAGACAGATTAGTTTTATTTACATAGTAGCAGGTATTGCACTAAATTGAAAGGTAACGTAATCATAACTTAGTAGTAAACATAACTGGGAATAGCAGCAGTATTTAAAGTATACAGTGCATAGTGAAAATGTCATTGCAATAGTAGATTATGATTTATTGCCCAGTGTGTACTAGCTGTTGTCTGCCTATAGTGATGAAGAGTAATTGTGATTTAGCACAGTTCAGACAGCAAAAGATCAGTACTATCTCTGCAGTGAGAGGTTGCAGAGCCTTATAGCAGTGGGTAAAAAAGAATTCACACACTCTTTAACACGGTGGAGCTGCAACAGTCTGCCAGTGTGCTTTTCTGGTTTTCCAGTGCAGTTACAGGGAGTGTGAGGTATTGCCCAGGATCTCTAACAGCTTGTTGACAGTGCTTTGCTCTGCCACAACCACCTGAGAGTTCAGCTGAACTCCTACAACAGAGCCAGTCTTCTTAGTAATAATAATACGTTTAATTTAATTTGAATATGAATTTATATGTTGTTGGTAAAACTGAATGGTGTAAGGTCGGATGAGTTTGTGTATCTGCTGATGAGTTGGTCAGATAAGGGGCAAGCAGGGCCACCAACATATATTAACAGCTTAACTTTTTATCTTTCTCCATGTTTTTCAGGTTCAGTAAAGAAAAATGGATATTGTGCTCTTTAGCTATGAACAGAGTTTTGGAATACTGTTTTTTATAATATTTTTATTATATTTTCCTTGGGATTCCTTGGGCAGGAGTTGAGCCTTCTGAATGAGCATAAATTAAAAGTACAGCTGATGTTTTAGAAGCAAGAAAAGGTAATAAAAAATGGGGGAAAAAAACTATAATTGGCATGTAATTTATGGCTATTGTGTAAGGCCACAGCAACACATGTTATTACTAGTACAAGGGCACTCATGGTATGTTCTGGGGCATATAACTGTTCATTAAATTGCATAAAATCATAAATGACTGGGTCATACTGAAATCTGGCTTCCAATCAAAATCTGTGTGGAAAAATCAGTTGACTCTCCCACCAGTCTTCACTGCACACCTTTATCCAGACATTTTGTATCATCAGCAACAGGGATGGCGTCCTGCTTATGTGTCTCTAGGCCAATTAATAGACCAATTTGGAGTGAGCATTCCCATTATGTCACTGAGAGTTACACATGCACAGTGGTGGCAGAAATATAGCAGAAACAGGTGGCGTGAAATGCATGAGATGCGAGGAATGATGACGAAGTGTAAAGATGTGTTCTCTGCAAAAAGTTGCACACCTGTGTAGGCCACTGTATTGGCCCTGAACAGCACAAAAAGTATTTGTCAGCCAAGTGTTGCTGTTTCTGTTTATGTAATATAAGGTTTCGCAAAAAAATTATACCAAACATTGTGTCATATGCTAAATAAAATTCATGAATAAATAAATAGATAAATGAATAAATAGATAAGTATATAAAAAAATAAGAATGATTGCTTTCACATGTCAGTTTGTTGTTGGTACACAAGTCTACACTAAGGTTATAGAGTGTAGGTGTGGGATAGGGGCCTTAAATCTGTTACTTGAATATTAGTCTTTTGATGAGTCAATACATATTATTTTAAGAAATTATATTATTTTGATTAAATAAATAGCCCGTCTGCTACACAATTTACACACATACACACTCGCTCATACACATACACACACACACACACACACACATACACACACGCTCACACACACATACATTTTCTGGTCTCTTTGTCCCATCCCCCCTCACATCACTCAGAAAACAACCTCTCTCACTGTCTTCCTTTCTGTCTCTATCTTATTCTCTCTCTCTCTCTCTCTTTCTCTCTCTCTTTCATTCTTTGTTTTTCTTTCTTCATTCCTTCTCTCTTTCTCTGCATCTCTCTTCTTTTAATCCCTCTCTCTCTTCTCTTCTACTTTGCTTTCTCCCATCTTACTCTCTCTTCAATTTTTCTCCTTCTTTTTGCTCTCCTCCATTCCCACACTCTCTCATTCTCTGTCTCTGTTTCCTTCTCTCTCTCTCTCTCTCTCCCTCTCTCTTCCTCCCTCTGTTTCTCTTTCTCGTCCCCTTCTTCCATCCTTGGAGCATCGCATTTGCACCCCTCCACCCCCCTCCCCCCGTTTATTCCAGCGTGACGAACCGCAGGGGGATTTGAGTTTCTCTCTTTAAAGGCGTGTGCCTGTGGGAGCCGCTGGCGTCTCCAGCCTGTGCTTTAGTATTCCGCAGGAAAACCAGGCTGAGGACGGTGCGCAGGCTTTTGCTGCTTTTACTCCTTCACTCTCTTGCTTCTTTTTCACTTCCTCCCCCTTCCTCACTTTTATCACTGGAAAAAGTGACATTTCTGCTGTAAATCATCTTAAACCTAGAGGAGACGTATATATGATAAAACTTATTTCTAGACATTTTAGTTCAGTAGACAAATAATCATATATTATCCAAATATTATCCAAAAAATGGAATTGATCACATGACTACATGCAATTATTTAAAGGGCTTTTTCACTTTTTTTTGTTTGTGTACCAAAAAATAATAGCTGCCCCATTGTGTCTTGTTCAAAAAGCAGTTCAGACTGAAACACTCCTTGTAACTTCAGCAGAGGTAAATATGTTGTTGTTTGTGACATCACAAAAATAGTTAATTCAAAAATGTGTTGTTGCTCTATTTCAGAAAAAAGGAAAAATATACACAGCAATTCAGCAGTCTACTGTCATCTGCCTTATTATAGTTATTATTTTATTTAGTTATAACTGATACATGGCAGATTGGATATTATAACCCTATATTTTGGCAACCAAAACAGTTTAGCATTAGCAGACGGTGTTACTATGTTCAGTTGATTTGAGCCTACAAAAAATGACAAATTGTTATAGACTACTAAAAGTACATATTTATAGTAATTACCTGTGAAAGTTATCTGCCTCTGGATTTGATCATTACTGAGACACTCTCTAAAAGTAATTCTAAACATTACATTCATTACAACTTCCTTCTGGATATTTTATCTTTTTTACAACTAATTTTGTATTATACAGTTTTTCCTACTCTGTTCATAATTCTGGACACTTCTAACATTTCATCATTGGTTTACAGATTCCTGCTAATAACTAGACAACCTGTGAATTTGCAAAATTGTATTGTACAATAACTTACAATAACACTTCAAGCATGATATGTGTGCTTTAAAACAAATATATTGTTTCTATAAAAAGGTTGAATAATCACCTAACATTCTAATAACATAAGGAGTAATAATGGTTTAAGATACAGACATGATACATGTATCAGAACACTCAGCAGTGCCAAACGAGACATCAGCATCAGTGAGTAATCCATCTCGAAAAATCAGAATCCTAAAATTTGCTCTGTGCATTAAGTCTTAACACTTTATAACAAAGGGTAAAAACCAGTGACATGATTTACACATCAGAAAACTTCACAGACCTTACTGTCACTGACAATAGTGATTTCATCCGGTTGTGACCCAGAGTCAGCAATTATTTAGTTTCAAAACGACCCAAAATCTCTTTAGTATTATATTCTCTATCACATTACAACAAGGGTTAAAATAGTGACATGATTTATAATCCATCTGTGACCAAGCATCAGTCAGTAATCCAGCTCAAAGTAAAAGCTATTAGTTCTTAGCTTACATATAGATTTGGAAGCAAAAAGTTAATATGCATATAAAATAGAGATGAGACAAACACATCAAAATGGTCATTAGGACCTACCTTCTGTGTTCTGAATATTCTGAATCTGTAGCAATGATTCAGCCAGTAATTCAGTTTAGAAAAATCCCACAAAATCCCACATTTATGCGTTACTCATTCAGACTGGAACTCCTTCTGGTGCCGCAAAAACTGTCCTCTTATTAACTCTGACTCTGTGCTGAAAATCAGAAATGTATAGCCAAATATGATTAATAATGTTAATTCAGTCAGACTGAGGTTCATATGAGACCATGTACCTTCTGTTCTGAAAGAGCGGGGAAGAGTCCTTGTTCCAATGGTAATGTTCTGGTTAAAGATTTTTTCAGGGTCTCCTAAAAAGAACATACGGTATATATGACTGTCTCATGTAAAGTTACTTAATTGTAACTTAAGTTGTAACCGACCAAAATACCAAAAGAATTACCCTAGGATTATAAAACATACAATATTATAAAGTGGGCGGTTTGCATCACAAGAGAAATTGAGGCTGAGACGTATATGCAGGTGATCATAATGTTTAATTTTACAAGTGAGAATAATAAAAATTATTCCATTATTTGATGACATCAAATTGTTTTTTTGCACACTTTTTGTCTTTTTTAAATTTGAACACATAAAAGCTTCACAACAACAATATACAAATTCTCAGTAAGCCTTAAAACCAAAAACACATTTACACATGCAACATTAGGGCTTATGACTGTGAGTAATTATTGGATTCTCCAGGTTGGAATGTGTCAGTCTGCTCTTATTCTAACAGACTAATGCAGGTTACTCTATGCGTTCATAACTCCTTTTTGTGGGACTTTCCCAGACACTTTACACTTTAAAAAGCTCAATTCAGATGTTTTACTGTTAACTAGAATTTCTTTACTGTTACCTCTATTTACCTTAAGACAGTTTTTGTTAAGAAAACAAAAACAAAAAACAGCAGTACAGATCATAAAATAAGCAGTATAAATGATCATTTAAGGGGAATTACATTGATCGATTTTAGCTTACAATGCACAGCTTGTAGTTTAGGCTGAATTGGTTAAAAAAAACATCAGTTTTAGCCATAAAACTTTATTTCAAAACTATTGTTATTCAATGTCACAGGCACCATACAGCATATACGTACCCAGCTTTCTGTAAGAGGACTTTTAGAGGCATTAAACTCATTACATGTTCACATTATGATGCAGAACAACTGGTGTAATTCCCCTTTAAATAATCAGTATTACTGAACCAGTGTAAATCAAAATATCACATAAAAAATTTTAAAAAAAGAAAGAAAAAAAAGCATGTAAGACAATATGTTCTGCCTTATATCATAAAACCCGAAACAAAAACAATCTGGACAAACAATCTGAAAAATCCATGTACACCATGGTGCAGAAATTCAGAAAATTTAGGGGAAAAAATGATAAACACTCCAGACTTGTGGTGATGGCTGTTTTTTCATACTGCATCCTTTTTGAAATTCGGAGGGATTGGAGGTCTTGTGGTCAGATAAAATCACTCAAAAAGGAAACTTTACTGAACAAAGCGAGGGATAAACACTTTCCCGATTATTGCTGCAGGTCTAAAAGCTCCATATGGTGGTGCTGGGACTGGGTCAGAGCGCCGCCCTGGTGGCCTCCATTGGTATTTATTTATTCCAGGTGGTGATGATTGTCTACTGAGTCCGTTACATAAGAACGGCTGTAAATGGCACAGCCACGACACTGAAACACATTCATAGACACCGAAAAATATACATTATGATACTGTCAAAAGGTACAATAATTACACAGGAAAAGAAATTACAGAGTTAAACCAACACCATATTGTCGTTATCTTTTCCCTTTCGGCTCTTTCTCATCTCTCTCTTTTTTGCTCACTGCTGGGGTTTGGTTTCAGGTTCTGGGAGCCCCACAGGAGTGTTTAGCAGAGAGTCAGAAGATGTCCTGGTGTCTCCTGGGTTTGGGCCTAAAAGAACCACCGGAAGGCTTCCCCGCTACTCACCGGCGTCCTCTACAGGAACAGCAGAGAAGACAGGAGGTCATGTTATTAGGGCAAGGAAAATAGTTACCTTCCAAATAGTTCAGACACTACTGACAATGCATGCTGCTGTCCACACGTGTCCTTCAGTAAGTAATGTGACAAAGTTCCACAAGATATGCAGAAGCAAATAAGACACTGCATCACACAACTCAGATTTTATCACAGTGCATGTTACATATGTCGACAATTCAATTTTATTCATTTTAAATAATATTAATTTTTTACATATGTAATTGTCACACTGTTGTCGGGTGATATTAACTGATATTCTAAGCGCAATGTTGGGCACTGTTTTAACATTACAACCTATGTCCGTCCCTATAACTGAGGTTGGCAGGAATGTTTACCAGCATTCTGTAAAACCATACTTTCTATCCTAAGTTACAACAGTAAAAAGGTTGTCAAAGACAACACAAGTAAGCATAAAATGCAGTTTTTAAATGAAGGTTTTTATTATTAATGGAGATAAAAATTCAAACCTACATGGCCCTGTGTGAAAAAAAAAGTGTTTGTCCCCCAGTTAAAACATAACTTAACTCTGGTTTATCAATTTCTCTAGCCACAGTCAGGCCTGATTACTGCCACACCCATTCTCATTTAAGAAATCATTTAAATAGGACCTGCCTTACAAAGCGAAGTAGACCAAAAGATACTCAAAAGGTAGACATCATGCCAAAATCACAAAAAATTAGGAACAAATAAGAAAGAAGGAAAATTGAGGAATTGCAATCTATTAGTCTGGAAAAGGTTATAAAGTCATTTCTAAAGTTTTGGGACTCCAGCGGACCACAATGACAGCCATTATCCACAAATGGCAATGTGGAAAATGTGGAACAGTGGTGAACCTTTACAGGAGTGGCCGGCCGACCAAAAGTCAAAGAACTGCAGGCCTCACTTGCCTCAGTTAAGTCAGTGTTTATGACTCCACCATAAGAAAGAGACTGGGCAAAGATGCATGGCAGAGTGCCAAGATGAAACCCACTGCTGAGCAATAAGAACATTAAGGCTTGTCTCAATTTTGCCAGAAAACATTTTGATGATCCCAAGACTTTTGGGAAAATACTCTATGGACTGATGAGACAAAAGTTTTTGGAAAGTGTGTGTCCCATTACATTTGGCGTAAAAGTAACACCCCATTTCAGTAAAAGAACATTATATCTACAGTAAAATATGGTGGTGGTAGTGTGATGGTCTGGGGCTGTTTTGCTGCTTCAGGACCTAGAAGACTTGCTGTGATAAATGGAACCATGAATTCCTATGTCTAACAAAAGATCCTGTAGGAGAATGTCCGGCCATCTGTGACCTCAAGCTGAAACGAACTTCGATTCTGCAACAGGACAATGATCCAAAACACACCAGCAAGTCCACTTCTGAATGGCTGAAGAAAAACAAAGTGAAGACTTTGGAATGGCCTAGTCAAAGTCCTGACCTGAATCCTATTGAGATGCTGCGGCATGACCTTAAAACGATGGTTCATGCTCGAAAACACTCCTATGTGGCTGAATTACAACGGTTCTGCAATGATGAGTGGGCCAAAATTTCTCCACAGTGCTGTGAAAGACTAATTGCAAGTTACAGCAAACGCTTGACTGTAGTTGTTCCTGGGTGGTCCAACCAGGTATTAGGTTTAGGGGGCAAACACTTTTTCACACAGGATTTTTTTCTTCCTTAATAATAAAAACCTTCATTTAAAAACTGCATTTTATGTTTACTTGTGTTGTTTTTGACTAATATTTAAATGTGTTTGATGATCTGAAATATTTAAGACAAACATGCAAAAAAGAAGAAATCATGAAGGGGGCGAACACTTTTTCACACCACTGTGTATATATATATATATATATATATATATATATATATATATATATATATAGATCTTTTCAAATGACTTTTAGAAACCTGGTGTGCAAAACCCTATATAGGTTTTAGTCAAATGATTTTCTGCCGAGAGTCACAAACAGAATCCCATTTTGAGCCAGTTTAATTCACTCTGCCATAGACCTGAGGAGGCGAGGACTTGCAGACGCACCAAAATAATAATTACCGCACGGCAGCGACTTGCCGTCAATTCCCAAAGAGCGACAATGAGGCGTTTAATTACAGCGTCTCCATCTGCGGCAGAGAGGAACAGCGTCTCCATCCGAGCTAAAGACACCCCCCACCAGCCCTCCACCAACCCCCACTGCCTGCCTCTCTCTCTCCAAACTCATTTGGCAGTCAGCACATAAAATACTGAGGTTCCTGGCAATCTCCGTGACCAATTAGCGCACCGGGGGATTATTTGTGCGACGGAGGGAATTACTGTACGCTGATCAGAACCGAAATCACTCTGACCTGCTTACGAACACGCTAACGTCTTTTTCTGCAGCTGATGGGACTTTAAGAGGACGGCTAATGGTGTAGCATGGGCTTTTAAACCATATGTGCTATCTGAATATCTGAATTTAAAAAACGAGCCCTGGAAAAATTAGAAGAAGAAAACAGTTCTGAATAAAAATACAAACAAGGTTTAGCATTGGTTTGTTGCATGCAGTTTTTGCTGCTACGAAACGTAAGTGAGGCCCCCAGTGTGACCATGGATACCGTATGAATCCTGCAGACCATTAAAAAACACTTTTTAAATAGACTACGCTACACTTCCTATGAAGTTTTATAATCTGTCAGAACATCCATGTGTATTATATGAACATAATAAAGTATTACAGAGCACTTTATGAATGAAGCAGATGAAGTAGATGCTATATCAACCAAATAATGTCGCTTATTCACATGACATTTACAATAATAACAATAAAACTGTTTTAATAATAATATAATAAAAACATCCACACCATTGTTGTCACTGCTATGCTATACCAGAAACAACCTGTTATGCTAGCTACTTTAAATCTTTTGTCATTTTTACTTTTAGTAGTGCAATCGATATGTGTTAAAATAATGCACTCTTGCAAGTTTGCCCTTTGCCCCTTTCCAGGTGGGTTCTGGAGCTTTAAGCTATCAGCACCGACCATTCAATTGAGCAATATGATAATATGGACCAAAGTAACAGAGTAATACGGTCTAAAAGAGGGATGATAATAGACAAATGTAGTTTAGCAGTTATGCAGTTTACTGAATACAACTATATACAATCATATAGGTTTAGCAACAAGCAGAGTTGAATGGGTCTTTCTACCCTCTATGAAAAAGATGCTCATTTAACATGATTTAAATGTGTATGTTGGCTCCACACAAAGTTACTTACACAGAGTAATCATGTTTCATGATTCATGTATCATGAACATTATGATACAACAAATATTTTATTCAAGTTAAGTCCATTTAAGTGTAAATTTAAACTTTAAAGCTAAACTTTTAATACTTTTTTAAATTGCTGGCCAAAATATGCCAACTAATGTGTTATAACATGATGTGACAGCTAGGGCAAACATTAATTTCTGCATATTCCTAAGTGGTCTAAAATAAAAACTTTGCTATTAAAAACCCATATACAGTGCAACTAAACTTTTAAGCAAAGCTAATAAGTGTTTGTACAAAGTGTTTCAAGCTAACTTGCTCTGGCTTTAAATTGCCTAGCTACTGACTGCACATATACATTTACACGACAGCACTATTGTCCTCAGCTTATGTCCACATCCATTCATTATGACAGACACATAAAGATGTGAGCACGAGAACCAAAAAGTGATATTAAACAGCTAATAAAAACCCTGATTGCTATATATATAGTATTGTGAAAAATATAATATCACTAAATAAGAGTCAGATTTCAGAATGTGGGCATGGTTGTTAAAGACTGTGTCCACATTCTGAAATCTGACTCTTATTTCTTCATTACTGTCTTTGTAAATCAGTAGTAAAGTCACAGTTTAGACAAAAAGAATATTTTAGTCTATGCATTTAATCAGCCAAGACATGTTAGGTGTCAGAGGTTTCCTTCTTTACTTTTGCGATGAAGCTACAATGCTAATGCATCTAACAATTAATGGCTGCTTATACTTTAGCAGTTGCCACTTGCCAGTGGCAGAAACAACATAAGCACATCTATTTCATCACTAAACAACTGGACATGGGGTTAGGCAAGTGTGTGATGATTTAAGCATGAGGCTAGCACAATGCTAACTGTGGAGATATATTCTCTTTATCATTTGTTAGCTGCATTAGCTTTGTAGCTCCAAAGTTAACAGTAATAAAGGAAACAAAAAAGGTGTCTTGGTTGATTTTTCACAGAACTGTTGCTTTAAGCAGCCTTGTGCCACTATGTCAAAGCATATTTGTGTGTTCAGGAAAAAACTTCTCCCTGCCAGCTGTATAGCTTTAAGTTCAGATCCAGAGTTTGAGGCCGCCCCCACAGTAACGAGTGCAAGCACCCAATTAGCCACTTAAGCAGCTCTGAGCCACTAATGGGGTCATTATTCAATTACCCCAGCTAGTTTGTTACAACCGCTTATTTGTTCTTTGCACTTAATTAATGGAGTTTTTGGTTATACTCTGTTTGTGTGGAGTGCTTTGTTTGGGTGTTTAAATGCTCTATTCATGCATGATGCTGAATTCTTTGGGGCATGAATAACACTGGAAAGCAAGGGTGCAAAACTGCATTGCTCTTAAGGTGCTAATTCAACTGGATTCATTTTGGAATGTTAGGATCAATTATGATAAAATTCCAGAATATATGCTAAATTAAAAATATTAATTTTTAATTTAAACACATTGTTTTTGATTGGCTACATTTTACGCAAGTTCCACACATCTAATTTATGTAGCCAGAGTAAACTTTCCAATTATTCTAGATTGTACAAAAATATCCAGATTAAATCAAATTGAGACACAATTTTAGATTTCATGATTCATGGGATCAATTCCTAAACATTTGTAATCAAACTGCATTGCTATGGGCTCAGAGATGCTGCTTATTAGGACAAAATTCAATAATACTAATGCATGGCTGTGCCGTATTTCACACACAATATTTATAACTGTTGCACAGCCAGAGTAAATCCTAACTGCACCAAAGCACCCCCCAGAAAACAATTACCACAAAGTAAAAACACCACTACCTTACACACAGTTACTATGTGTACATGGGTCAACTCACATACCCACCTCTAAGATAATGTTCATTTCCACTAGAACCCTTTCAGATTTGAGAACAGTGCCGTTTCTGAACTTAGAAAGGCTCCATGCAACACCAATGAGAGAACAGCTGAGAGAACCGCATTTTAGATAAGATGCATCAACGATGCTCCTGCACTGTTCCGGTCACCTTGAGTTGTCCTTGAGCTGTATGCCAAAAGAAGCATGCACACAAAACTTAGAAGTCTGTCAAAATTTAACCCATGTTCTGCTTTGCTGCCATGACATGTGGCTGCCGTGCCAAGCTTATATTAGCATAGTCTGTACTGTTGTAATGTTTTTATTATTTTCAGTGATACAGAACATGCAATTGACTAATTTAAAAAAAACAGCCCAATTCTAAGTTTGGCGATGACGCTTAAGGATTCAACAAATCAATTTAAGCTTTGCCACCATAACACCATCTAGGGTTGTGAAGAACCTTTCCATCGAATACTTTAAACATACACAAATTTATCAAGAATCATGCAGCTCTACTTTAACATATACAGTAACATATATTTCCCTTTCTATGTATACACCAATCAACCATAATAATAAAACCACCATCTTGTATTTACTAATTTAGTTTTTACATTCTGTATTTGTAGAACTACAGAGTGCATCTGTATTGTAAGTGTAGCTGATAAAATAAACAATAAATGCTGATACAAGCAGAAGGTTTTAAAGTTATGGCTTACTGGTGTATAGTGTATGAGCCCATAAACTGCCACAACTGCTTCCAACAACTGACTGAAACCTAATCAGACTTCAGCTCATATCAGGATTCAATGACGTGTCTAGGACTTTGAGAGATCCAAGAGATCGCCCCATGGAACTAGTTCTATCCACAGTCAATCAAAATGTGTTTGGTTGAAACCTGTGTTACTTCCCAATAATATTGGGAGTTACTAGATACTACAGGAATTCCAAAAAAAAAAAATGTTGGACAGTTTTCTGTTGTGTATTTCAAGGGTTTTTTTTCATTTCCAAACAAAAGCATTACAAAATAAGTCAAATAAAAAAATGATTCTGTTAAATATACAAGAACGTGTTACATGTTTGTAAAAATGCATTATACAGTAGATGTATTTTCTATCCACTTCAGAGAAGGCCTAGAGAGCCCTAAAGATACACCACTGCATGTACACACATAATAAGTATCAATGAAATGAAGCCATTACATACGTATTTGGAGAAGTCAGAAGTAAGAAGTCAGATTGAATTCATCTAAGCTGGCACATTTCAGCACACTACAGGCCATTAAGCGCTAAAACTGCTGTTTAAAGGGTTAAAGCCATAGTTCAGAGAAAATGTGCTACCCAGTCATCCCTCTTTCCAAAATATGTTCTATCTGCCAAGACTGGTCGGTGATTTTGCTTCTTTAGCTTGCTTTTCGTTTTTCATACTTATTTCTTTCTGTTTCTGTCTTTCTTTATTTTCCCTGTTCTTTCTCTCTTTCTTTTCTTGCTTTCTGTCTGTCCTTCCTTTATCTTACAAAGTGGTTTAAGAGGTAAAACTTATAGTGGAGTGTTTAGATAGGTGTTTATGTTTAGTTATTGATCAGTGTGTGATTTATGTTTAGATATTGATCAGAGTGCGGTGGCTGTGCGGGCTGGCCGGTAGTGGTAATGGGCGCAATATGTGCAGCTGGTGTTTAGGTGTTGAGTTAAAGGCTGCAGTATTGATTAAGCACAGGCTTACTGAGGAGCTTCTAGCTGCTGCCATTCACTACTATGCTTCCCTTCATTCTTCTTCCTCTGCTTTTTTTCCCTGTCTCCCCCTCCTCTCCGCTTTTCCTCGCTGCAGTGACCAGCACAAAGAAGGATCAATTAGCACGGTTCTCTGCCAGCTATGCACACACGCACCCAGGACCCATCACTCCATCAGTCGTGAGAGAGAGTGAGATGGTGGTGGGGGGTGGGGAAGATTTAATCTCCATTCAGAGAAGTAACACCCAGATCACAGTTACAGCCTGACCAGTTACACCTTGACCACATTAACAGCTCAACCAATTGCAGCCTGATCACAGTTACAGCCTAAGAAACACCTTCTGTTACATTTTGACCAAAGGCAGACCACAGTTAAAACCTGGCAACAGATACAGCCTTATCATATAGTTCCCACGACAGTCGAATGCTGAACACAGCTACACCTTGACTGCAAAAATAGCCTGGCCAGTTACGCAATGATCACAGATAAAGCCTGACCAGATATATTTTGACTACTTTAACAGCTTGACCAGTTGCATCACAAACACAGTTATAGCCTTGGGTGTGTTTCCAAAAGCATCTTAGCACAAAGTTGATTTTTAAACAGTTCAGCATTACACTGAACACTCTCTCTACCAGTCTCTCTACCATCATCAGTCTGTGATGTTTAATACTGACACACAAGAACAAATTATTATTATTATTATTATTATTATCATTATTATTATTCGTAGTAGTAGTAGAAGTAATAGTAGTAGTTCTAACATTTGATATGTTGTTACAGGCTTGTACCTCGGGATGGAGTGGAGGAGTAGTTTTTGAACTGTACATGCGCTTTCTAATTGTATGTTTAGCTGAACCGTTAAGTCTGCTCCAGTTTGAGAGCACTGAAATGCTGTCTCTCTTTGTTTGTTAAAATTGAAAGCATTTGCATTACTAGCCCAGAGCAAAAATAATAGGCTAAAATACGCTGAGCATGCGCTGCCAATAGTCTCTCTGTACTGCCTGAAATATGAATTCAAAACTCAGAGTTGTCGGGTTGGATTTGGCAGGACTTCAGTTCAATATAGGCTGGTTACCTAAGCAATGTTGATGGGTGGATTTCTCACAGTGCTGATACGTACAGTGAATGTGAAAGAAAGGAAAGTTATAGCTAATATCAGTAAGGCACCCCAATGACTGTTTGCCACTGCTGGTTCACCCTTGGACCACCTAGATTACCGCCCTGCGTACAAGATCTAACTCGTTTTTAATCTTTTTGAACAGACTGTAAATACACAGAGACTTTTATTTTTGAAAATGAACAAAGACAAACAAAAATGTCTCTTGCAGTTACATATTTCCACCAAAGAGGTCACCAATTCTGCAAAATACCAATTGCAATACAGCTTTATTGATTTGTCTAATGTGACAAATGACCACCATGACCACATCCAGAAACAGAATTGGGCAGGTAGGCCTATTTGGTTCTTAATTTTGGGATTTGGATATATCCTGACTAAAGCTATATCCTGCCCACTGTTAGAATCTGATGATATTTAGACTCTGACAAGCTGTACTCTGACTTCTGTTACAGCTTGAATAGTTACACACTGACCTCGGTTACAGCCTGATTAGTTACACTCCAACAAAGTAACAGCCTGGCCATTTAGGGCCAAATCACACTGACACAACAGCAGGAACTTGTGATGTCTACAGCCAACTGATGATCACCTGCCATAATTTTACAATCGCCTTTTGTCTCCTGTACTGGATTGTTAAGCTGAAATATCCTGCTTGGGCCATAACTGATGAGCGACGTGCACATACTTAATAACAGTACAGCTGGCTACAGGTACGTTCTGGCTACTTACCAGTCATGGCTTGATCACATTTACAGCCTGACCATGGCTTTTGCAACGTAACAATGTGGTTTGGTAGTTTACCTTTAGTGGCCCAAAAACACAGTTAATGATTGTGAATCATGAATTGTGAACTTTCAACAGCAAAAAACTAAATAAATGTCCACAGTAATGATGTCTACACCACAGTCAGTGTCAATTATTATCCACAGCCCTAGTCATTTCATCTTTTCAATTCAGCATTTATAAAAATAGGCTATTTAAAAATGTACAAGAGGACAAAAATTAAATGGTTGATAATCCAGTTTAATGGAAAAAAAATTGTACTTGATGAGACCATGAAAATTGTGTCCAGATTTCTAACTAATGATACATCATCTTATCACACCCCCACCCCTTTACTGACCACAGACCTTCCTATATCAGCCGTACAGCCGGCGCATCAGAACCACAAATCAGTCTTGCTGATTGAGGCCCACAAAAAAAAACCTAAAGAGCAAAGACAGACTCAGATAGCAGCAGTGAAATCAGACAGAGCGTGTGTGTGGGGGGAGGGGGTGCTGGGGTCTTGATAGCCATTGACACTGATTGGGGGTGGCAGGTGCACTTAATGGCGAGGCCTTGCATGTCCCACGCTGATTGAGGTGTGTGCGTGTGTGTGTGTGTGTGTGTGTGTGTGTGTGTGTGTGTGTGGACAGATGCTGCTGACTCATAATCATGCCCTAATCCCAATGTCTTTCAGTCCCCACAGCAGCCAAACACATACAGCTGATTTTTTATCAGTATATTGTTGATCTCAGGTGGGCCTGATTTGAAAAACATACCAGAAGATGTAGAGGAAAAGGGATTCCTAACAACTGTGCAAGACCTGGTAGACCACCAACACTGTCACCATCAAATACACAGAACTTTTTTATATAAATAAACAGCCTTTTTCTTTAAAAGAGAGAGGAGGAAATCAAGCTTCACTCTTTCTTTAGATTTGAAAACATTAACAGGTTTTTCTGTCCAACCTTCCACTATGAGAGGAAAACACAACAGTATAAGTCTGAAAGGATGTGTAGCTGTCAAGAAGCTCTTACTGAGAAACAATGAGATCGGCTGCAAATCAAACAAAGCAGCAACATCACTGGTTTGGAATTACTTGAGAAGCAAAACATGCAACCAGCTTTCAAGACTGAACTTTAGAGTGTTTTCTCTATGATTTCGTTTCAACTATTTATATTAGTTTCCACCGTATCTTGCAGTGGAGGGCTGGAGGACTTTAGGTCAGTGTCCATATTGGTGATGGGAATACTAACACCTATGATTGACACTACAACACAATTTCTAATACACTGATGCATGTATGCGAGTCAGCAGACAGAACTTAGCAGAACATCAAAGGGATGACAAGCAGCATTAAAAATGCTCATGGCTAAATCTGTAAACATGGGAGCCCCTTATGAGAACCGGAGTCAGGCTTCTTTCAGTAATTGCTCATCTGCCAGATATAGTATAAGTTAATGTTAGTCAGATGTGCATTTCCAGAAAGCAAACCACGGTAGTAACCATGGAAGAGTCCCACTATCATTTAACTACTGTAGTTGTTCAATAAAGCTTTTGTGAAGTGGACCCCAGACTGTTATTTAGGGAGCAGAAAAAGACTCCCTTGATTTAGACTCTAGCTAGTGTATTAGCCTACAAGCTGAGTCTGTGTATCCACCAGCCACGACTGTACTATGGTCATCTGTATCACTTAGCAGTCTTTTGGCCCCTAACCATGCCAAAAAAAAAAAAAAAAATTTTTGAAAGTCGCTGTCTCCGTGAACAACAGTAATGTACTGAATTCCAGTCTGACAAGACACATATGAAACAAATTATTTGAAAAATTCAGATAAAAGTCAACATTCAGCTTCTTTTTTGCCAAATACACACCACAGGTTTTCTATATATTGTTCAGTTCTAGCACATAATTAAGGTATAATCTTAAAATCTGTAAATACCATTTAGTCAAGTTAAGTAGTAAATCCAGTTGTGACACAAAACATAGGTTTATGTAATGTATAAACAGTACAACGTTATGGATAGGTAGTTGTATTGGTATACACACATATATATACACATGTGTTGTCTAATAAAGCTGATGAGAATAATGAAAACAGTGCTTCCTGCCGCATGCCACAGACAGCAAGAAGACACAAAAACTAGCTGTAGAAAATAAATAAAAAATACAACTGACGAGTGAGGAAGAGGAAAAAAAGACTAGACGTGCTGTGAATTCCCAGTGTAGAACGGGCTGTAGACCCCCACAGCCGGAGAATAAATTAGCCCTATGAACTCAGGGCTGACAGGCCACAGCGCTGGAGACTCGTCTGCAGCTACGCTCTCTCTCTATCACTCCATCCCTGCCTCCAACAGCCACGCTCTTCCTCCATCAACCGCCCTCGCTCATCCCCCCACAATCACGTTCTAATCTGCCCTCATCACATCTGTGAGCCACAGGGGAACCGGGTTATTCTCCTATCAGAGAACGCTCAGGAACCTCCACCAGAGCAGAGACAGAAAGAGAGAAAGGGAGAGCGAGAGGAAAACAAAAACAGAGTAAGGAAGAGAGGGAGAAAAAGATGGGGAAAAGAAAGAGAGAGAGAAAGCATGGAGGGGGAAATGACTGGGGTGTGGGAGGAAGAATTGGACAGGGAAAGGGAAAGGGGCAATAGAGGGAGACAGAAAAAGAGAGAGAGACAGAAAGCTAAGAAAGAGAAGGCATTGGTCAATGGCAGTGTCTCTTTTTGTCTATTAAATTCATACTTCTTTATTTGCATGAACCAGATATCCCCTCTTTAGTACAGAAATCTGAATGCTTAATATTAGCTTTGGGATTGCGTAATACCACTTTTTTTGCATACAGTATTAAAAGCTTGGCTATGGGCTGATATGGGTCAATTTATAAATTAAGATTTAAATGAGGCTATTTTTAACCAATGGATGAAATTTCAACATTTCTGTATAATTACATCATTGAGCTGAAATGGTTCACTGTCAAGAAACATTCAACATTTAGAACAGTACTGGTTAAATGCTTCAGACATCTTTTTCCAAATACCACCACCATAAACAGCTCAGATTTATGAAGGTATTCAGACATTGTACGTACTCTTCAGATAGATGAAAGAGCATTTTATGCCAAACCACTTTAAATTACTTTTTAAATCACAACAATTGCGAGACTTTGCAGAAATCCTATCAGAGTTTGCTGATATAGATAAAAAGTTAAATAATATCAGTTATTAATGAAGGTATTATAAGCAAGTTTGGATATTTTGAGCAAACTCTCTATGCTCCAAAGGATGGAATGTGTGTAGACTAGAAACATTAGTTGCTATTAGCAAAGGCAATGTACATTCACAACTCCTGCTGGGAGGTTGGGGAGGCATTTCTTAATTAATTAACTTGATCAAATTTATTTGTGTCTTCCTACCAGCATTTTGTTCTGATCTTGGATCAGTGCCTTCTCTAATTTGACATAGCCAATATTATTATTATTATCTTGGAATGTTATCAATTTTGAAAACTGAAATAGCTACTTACAGTGAATACAGCAAAATATCGCAGAACAGTTCTATTGGTCATACTGATATAGATATTAACATAGCACCAGCTTGGTATACCATTTCTTTCTCTTTCTCTCTCTGTTCCTCTCGCTCCCTCTCATTATAATGCTCAACCCATATGTTACTGTGACACACAGGCATTATTTATTAACGTACGGACGCAGATCCAGGCCACCTTCCACAACCGCATCGCTTTGGAGCAAATTCTGACAGGTCTTTTCAGAAATAAATAAATAATCCTCTCTTTCTCTCTCTATCCCTCACTCTCCCTCTATGTCCTTCTCTCTCTCCCGCACATACACGCACATTTTCTTTCTCCCTTCCTCTTTTCTCTCTCTCTCTGACACAGAACTCTACGTCTCTCCTCCTCCTTCTCCTCTCCCGCCGTAATTGCAAACACATTTCACACTCCGGCACGGCCACAGCCTGACCAAAAAAAGGCCCAGAAAAACTCAAGAACACCGTAAGGTCAGCCAATCCAGCTCAGTTTTCCCTCCTCTACATGGTCCTTTGCTGCGTTTCACATTTTCAGCCTCTCTGCCACCACAAAGGCTGCTCTGTTTTAAATGAAAACATCTTGGGGTAAAAACGATACACACACAGGCAAAAGAAGGAAGAGATAGAGAGGAAGCATAGCTATCAGAATTTAAGGCTATAACATTTCCAGGTCAAGATTTTATCAGGGATGAGCATTCTGAAAAATTTTATATTCGAGTACTCATAAGGTTCATTCAGTTAACATTTTGAAAACAAATATACCAGTTTTTGGCTCTCATAATGCACAAACAAACTGGTAATAGGAGGGCAAAAATTTTGCAGGTCACAACTGAGAGTATGTCTTATTATTCAAAAATAGCCCATGAAAATGTTTAAACCATTGTATAACATTACCAGACGCTGCCACTTTAGATGAGATAATAAGGGAATCACTTTTTATATAATATTATACCATGTTAGTTCACTAGCACATTTTTAGTTGTAATTATGACAGAGAATAACTGAGAGCCTAGAGGCCAGCTGGATTTTTTGTAGAAAAATTACTCAGATTGCAGTATTAAGTTTATTAACTTGGAAACTTAGTGTAAGCTCCCATAAGAAGTGTTTTTAGGGGCTTAAGAACATTAGTCACTCCCCTGTTTACCGGCAAGAGTTAACTCACTGGTACAGATTCCATTGGTTCACTAAATCGAGCCTTAACTGACAGTGATCATTTGGTGCAGACTGACTATCAAAGCTAATATTCAGCATTTTCCTATTTCCTATAACTATTGCAATCAACATTTTTCCTTCACCCCTGTCATTAAATATGCTTTATGTATGCATATATCTGATAAAGCCACAAAAAACACAGTTTTGTAGTCTGGCCCAGTGTTCCGCATACAGCTTTCCTGGATGGTTTGAAAGACAGACCACGTGTTTATTTTAAACAAACATGCTTTTGCTGTTTTCGCTGCAAAAGTACAGACAGCTACAACTCACTAATTACAAATATTCAACAGCTTTGGCTAGACTAAACAGGCCACTTCCATCAAATCGGCAAAATTTCAAAAGCCAATTTGAATACGTGTGATTTATTTAACTTAATGTTTAATGCATTCAACTACTTCTTGTTATCACATGAAATATCACTTTGGTTAAACATCAAAATGAAATGAACATATTAACATTCATATTCCCTCATTCTTACAAACTAGGCTTAGGAGAATTTTCACTGCATTACTGGGGTTACATGTACAGTTCTAAACATGCAGCTCCCACAGTTTCCTTGTCCAACATCCGGACTAACTTGTGGCTCCTTCATTACACACCCTTGCATCTGCCTGGACCATTTCCAGGTGCGTAGCTGACAGATATTTGATGTCCCTTATGTGCCACGTTCGTTTGCAGTACTGTCATGAATGAGAAACCTGGACTGCTACCATCTTTCCTATCATCTTTAGCTAAGATTCCAGGTTCTGTTTGGGATCGGACGTTGGTCAGGTTTGAGTATGGAGACCTTGTGATCAGCACTTCAGTCCTGCCTTTGGTGTGGAGCGACACACTGACCCAGTTGCTGGTGTGATGATCTGTGAAGCCATCGCATACAACAATCGATTATCCCTAGTTAGTGGTGGACAGTAACCAGGTAAATGTAATGAGCTACTGTACTGAAGTAGTTTTTCTGTGTATCTGTACTTTACTGAAGTATTTCTATTTTGCTCTACTTAATCTGTACTATGTAACTCCACTACATTTCAAACTCAAACATCTTACTTTGTACTGCTACTTATGTGTGCGTAAAAACATGATGTCAATATGAAACAAGCTTATTCATGGATTCTTGGCATCCATTGAAATGTCCCTGTCATGTCTGGACAACATCAAGGACAGCCTAGACGGAGGTAGGTAGGTAAAGCAGGATAGGGTTAGTAAACAGATACATATTGTTCCCTATTTTGTAGGTAAATAGACCACAGTATAGAAATATGTACACATTGGCAAGTGTCCTTTCTGCATTTATACAAACTCTGTTTCCTTTTATATTACATTTGTTTTGTCTAATTTATGTTTATGAACAGAGAGGTACAGATGCAGTGCAGTAAAGGAAAGCTAATTTGTGAACCTTTTTAAAGCAAGTTTTTATTAAACTCAAACTTGTAACTAAGTTGCAAATACATCTTAAACAGGAACTTTGCTTGTTTGCAAAATTATTTTATAGTTTTACTTTATAGTTCTACCTAATGGAAACTTTTAGTGTTCTGTGCTTATGATCATTTAAATAGACATCAGTGTCAGATTAATTAATGACCTTCTAATAAAAAAAGTGTTGGACCGAGAATGACACCAGAGTCTTGTGACCTTCAGTGAGTTGATTAATTTAGTGAGTCTTGTTGCAGAAATGATAAAAGGATATTAGAGCCATCATAAATCATGCTACTTTTACTCTTCGTACTTAAGTACATTTGAAGGTAAATACTTTGCTTTCACTCAAGTGGAGGTCTAAAGGGAAGACTTTTACTGGAGTAATATTTTATTTGGGGGATCTCAACTTTAATTCATACATGGTTTGTGTAGTTCATCCACCACTGCCACTAGTAGAGGTATGAGGTACACTAACAGCTCAGTGATATGTGCAGGACATCCCCTGGCCACATGTGTTGCCTCTCATGGCAGGGCTAACAACTGCTATTTTTCTGAAGAATAATGCTCGGCCACACACAAGGGTTTTCCAGTAATGTCCACAGATTTATCACCAAACAAGCATTTATGGGAAAAGCTAGGATGCCAGTTTTAGCAACCTACAAGTGTGCAGGGTCTACTGGTCTAGCTGCAATATTTGTTGGCAAACGTGCTACAGGATGCCATCCAGATAAAGAACCTAAATGGCACTATGCCCAAGCATATCTCATGTTGTATACAGGCTAGACTCAGGCCAACAGATACTAAAGCCTACTTTCAGTTGTACAGTAAACTTATCCTTTCACTCTAATGTAATAATTACCTACTTATATCATCAATGCATTTTGAATATTTCACTCACTCCCTTGTACAGTTTTTCAGGACTGTTTTGAAATCGTTACACCCTTACCAAAAAAAGGCCAAACATTCCAGTTCGACCCCCCAGGCTGGGGGAATAGAGAGAAAAGTTTAGTGTGTGCAGTGGGCCCTAACTGATGGCTTATATATTGCCTGTCACTCCATTCTGCGGGAATATTGGGGCGTTGCCGAGCTCAAACCTGGAAGGTAGAGCAATCCATCACCAAACGCATGCTGGGGGAGATCTCATCACACAGCCGCCAGCCAATATCCCCCCCGAATAACACGGCCAAGGCCAGAACCCAGACACTCCGCTCATCTATCCGCTCACAGACGCGATTGCTTTAGCCTTGCATCCTGCACACACACACACACATTACCGCTCTCCCTCTCGTTCTCTCACTATATATATATATATATATATATATATATATATATATATATATATATATATATATATATATATATATATATATATACACACACACACGCTGCCTGTCTAAAAAAGGTCACCACCAGAAATTAACTAAGCAAATAGGTAAAAGCCTCCCATTGGATAATTATTGGATGGGTAATTATATTTCAGCTGGCAAAGTTATTTAACCCTAATTTGTAAAAGAACTTGGCTCATTGGTTAAAGAACCATGTCCGAAGACACATCCTTTAGTCGTGATAAGACGTAACATCTAAGGAGATCGCTGAAACTACTAAAATTGGGTTAAGAACTGGCCAACGCATTATTTAAAAGGGGAAGGACAGTGGAGAAACATCATCAACTTACACATTTGGTGAAATTAAATCATAGAAAAACAACAGTAGATCTCAGAGATGTTTGATAGTGAAAGAACAATTCCACACACACAATGTAAAGGGAACTCAAGGGATTGGGACTAAACAGCTGTGTGGCCTTAAGAAAACCACTGGTCAGTAAGGCAAACTGGCAAAAACGACTTTGATTTGCTAGGGAGCCTAAAGATTGGACTCTGGAGCAATGGAAAAAGATCATGTGGTCTGATGAGTCCAGATTTACCCTGTTCCAGAGTGATGGGTGCATCAGGGTAAGAAGAGAGGTGGCCATCATGCCTAGTGCCTACTGTACAAGCCTGAGGGGATAGTGCTATAATCTGGGGTTGCTGCAGGTGGTCAGGTCGAGGTTTAGCAATGTTATGTGTCCAAAGGGTGAGGTCAGCTGACTACCTGAATATACTGAACAGCCTGGATGATCAAAGCTAAAGGTGGTCTAACGAAATATTAGAGTGTGAGAGTGTGTGTATATATATGTGTTTTCTATATAAATATATATATATATATATATATATAGAGAGAGAGAGAGAGAGAGAGAGAGAGAGAGAGAGAGACCCACTGTCCACTTCATTAGGTACATTTACATTTAAGACATTTAGCAGACGCTCTTATCCAGAGCAACTTACAACCATGCTTAGTGTTCTGTTGGATAATATTTCCAGCTAGTACAGGAGGGTTAGAGCCTAATCTTGCCACGAGCTCAGACACTGCTTTGTACAGCTTTTTGTGTCTACACTTACTGTCCATGTTTTACCATCTCCACCAAATAGCTTCACTTTCTAGCTCTACAATAGTAGACTGTAATCCATCTGCTTGTTTGCGTACTTTGTTAGCCCCCTTCACCTTGTTTTTCAATGGTCAGGAACTCCACAGGACGATCATGGAGCAGGTATTATTTGGATGGTGGATCATTTTCAGCACTGCAGAGACACTGATGTAGTGCTGCCATGGCTGTGGGTGTAGCGCTGGTATGTGTGGATCAGATACAACAATGTTGCTAGAGTTTGTAAAAACTGTGTCTACTCACTGTCCACGCTATTAGATACTTCTACTTTGTTATTCCACCGTTTAGATTCAACGTGAGTCCAGCAGTGACACTTGAATGACACTTTATCAGCAATGCTGTGTCTAATCCACTCGTTTTAGCACAACACACTACCATCAAGTCAATGTCGCTGCAGTGCTGAGAATAATCCACCATCTCCTCTGTGGTGGTACTATGAAGGTCCTGAGCCTTGAAGAACAGGGTGAAAAAGGGCTAAACGTGAATCAGACAGACAAATGTCTGTAACTGTAAAACTACACAGTGCACCTATATGGTAAGCAGAGCTGATAAAATGGCAATGAGTATAAATACAAGGATACCTAAAAATATGGCAGGTGGGTGTATATATATATTTAGCCATTATAATAATTAAAATTTTTATTTTCAATAAAGGGACTCCATGGCCCATTTACAGAGATGAAATTTGGTAGATTTGTATAGTACACTCGGATTAGTAACTCGTACACACAGACAAACAATACACAATACTGCAAACCCTGCTGACCCAACCACACAACCAATCCATTATTAGTAGAAAAAATAAAATAAATAAATAAATAAATAAATCTTTCAGGTCATTACCCTCCTGAGCAAACACTACTGCTAAGCCCTAACTAACTGAAATGGAGGAACTGGTGTGGGGATGTTTTGAAGCAGATTTAGTTTGGATGGTTAGACTCTTGGGCTATTTTATTGGAAACCCCTCCTTTGTAGCTCCTTACTGGTGTCAATTAACATCTTCCAGCCTGTCATCAGTGCTCCAACACCACCCTGCTTTATAAAGTCATAGCAGAACAATCACTGATGGTCCACCACCCAAATAATATCTGGTTAACAGTGGTCATATGGGCAGAAACTGACCAACAATAAAAGAGGATTTTATACTTTATATTATTCGATTTTCTTCTGTTTTACTTCTTCTACTTTGTGTGGGTTAGTTGTACAGCT
This sequence comes from Prochilodus magdalenae, assembly GCA_024036415.1. NCBI lineage: Eukaryota > Metazoa > Chordata > Actinopteri > Characiformes > Prochilodontidae > Prochilodus > Prochilodus magdalenae. The sequence continues at coordinate 1,297,663 of JAMWET010000477.1, read as the reverse complement.
GGAATTAATTCTACATGGCCATTTTCCTCACTTTATCTCCTCTAATATAGAAGGTTATTTGTGTCACTGTGCCTTCAAAGCTGGTATTTGTAAAAGCCTTTATTCTAACTGACTGCCCTGTATAGTTTCTTGGGCAAAAAGCAGACTGGGCTAAAAGGTGCAACAAATTTAAAGTTCTCAGGATTGGGTGCTGTAATACTTATGCATATTGAAGACATACTCTTAAAGACAATATAGTACACACCTTGATGCACAGTTTACAATATATACAAAAGTGGTACTTGATTATAACAAGTAACAAACTGACATTGTAATGCTGGAATAATTTAATTAATTAATTAATTTTATTTATAATTAAATTTTATAATATTCTGTCTGTCAGCTATTATACCTTCTGTAATTCGATCCTAATCGACCATGTGTGGAGAAGGTTTACCATCAGGAGAAAGCTATTCGGTGTGTACTACTAAACAAAATGGGAAAGCTGACAATTTTATGTTGTTTTTATTTTATGTGTTTCTTAGTTTAATATTTGAGTTTGGTATGAATGTGTTTGGCTGTGATCGGCATATGTGCACTTGCCAAGAGAAATAATATTAATCATGTGAAGAAAATGATTCACATATTAATATGCATTCTGTGCAGTGCTGTAGTTTCATTCATCTTTAGTGCAGTTGGACCCATGGACTCCTCAGGGTGTGATTATTTGTAAAACTAAAAAAATAATATGTAAAAAAATAGGTAAAAAATACATGAAACATAAGCAAAAGTAAACAAAAAAGTATGTAAACTATTAACTAAAATTATTGCAACCATTATCTTCTCTTTCAAATGCCCATCGCTCTCAACGGAGCCAACACCTTAGGAGTCACCACACAGTCACACACACTGTGGAGCTTTAGCAAACCCCTCATGCTATTAGTCAAACATTTTAGCAGAACGGGCTATTATCTAAGGTTTGCATCCTTGAGTCTCACTGAGTAAAAGAAAAAGCTAACTTTGTTGTTGTGATGGATATACTGAATGTGTTTTAATTACATTTACCTCTACTCTGTGTTTACACTGAGTGTAACACTTGCATAAGATTAAAACCTCAATACAGAAAGAAAAAGAAATTTTTATTCTGCTTTTTATGGTTGTTTCATCAGCAAATTATTAACAATTTGTTTTTGTTTACAAAAATAAAAACAAGACTTGACGGATAAAGAATGTGACAGGACAGAGGGGCTCAGGTATGTTGGACAAAACGGCATCTAGTGCAGCCTGCATGGACAGAAACACCATTTAAAATGGAAGCATGTCTGCTACAAATGACAAAACCCTTCAGAAATTATTTTAATATGAACTGCCTTTAAGCCTACGTATCACATGTTTAGGCTCCTCTTGTTCACAAATCCAGGCAACAATTGATCGTGTGTTTGGTGGGGGGTGTTGGGTTGTAGGTGTGTTGATGTCTGGACCTATTAACCTGAAATACCCATTCCTGCAGTATTTAGGAGCCGTCGCATCTGATTCAGCTCATTAACTAATTATCAGCCCATTATTAGCACATCAGTGCCTTCTCAGTACCCTCTGAGTGCCAATGCTAACACATAGACATCTTCACACTGAGGCCTTGAAAGACAGCCTCTGCAGCCTGGCAATTCAAAATAAACTGATAGTTGGATGAAAAAAAAAACAATTAATACTTTATCCCATTAAAAAGTTAATTTGCCAAGACAGATTTGCCATCTGAGATATGAAGTTATGCACTTTGCATCATAATAACCAGTAAGAAGTGTATAAGCAAAGTCCTTATAGGAAAGTCTGTTCAGGACTTGGTGCCCATATTTGCAATGCCTCAGTTATTATGATGCACACAAGACCAGCCTTATATCTCTCCGAAAGAGTAGTGATATACATACTTACTTCTGGCATATTTGAATTCACTGATAAGATCTCACAAAAACCTCACAAATGGTTTGTTGTGTCTTTTTAGGGCTTGTTCTGGCTACTACTGTTGCACCAAACCTAATAACGAGGGGGCTTTTCCCACTAGTGCCACAATATTGTCAAGAGTGTTTAACCGTTTTGGGGATGGAGAAAAATGAAGATGGAGAACTTGTGCTGTGCAACTGCTGGGAGTAGATTGTTCCCAGATAAACACACAGACTCCTTATAGAATGATTAGTGTGTGTGCTGGGAAAAGGACCCAATTCAAAAAGTTCACAACGCAGGACTACATGCATGCAGACCGTTGCAATGACTGCCCTTAACACTGCATCAGCTCTGCCTAAGACTGCAACGATGTCATGCCAGACTGTCATATGGCACCGTGGTAAGCACCAAGATAAGCGGTTTGTTGTCACATCCTGAAGGTCTGGTGTCACTCCACCTCCACTCCTACTCCAAAATCTGCAGAAACTGTGTGAGAATATTACTACATGGAACAGATTGTCGCAGGACACCATTAGGAACGTTTACAACTATGCAGAGACATCTGGCATGCTGCAGTAGTAAACATGGTGACCCAATGTCATACTGACAGACACTACTTCCATAATGTGTAGCTAATAAATATTACCCATATCAGTCTAAATGTATCACCATTTATTGTTCCTAGTAACCTTTATCTTATTCCCCAGTGGTTTTCCATCTGAAACTACCTTCAGAACTTTCTCTATCCAACCACTGTCTAAAATCCATAACTATAATGGGTATATGGCTTCTATGCATGAATTCGTTGTTCTACCTGCTCTGCTTCATAAAAAGAGAACACTTAACGTTGCAGTCCTTTCTGGCTCTGCTCTATTTGAAGTTGTGAACGTCTCTAGTATAAATGTCCAATGCTTGTTAGTTACATTAGTCACATTGCTATAGTGTACATAAATTAAGCAAACCTGAGAGACAAAACATTCTTTGTTGATCAAAAATGTGAGGTGGGGTGTTGTGTGGGGGGAGGGGGAATGAACTGAACTACTGGATTTTATGTTACTGTAGACGAGAATATGATTTTGCTGATTTTGCATCCTGTTTGGTGGGATGTTGGACCGAAGCAATGACATGTGATGTGGATTCATAGGATTCATAAGAGAGAGAGAGAAAGAGAGAGAGAGAGAGACAGAAACAGAGACAAAGATTACATTACAGATGTCAAAGTAAAAAAAAAAAATCCAGAGATTTCTAAATAATGATCATGATGTGTGTGTGTCTGTGCGTGTGCATGTGCATGGCACTCCTCTGACTCTGATATTTGACCTTCTAAGAGCAGGCTGCCAAAACAGAGCAAAGCGGTCCAGGGCACCATATGGCTCCATGCCACTAGGGGCAGCGCAGCGTGTCCCTCACAGGCCCCCGCATGCTAATGCGGAGAATGTAATTACAGTACAGTATTCCTAGTGGTGTTCCGAATATAATTCCACTACGAAAACCTGCCAACAGCAACATACCATCGCAGATTAAGCCCAACACTCCACCATCAATACATACATACAGACTTTCATTTTTATTTTAAATACTCATAACTGAAGACTTGTTTTGCAAAACGTGTTGACATAATTACATAAGTGATTACATAATGATTATAACTGCACTAACAGGTTGGAGTTAGCACTTCTTCAAGTTCTTTGTCCGTCTGTTTTGACATCAGTCTCAGTAATAACAATTCATCACAGTTAAATCATAACATATCTCCTCTTCTACCTTACTACACACTGGTACTAATGGAAAGATTAGAACCAGCACTTTCTCTTGGCTTGTTTTAGTGAGCTATGAGAAAAACTTTGACGCAACGAGAGATTAAACACTCAACACTTGAAGCAATGAAGTACTACCAAGAAACTTTTCTCCTTCTGCTGATCTCTAGTGTGCAATGTGAGCTGATAGACTTTGCCTAAGCTGTAACAGAACAAATCTCCACTAATCGAAGAGCTGCTTCCTTCAAATATGCAGGGCTGATTAGGTGAATAGTGGCTGTATTGAAAAATGTTGACGAAATGAACGACATCACTTTAAAAGTTATTCAGTTTGAGGCATTTGGTAGCTGGTAAAAGAGATGTCCTCATGTTTCACATGTCAGTCAAAGGGCCTCTTTTTTTTACAGAAGCTGTTTTTTGAAGACGTTAAGCAACAAGCCTCATGTGAACAGCAGGCTACAGCGGCAGGAAGCAGAACAGATTCTTTCCTGCCTGCCATTGCTGTCTCGTTTGTCATTGTTGCTTAGAGTATGTCTATAAATGAGGACAAGCTTTATAGAATGCTAGTAAAACCCCATTTAACTTAATGAGGAACTGTAGCAAATCTGTAAGAACCACTGTAACCCTTTGCCTTATAGAACCTAAATGAATTAGTTGGTCCCCTACAGTGACCCCTGAAGATGGCTCAAAATGAAACACATGAGGCAGCCTTCAGTGAATTACTCAGTACTTCATTGAGTTTTGAGGTTGGATATTATGCAGCAACAATATTCTAAGGGCACTTTCTCTTCTTTCAGTCTGAGCAGCTGGCGAACAAGAAAGAATAAAGGTACTGCTTCAATCTGGGACACACTCAAGGATGTCTTACAGAACACCAGCCATCATTTCGTATCTTAACATCAGTTGTGTAATAAACAAAACTGCACTTGCACAATATACATACAATATACATAATGAGAAACATGATATGTCCAACTCATTAATGACCTTAACAGACCTGCTTATCAGAATCAGAATATTTAATTAGTCAAAAAAAAAAACATATCATGTCATGCAAACTGATGTGTTCTTCCATAGCTATTCTTGTGAGGTTGGACAAGCTTTACAGAATGCTATTAAAAAACGCTTCTGACCCAATAAGAAACTGTAGCACACAACTATAGTTTTACCATAGTCACAATACATAGCTACAGCATAAAAGAAACACATTGTTATGTACATGTAAGTACACTCAGGTTACATTGTGTTACTGTCATATCTGTAATGTTTGGCTTTATTTTTTTTTTTTACTGCATAAAGCCTACAGCCTTGTTTACATAAGGATTGTGTCCATGATTTTAGGTTAGCATTTAACCACATAATGGTCAGTTATCAATCAAAACAACTTACCAAATTCACATCTCTAAAATAAACCATCCATGGACACTGTGGACCCTACGTGCATCTTTGTCTTTTTCTATTATTCCTCTTTCTATCACCCTTTCCCCTTCTCTCTCTCTCTCTCTCTCTCTCTCTCTCTCTCTCTCTCTCTCTCTCTCTCTCTCTCTCTCTCTCTCGGGGGAAAGCCTTACTTCCTGTGCCAGTGTTCTGGGCTTTGAGGCGTGGCGGGCGGCGAGAGACCGTGTGGGTGTATCGGAGCGCTAACGCGCTAACGCTAGCGCAGAGAGAGCAGATTGCCGGCTCTCTGAAATGTTAAATCAAAATGCAAAACAGCAGCGGGGCCGCCCGCCTGCTCTCGACAGATTCTCCAGCATATGTGTGTGAGTCGCACACTTCTCAGGGGCCTAAATTAGGAGCGCTGATATTTTACGGCGGTAAAGAGCACTCGCCCCGTCTCCCTTCTGTCTGTAAAACTCCTGCTTCGCTGTCAATCCCATACTATCTAAAGCCTCTTAAACAGATGTAATCTAACTGGTCCATGTACAGATAACATGACTGAGTTCATATAACGTCCATGCACACATGGTCTGTCTGGAGCAATTTTTATGTAACTGCAGATGATATGTGACCGTTAGAGCGACACTTTTGTAAAATCAGAAATGACCTAATATGCCTAGCAAGTAAAGGATGCTTATACCCCTCCTATAAGCATGCTAACTTAATTCCTAAATGGTTACACATATGGTTCAAACCGTGCCAATTTTGGAAGTTTCTTATTTTTTTAGACACAAGATGCGCTCTTTGTCTTTTCTCAGTTAGTCAATGCTAATTGGTGGGATGTACACTCTCACTACTTGTTACCTACATTAGCTAGATAGCTCCTGTGTAAAACTAACAATATGAACTTCAGATACTAATTTCTCTCTTTGCAACATATAACAATATAACAGTATGAGCGTTATAATTACAACACTAATAATTATATAAGCAATATGTAGCAATGTAATCTCAATATATCCCATTATAATCATAATATGTAGCAAGATAATCATAATGTAGTATTTTGTACAGATCATTCAATCCAATTTTCTGCTAGCGACAGCCTCCCACCAGGCTAAACACGCTCTTTATTTGATTTGATAAAAGCCGTTAACCCCTCCCACTAGCTGCGGACCCCCGGTAGCTGCGGGTTTTCCGGCCGGGTGCTGCGCCTGCGGGCGGGATTCCAGTAACCCTGCGGCTCTGGCCTCAACACATCACCACACAGCAGCTTGCAGCACCATCACACCGGCTATAAAATATTCATACCTGAACACACAGCACACACACATACACAGAATGAGGAATGGGGATGGAAAAGGCCCAAACAAATACGAATGAGAAGAGTGTACACTGTACTGTATACTAGTACAACAATCTCTCTAGTGTTTCTGTAGCTACACTAGGGCTGCACAATATATCGTTTTACTATTGTCATTGCATTGTGGACCCAGATTTTCTATAAAGCTGCTTTGTGACAACATCACAAATGGTGCTACATAAATAAACTTTGACTTCACTTGACTTGATCATACCAAAATAAAACTACAACTAGGATCTACACTAGAACATTTCTAGCCAGATTCTCATTTACAGTCCTCACAACACAAAACAATAATTAGAAAATAAGAATGTGTAATCATCTCTAAAAAAACTTTTAGGCTCCAAATTGTTTATAGTGGTGGTAGTAAGAACCAGATACCTGAAGAACAAGAAATGCCTTCGAAAGGCCCCTTAAAAAATAGTTATAAACATAAGACCTGAGAGTTTCCAGCCTAAAACTTATTTTCATACTGTACTCATGGCAAAATGGTTCATACCAATGGGTATTATTTTGCAATTATTTCTCACTAGACAAAATGTCCCTTCTGACTACAACGAGCCTAGCATGTAATACCCTCAAGAGCACAAATAACAGTCGGATTTAATTTGGTATGGACTGGACAGGTTTCTGGATGTATGTACATCTATGCTCAGTCACTCTTGCAGCAAAGAATTGTGCATTTGAACCAGATTTGGTAGATGCCCTGGCACTATTCTGAGGAGAATTTCCTGTAGACTGGGATTTTTGCCACTGCTGGTAGACCCATATGACTGTTCACTTCCATACACCTACACACTTCCTTCACACTATCACTTTTGGCACACCTAAATGCAATCACTCCTTTCTGCCAATCTTTAACATCTGCTTTGGACCCGTTTGAATGAATCCTATGCACACCCCACAGGTATTTATAACCTGATCTCCCTAATCCTCAGAAGAAATTGAGAAAACGTAAAACAAATTTTTCTTAACGAGACTGCCTATTTCTAAATTATTTTAGCAGTTTAGCAAGCTACTGAAAATATCCTCCAATTCCACCGATTACTGTACTTGTTTAAAGTATTCAGTAACTAAATTAAGAAAATTATGAAAATGCCTAATGGTAAACCCTAGTAATCCTAGTAATGGTAAACCCTAGTAAACCCTGCAGTGTAGGGCAAGCCAACAACTGAACACATCATCACTCTTTTTCCTCAGATGTGGTATTATCATTAAAACAATATTATGTGTGGGGAAAGTCAGGTAAATGGAGTTATATCAGAAACCCTTAAATCTAATCAACAGCGAGACCCACAAAGATGTTTTTCTTTGTGTAATACCAAATCCAGACCGGTTATGGCTATCTAGGTCACTAGCCTGTTTTTCTAACCATCCATGCAGGATATGATCCAGAAGAAAAAGCATGATAGCTAAAAAACTGATGCCACCATCAACAATGGGAGGTCACATAAACTAGTGCACAAAATCATGCAGTATTATCTATAATTTAATGCAGTATTATATTGACTTGAGGTGATATTACAGCATCTGGCTAAGTCGCTATGGCTGGCTCAGAGCTCGCTGTGTTTTTCTTTTTTATAAAACAGGTTCTCTGTAATGACGAGATACCTTTTAACTTCTCAGCCAGAGCCACCATCAATTATTTACAGTCGTCTGTTTAAAATTTAAAGCGCCACACATTAGCGTTCGCTGCACCTGCACTTTCACACTGTCCACCCCCCACCACACACACACACAGTGTCCAGCGACAGGCGCTTGGCTTTCACGGCTGAACCGGAGATGTTAAATCAGACCGGGGCCAAGGAGACGACAGGCGGCGGCCTGTAAGGTCAAAGGTCATCTGCCTCCGATTACACTCTGTCCTTAATTGGTGGCAGCGGCTAAAGGCGATAAATTCTTTAACAGCCATGCTTCACTGTGGGGGGCGGGGTGTATTATATCTCCACAAATGGAAGCTGACAGAAAATCCACAGCACGCTCACGCAGAAAAAGTGAACGGCTCTCAGAGGCATGCTGGGAAATGGGCATAATTAAGTGATCTGCTTTACCGCTCGCTTCGGCCAAATCACACTGTCCTGACAGCAGCTTAAGGTCGGCCTTTAGGAGCCAGACTTAACACTAGACAAGGTTATTTACTCTCTCTCTTTCCTTTCTCCTTCTGTCCCCCTTGATTTTCTCTCACTCTATCTTTGTCTCTCTTCTTTGTTTCGTTCTTTATCTCTCTCTCTTTCTGTCTTTCGTTCTCTGTTTCTTTCTCTCTTTCCTTTTATGTATCATTTTTGCTCACTCTTTTTGTCCTTTCCATTTTTTACACCACAATCACACTTTCTGTCTCGCTTTATTTCTTTCCTTCCTTCCTTTGTCTCTTCCCTCTATCCCTACCTTTATCTGTCTAGTTCTTACTTTGTTTTCTCCCTCCTTCTTCTTTTTCTCTCTATCCCTCTTCCTTTCTTTTCCTCTCTCCCAATCTTTCTTTATCCTATCATCTGTTTTTCTGCAATGTTAATTTTTATGTCTCTCACTTCCTTTGCTGTTTATCATGGTCTCCTTTTCTCCAACTCTCTCTCTATTTCTTGATTTAATGTCTCTCTCTTCTTTCACCCATCTCATTTTCCCTGCCTTATGCTCTTCATTGCTTTCACCCTCTCTTTCTCACCTTGGCCTCTCTTTTCCTTTTTTTTGTCTCTGTCATTATCTTGCTCCCTCTTTCTCTAGTTATTTGTTTATTCTCCCTCTTTTTCTCTCTCCATCTTTATTTATCCCCATGTATCTGTCTCTCTATTTTCCTTCCTTTTGCCTTCCATTTCTTTTCTTTTCCTCTATCTCTCTCTATTTCAATCTTACTCTCTCCATTCTCCTCCTCTATCTATGTATCTATGTATCTATGTATCTCTCTCTCTCACTCTCACTCTCTCTCTCTCTCTCTCTCTCTCTCTCCCTCTCTCTCTCTCTCTCTCTCTCTCTCTCTCTCTCTCTCTCTCTCTCTCTCTCTCTCTCCCTCTCTCTCTCTCCCTCTCTCTCTCTCTCTCTCTCTCTCTCTCTCAGATTAACCTGCAGTTTAAAGCTTGAATAAATCCAGTACGGCACTGGAGATCGGCACATCTAAAAGGAGGCCTGTCCCTCAGGCCCTTTTTTTCTTTTTTTTCTTTTTTCCTCCTCTCTCTTCCCTCTCTCGCCCCCACCCCTCCCCCGCTGAGATTGGCTGTGAGCACTCTGCGTTATCTCCAGGGAAGCAAAGGTTGCAGTGGGGGGAGGAGGGGAGGGGGAAGGCCACACATTCGTCCTTATCTATTCTGAGCACACCTAAAACAAATTAGAGCTGCCCGGCGCTGCCGCCGCCGCCGCTTATTTGGCCCCCTCGCTCTCATTAAGCTGCGGCTCCTGCCCGCTCTTCAAGGTCCTGCCACCAACCATTTTGCAGTGGGTGGGGGTGGAGGGGATTTGGGGGGGGGGTCGTTTCTTTAAAGCTCAGCGCTGGGAGAGCGTGGTACAATGGCTGAGCGACCTTTTCATTACACCGCTTCTAACCGCGGCCCCAGTGTGAGGACAAAAGCAAAGAGCATCTCCCACGTCTCCTCCAGCTCTGTGCCTTTCTTCCTCCTGACATCAGCCCAAAGCCCGCAGAGACCGCTAATTGTACAGCCTTTTTCAGGGTCTTCTATTCAGTTAACCAGAATTAGCGGCCGCACAGCTATTAATTTTTACTGCTCAACTGGCTATTCAAAAAGACAGCTGACTAGTTGATCAGTCATCATTTACCATAATTAAAAATACTGTGTTCCAGACATCAGTGAATAGCGGTTTATTGCTGGCTTGCTGGCAGCCACCATTCATTTAAAAAGGCGATAGGCTGTTTGCTACAGATAAAAAAAAAAATGTATGAAAAAAAAAGGAACGACAACGAAAAGTTTTTAAAAATACTAGCTGCTACTAGTTACTATTCCGATAGTTTCAACAACATTGTTTAGAGCGTCAAAGAAAAGCATTTTAGGGCTAGCGTTCTGCTTTCTGGAACTTGCATTCGCCTTGCATTCTAACTGCTGCTAACAATTTATTGCTAAAATTACACACTGTTTCTTACCAGTCAGCTGCCCCCAGCGCCAACTAGTGGATATATTAGTGAACTCTTTTAGGCACCCCACCCAGCAGGAGTATAGGTCTCTGATGTTTTAATACTTTTTTAACTATTTAGTTTGTTTATGATTCTTTACAGAATTTAGACACTGAAAAGTCTTTCTTAGAATTTTACATTTAAGTGCATTTATGTTTTTGAATAATTATAACAATCGATTATAATATATTCCAATATTTCAAATGTCATTGTATCACCACTTTAAAATGTATTTTAGACAATTATTAACCATTTCTTTCTGATTTCTTTTCCTGTTTCTACATTCACCTCACTCCATAACTCATGTCAGTCATATCGCAGTTCCTCTGCCCTACCCCCACTCGTGGCTACTGTCTGCCCCGTGAAATGCAGGCGTTTTCCACTACAATCGCTGTCCCCTCCACGCAACACCCCCCCACCCCATCAAAAAACCTGAAGAGACCATTTCAAACATTCGCCTCATTGTCTCTCGGACGAGTGACAGTGAGCCTTGTGCAGATTTCCATCCTGTCAACATCTGACAGCAGGAGGAGTGTGTGGAACGCTGGTGTTTTACAGCCAGAATCCTACCGGCGTTAGGGAGGTAACCAAGATTACTGCCTGTCATGGAATTAGGTAAAACTAGGGATGGGCAATATTGTATCAAGATCCTTAGTAGGGGTGTGCTTTTATATTTTGGTACTGCAGTTAGTTGTGTAGTTGTGAAAAAACACTGACTTCCTAAAAAATAATCCTAAAATAATCTTAATGAAATGAAATACCGAACATCTAGCAAAATCTTTATGGAACATCAACACAAAAACACACAAGATGTTACCTCCCTTTTTCAACACCATGTTCCTCCAGACAAATACTGAATAGGAAAGCATTCGAACACTGACCGAACCATGCCCATTACACGAAACTTGCAATGTTGTTTTTCTGGGGTTTTATAAGCTGGAGCAGACAAACTTCCCAGGCAAGCAGTGACACTTATAAGGCTTTAAGCAAAATAACTGTTTGATTCAACATTTTAAGAATCACTGCGCATCACTACATCCAATTAAACACAATCAACTCTTCAACAGATAGTTACAGCACTTTTAGAGCCCCATCCATATCTGTGTATGACATCTGTAGTTGGTCAGTATTCTAGAAGTATTAACAGTACCCATGAAATGATCAGAAAACCATTTCATTTATTGTCATAACAAATTACATATCACCATATCAGTCACCCATCCATAAAGCTATAGACCAAAGTTTACATTTAATTATATGCCACTTAGCCCATATTGGAATGCCTTTGTCAGAGCCTGGAGACTCTGCAGATATGGAGATTACAGACTGAGCAGGGAGATATACAGGCCCTAAAGATTACAATGCAGTAAGTTTTAGCAAAGGTCATCAAACCCAAATCTAAGTGGGCTAAAAGGCCCTGAATGCATTTTTAATGCTCATCAATGGCAAGCCAGACTGTACCAGGCACCTTAAACGTCAAGCCCTTATCTTTACACATGTGCAGTGTCCACTAAATGGACATTGCCAGTGACGCTTTGCTATATTGAAGATATACTATGTATGGTTTTGGTATATTACATTATTGGTATATAATATTGTATATTTTACTGCATACACTAGTTTCTGGTGCTTTTCTATACATATCTGTGGTCAAACTATATACCACATTTAAACAGACACTATTCTTAGAAAATTCTTTTGAGTCAAGTGATAAATGCAGTAGAACTTTAAAAAGCATATTTTTAGTGCTGAAAATCTCACACAGCATGTCTTTAGGCCATTTCAGCCTAATTATCGAAGTCTGTTTTAAGGTAAATTCTAGGGAATATGCATATATGAAATTCCATAAATATATTATTAACTATATTCACTAAATAATGTTTTTAAACATTTTACACCCAGGTGTAGTCTTTCACATTCATCATGTGTATGGGATCTCTCAGAATTTCACTGAATGAACCTTGAAATTTACTCTATGACTAAATGACTAAATGCTGGTGCTCCATAGGGGTATGTTTTAGGACAACTGTTCTTGTCTATGTATAATAAGGAAATGAGCCATGTGCTAAGTTCATATAGTTTCTCATACATTTACTACACTGAGGATACACAATTTGCCTTTATTATCTATTAGTGGATAATTATTTATCTACATAATACATTCTCTAGCACTGGATATACTGTTAATGATGCATTTGGACAGTTCTTACAAATTTACCATAAGGATGTTAAAAACCAAATTGCTGACAGTAGTAATAAAATGCAGGCAATAAAATTGCCATGTTCTATGTTACCCAAGTTTGCAAGTTGTGACATACTTGTATATCCACTATTCAATGACATAATGGAAACACAGTCAACTAGGCTGGTAAATACAGACAAGATAATGAAAATATTAATAATTATGAAAGTAACAACAGTTCTGTATGCAATAAACAGCACTTTTGCCTGGCTTCTATTGTTTCGAAGAAAGACTATTTTTTAATTTTGGTGTTATTAGTTCATTCCAGTGAATATGCATTATGTTCACTTGATAAACTTACTATTTCAAATATAATCAGCTGTTAATAAATTGACAAAGGCTGTTCAAACACACAACAAAAACACTCAACCTGCTTGGAACATTGTGCTCACTACAAGACCCTGTAGAAACCTACAGTGAGGAAAATAAGTATTTGAACACCCTGCAACTTTGCAAGTTCTCCCACTTAGAAATCATAAAGGTGTCTGAAATGTTCATCTTAGGTGCCTGTCCACTGTGAGAAACATAATCTAAAAAAAAACCTGGAAATCACTATGTATGATTTTTTTTTATCATTTATTTGTGTGTTACTGCTGCAAATAAGTATTTGAACACCTGCCAATCAGCAAAAATTCTGGCCCTCAAAGACCTGTTAGTCCGCCTCTAAAAACTCCACCTCCACTACACTTATTATTCTAAATTAGAAGCACCTGTTTAAGGTCCTTAGCTGCATAAAGACACCTGTCCACCCCACACAATCAGTAAGACTCCAACTACTAACATGGCTGAGACCAAAGAGCTGTCCAAAGACACCAGAGACAAAATTGTTGACCTCCACAAGGCTGAAAAGGGCTACGGGGCAATTGCCAAGCAGCTTGGTGAAAAAAGATCAACTGTTGGAGCAATTATTAGAAAATGGAAGAAGCTAAACATGACTGTCAATCTCGCTCGGACTGGGGCTCCACGCAAGATCTCACCTCATGGCATATCAGTGATCCTAAGAAAGGTGAGGAATCAGCCCAGAACTACACGGAGTAGCTGGTCAATGACCTGAAGAGAGCTGGCACCACTGTTTCCAAGGTGACTGTGGGTAATACACTAAGACGTCATAGTTTAAAGTCATGCATGGCACGGAAGGTTCCCCTGCTCAAATCAGCACACGTCCAGGCCCGTCTTAAGTTTGCCCATGACCATTTGGATGATCCAGAGGAGTCATGGGAGAAAGTTCTGTGGTCAGATGAGACCAAAATAGAACTTTTTGGTCTTAATTCCACTCGCCGTGTTTGGAGGACGAAGAATGATGAGTACCATCCCAAAAACACAATCCCTACTGTGAAGCATGGGGGTGAAAGCATCATGTGAAAGATCTGTGTGGAGGAATGGGCCAAAATCCCTGCTGCAGTGTGTGCAAACCTGGTGAAAAACTACAGGAAACGTTTAACCTCTGTAATTGCAAACAAAGGCTACTGTACCAAATATTAACATTGATTTTCACAGGTCTTCAAATACTTATTTGCAGCAGTAACACACAAATACATTTTTTAAAAAATCATACATTGTGATTTCTGAATTTTTTGTTTTAGATTATGTCTCTCACAGTGGACATGCACCTAAGATGAACATTTCAGACCCCTATGATTTCTAAGTGGGAGAACTTGCAAAGTCGCAGGGTGTTCAAATACTTATTTTCCTCACTGTATAGCACAATATTAGCAGAATAAAACTCTTCTTAAAAACAGATGCTGCACAAGTTCTTATTCACACCTTAGTATTTTTAAGATTGGGATACTGCTAAACTCCACTGACTGCGTTTACTTTGCTCCCAACTATTCGTCTACAAAGCATCCAACTCTCGGCTACCAGCCAAGGTTCTCTCTATCACTCCATTACCAAAATTATTTAATTCTGTGTCTCCCTGCATCAGGAAGGATCAAATAATCTTATTTCAAGTCTTGAAAAGGCCAGTTTCATTCCATCATATACAAACCATCTTCTGAAATAAACCTCTGCATGGAAACTTCATTCTCCACTTCAGGACACTAAGCATGGCCGGCTTTATCTGGGCTAGGAAATTGGTCCATTTAGTCATTATCTTAAGACTCTCCTTGATCAATCTTCTTGATCTATGCATCAAACATGATGGGCTGATTTCTTATACATGAATTAAACTTGAACCATGGGCCAGTTTTCAATGCAGGGGTTCAACTTTCAATTTGTTAAAAATCCTGTGCACAGGACTAGGCTTAACCCCCTGTGTATTGCAATGACAAAGGTTGGCTGTTTTACCATTAAAATCTTTTTTGGTCTTAATCTTGGTCTGGGAAAGCAGTTGTTTGGAAATGCATATGCTATAAATATGCATTAAATATTTATAGTATGTGCATTTATAGCATTAAATATGCTATAAATCTATACATATGCCATGAAGACCTTGTTTGCTAAATGAGACTAAGGTGCTGTTATTGCACCATTTTACTTTACTTTTTTACCTTTGGATTGTGTTACTTGCATCTCTTTTCCGTAATTGCTCTTTAGGTTGCACACCAGCAGTTTAGGTTATCAATATTTCAGGTTATTTCTGTACTCTCTATAACTTTTCCTTGTACTGGATACACATTTTCTTCTTTTAAAACCAGTTTAGTCTACCAAAATTATGGAACAGTTCCCAGATAACTCAGATTAGGTCTGCACTAAAATATATTGTGACTAGAGTTTGACCAAAACACATAATAATAAATATAATCCCTTAAATAAGCCTGCTGATATTCATGTTAGCCATTCCTGTTTTTTTTTTCAGTAAAGTAAAAGCTGGCACTGTCAGAAAAACACAAAGGGTTATGAACACAGACGCCTGTGCCTATGCATGCGTGCCATGTGGGCATATGGACCGTACAGATTATTCTCACGGTTTGTTTTTTTTTTCTATGTGTAAATAACGTTAAACCTCACTTTTCTTTCATGACAAACAGCACAGCAGGGCATAAACAAAACAGAGCCTCTCACAGTGTTTGCTCTGGGGGGTTTGAACAACTTTTACTCATAAAATCAGTATAACAAGAACACTTTAAACTCAGTCTGGAGCAGTAGAACACTGGTGCTCAGTGACTCTGAGCTCTGTTCAGTTTTCTTAGTGACACTCAGCATTTTATCCTTACACACTGAGATGACTGAAAGTCACGGTAGATGACATCACAATCAGTCTTTTAGATTAATGATGGTGAATCAACCTTTACCAGCAAAAAAAACTAGCTGTAAAATGCAGTGATGACACTAATAAGTTCCAGTTCTAGGCATCATGTGACCACGGTATTGTGGTAATGCGGTTATTGTGACAGCCCTATCCACAAGTGCCGTACATGGTTAGGTGGGGAAATAAAGCTGTACAGATGACATTCAAATTCATCACCAAAAAGAGTTCTGGTATGAGTAACATGCTGTTTATCATTTAATTCTTTAAATGATAATACAATGAATTAGATCAGTATATTTGTCGTAACATGACAGTGTAAAATCCCAAAATGTCAAGCCCTCAATGTCATGCTTTCTTGGTAAAGACTCCTAAATAACTGCACATAACAAATGTTAAGGAAAATCTTGGTATATGTTCGTATTTCTGAAGAAAGAAGAGTACTGGCTAAACTATCACATATATAAAGTTTAATTCCTCAAATATTGAAACTGGCTTTAATCTATATCAGAATGTCACCATGGACAATAATGGTGTTGTGCTAGACTGTGACTGAGTGACTCAAAATGGCAGCGAGTCATCTTCGGTGACGAATCTCCCTTTTGTCCAGATGGAGACAACCAACGAGTCAAACAACGTGTGTAGAGGTATCGTGGTAAGCAACAAGTTAACAGTTTGTTGTCACACATCACATGTCCAGAAGGCCTGGTGTCACTCCACCTTCACCCCTACCACAAAATCTGCAGTACTGTGTGAATATATATTATATAACAATATTATATATATATATATATATATATATATATATATATATATATATATATATATATATATATATATATAAGAAAGAAACTTTGCCCATAGCAGTTTAAATTTATCATCATTTATTGTTCCTTGTAACCTCTTACTTCACTACAGACACTTCCAACACTCACTTTGACGATGAGTGTATTCCTGTGAAATACTTTAGGTCCTGTTTTGGTGTTTACTATATAAAGGCTAATTCAATAGCACAATATGCAATATGCACAAAGAAACAACTGAAATTATGATTGTAATCTGTAGTGTCTGTGCATCTGTGTGACATGCTTGCACAAAAAGAGGAGAGTTTGGCAGCACCAACATTTTTACCCCTAACCAGATTAACAGAAGAGTATTTATATGAATACAGTGGTGCCACAGTGACTCAAGCCGTGTATTAAACTCCCTGATTTTCCTCCAAAGTCACTTGAGAATAACAGTTGTGTTCCTCGCCTGCTCAGTTTCAGTCCTGTCCCCTCATCCATCATCTGCCATTGTGTATATGTGTAAGGGTGAACTGAGCGGTCCGTTGCTAATGAGTTTTATTAGCAGTACTGAATTTAGCTTCACATTTACAAACATGGCTTAGTCTGTGGTTGTAGTGAGTTTTACTATGTTGCTTGCTCAGATTTTTTACAGTTTTGTGCAGCCCAGTGTTTTCTAGCTGTCTTTTTTGGATATACCAATATCACATGTACAAAACTGTCATCGGTGTCAACACAAGCTGCTCCAAAAACTAGGGCTGAATGCAGAAAGCTTGAATGCTTATTCGTATGACTGAAGCATGCCCAGTCTAAATACAAACCAAAAAAACTGAAAAATGATGTACTTTTATCTATAGAAAGGTATCTGGACGACAATCTTGATTATGATCCAAAAGATACGGAAAAATTAAGCAGATACACACAGGCATGTCAGCACAGCCGTGTATTATGTGCGGTAAGCAGAGACTAACCTCAGGCAGACAAAGGTAAAAGCTCAGGAAATGTTAGCTTAGAAGAGATGCCTCAGCTAGACTAATCCATTCTACAAGAGAGAGACAAGGAGGGAAAGAGAGAAAGACAGGGAGGGAGAGAGAGACAGAAAGACAATGAGAGAGAAAGGGGAAGGCTAAAGATTGTGACAGAGCAGATGAGGTAGAGTGAGGGTAAAGCTAAACAGAGAGAAAGCCAGAGAGAGAGAGAGGTGGTGAATGGTGGAGCGGTGACACAGGGCAATCCTCCAGGGTCCTGCATTAGCGCGCTAAATTAAAGGGGGTATTAGATTAAATTGGCTCTCCGATTTCAGGGGTGTGAGTAAAATTCTGATTTGCATTTTCCTCCGCTGCTTAAGATATAATTAGTTCAGGGTGATTCCCATGTGGAAAACACTGACAGCCAAAATCGAACTGACTGCCTTTATCCCCCCCTGTTCCTCACTGCAGGCACAATCTGCTAATGTTTACGCGTGTATGTGTGTGTGTATATGTGTGGGGGTTTATAGCTGTGCATCTGCATATAGGTGTTACTCATGCATATGGCACTTACATTATGTGTTAGAATGTGAATATCAGTAAAACTATACTGATCTAAAGGTAAGGATTTTAGTAGCAGGAACTTTAACTGCAGTTTATAACTATTTTGCAATAATAGTATAATAATTGAAGCAAGAATGCCATTTGTCAGAAAAAAAATGTTTTATTTAAATCTTGTTTTATGTTCTCATGTTTTTAAATGCATATCAAAAATTTGTTTTATTGTGAATACTCTTACATTACAACAATCAAAACATCCAAAAATTGCTCGCCTTAAGCCACTTGAAAACACTGCACACTCAATATGCAGAAATCACATAGAAAATAGATTCTAGCTGCTATAAGGCTAATGCAGGTATCTTTGTCGCTGGTTTGATTTTAAAAAAAGTACCAAACAGCAAAGTATAACTATAAAAATATGGAATTCATTGCTTTGGATGACCAGTCAATCGATGCTTTCAAGGTTAGTCAGATTTAGTGGGATCTGTGAGGCTGCTGATTCCAACCATCTGAAGACCTCTCTCTTGCCTCTACTAGTGTGTAATAGAACCTACAGTGGTCAGGTTACTTATGTTGGTAACTATGCCCATGGCCATGTTCTAGCCAAAACTAACTAAACAAACTGCATTTACTTTGTTACACCAAATTACCTGACCAACGCAAAAGAAAACTTCAGTCACTCTGAAAATATCTGTCTGTCATCAGTGATTCCTACCTAGGAAAGATCACACCAGTGTTTATTCTTTCTTTCTTTTGGTACCTTTCTCTATTTCATGTGCTAAAAATTTAGTTTTACGTTTTAAATTTAATGTTATCTTCCTTTTGGCAAAACTTGGATTCTCAAAAAAATGTTGAGCCCAGCCTGTTCTCAGCTACAGTAGAAACATTGAGGTGAAACCTACTGACCCATCTTGGAAGACAACGGGCTAGAATTGACGGGTTGAATCTAAACTAAAGTAAATGCAATGGCTTGTAGTTACACATAATTATACTCCAATGAAGCATAATTCATTAATCAAAATTTTATCATCAAAATAAGTTTTGTATATTATGTTAATATGCAGTCAGAAATTGTAAGTAATGTAAATCAGTCAAGCAACTTTCCTAGTTTGAATCAACAAAGTGGAATTAGCTGCCAGATCCTAAAGCATTAGGCTCCAAGACCACAGACACAACACTATAGCTGGGTGATACGACAGTTTTAAGAAATGCAAGGAATAAGTTACAATAGAACAACATAAAAAATAATATCAGAAACTGTGATTTTCATTCAGTATTTGGAGTACTGTTGCACCAAATCCAGTAATACAGGACTAATGATGTCTGATACAACTCTGTTTGCTTTTTTGATGTATTTAATACATGTGTTTTCATTATAATTTATCACATTTGTTATTCATCAGCAAAACGTTTATTTACCTCAATGTATGACATTTCGTGATCATTATGATGATTTTATGCATTATTTGCTATTTCTCTCAAGAGTTTAAAATCAGTATGTCAAGGTGCCCAAAAGTACATGGATGGAAACCCAGCTAGTATTGCCGTTGCTTTGTTGTCTGTCAGTTTAAAAACCTTTATAATTAAAGAGGATTGAATATGTATTCTAGGTTTCCCCTTTCCCTTAGTGTGTTGTGGAGCTTTGTGCATGCAAATTGTCTGAAAAGTAATAAAGCCCAAAGCACACACCAGATGGAGAAACTCTCTCAAAGAGAAAACACTTTTCTCAGCTGCCTGAAAGGTTTTTCTCTGTTCTCTGACGTCACCCCGTAACATGATCCTTACTGCCCGCTTACCGGCAAGCTTGGTGCACCCTCACACAAAGCACATAGAGCTACAAAAGTGAAAACATACCACTTTAGTCCACCCTGCAAAGGTGGATTAGGTCTACCACAGGGGTCAGGCTGAACCTGATCCAGCAGAACCAACACTAATGTAAAAATAGCCACAGCAGCGGCGAGCTAACCTAACAGAGCACAATGGGGCAATCCATTGACTTGCATCACACTGACCAATGGCAGAGCCACCCTAGAGCTTCTCCAGTGCATTTCAAAGGGTGAATACAGATGTACAGTATGACAAAAACACTGCACTTTTGGGACAACTAAAGCAGGTAAATCTAATCTAGTGGAAATTACATTAGGAACAATGAAAATAAGCACAACTGGTCAGAAAATTTGATCCTCTGGCAATTAGATGTAACTGTGTATTTGTGTAGCTTACCAAGTTTTATTGATTTCCTATGTCACAAAATTAGAAGTTATTTTATTAAGTTAGTTAAAGTTATTTCCGCTAGTGTACTGTTTATATTTGTTTGTTTAAAAAACTTACCTTTGCACAGGCTACAAAGTCACAGGCCACACTGTATGTTTATTATTTCCAATATGTTAAATTCAGTAAATGAACATTTCCTGTGCAGAACGCTCAGAGGCCTGTTATCTATAGAAAACTGTGTACTTATTTTCACTTGGAAAATCAACAGAACATGTCATTTGAACAGGGACGTCCAAACTTCTGCATATGCACCCCTAATCATCACCGTTTGATAGTTTGGTGACCCATTCATCTGTTTATTTTCTTCACTGTGTGTCGGAGGCAGATGAAAACCACTCCTGAGGAACACAGCACTGAACAGTACATACTGATTCCTAACACGCTCACAAACACACTCCAAAAACATGATTGTGCCATGAGGTGGAAGCTAGTTCACACTCTTTAAGACTAGGTAAATACAGACATCTTCTGATTCTTCTCTGCATCTCCTGATTCTACGCTGCAGTTTATAATTACAGAGCAACAACAAAAATACTAATTACAGCAGGATCCCAGTGTGTGAATTACACAAATAGGTCTGCGGATATACTTCAAAAACTAATCTCTATTTGTGTTTTTGTGTTTTTTCTTTCCTCTCCACCACACCCCTGTTCAGCTCTTTAAGAGAAATGGATGTTATCCAACATAGAGCCCAACCGCATATTATTTGTGCTCCCCTGTCTTCCTGGACACCTGTTTGAAACACCTGTTAGTACACGATATATGAAGTAAACATCCAGCGACGGCCCTCGTGGCAAAAGAATTCCACTTTAAAACACCTGAAACATTTCCTGTGTAAAAACTCACGGCTGTTTTTTCCTCTCCTCCACATGTTTTAGTCACTAAATTTAGGTCTCCTTTTTTTAAAGGAATAAGAGAATCTTGCTCTCCCGCATCGGTAGCATATTGTCGATTACCATAGGCAATAATATCAATATCACAGGGCATTCTGTTCAGTGACAAGGGCTTTTTTTATGTCAGTGGTGAGGTCAACCACCACAGAACGTGAGGTCGAGTGACGAAAACCCTCACTTGATGGCAGAAACCAAAGTCGTAGGTGAGGCGAAGGTTATGGTGTGGTGTGGAATATGGGGCATCCATTCTGGCCGAAGATGGCAGTTTGTTTCTTTCAACAGGATGGGGCCTCACCACACTATAAAGCAGTTGTTTAGCAGTGGCTGGATAATCAAATCCCTGGTCATTGGATTGGCTGGCATGGTCCTGTGGAACGCCCAAATCACCCGATGGCCCAAATCGCCTGACGACCCAAACCGCCCGACGACAACAAACACCACCATCAGCATTGTGGAGGTTTGTAACAGCATTTCTCCAGAGATTCTCATGCAACTTCATAATGATCTTTGGATCTCTGTTTTCAGAACCAGATACAAAAGACACTGAAACGTCAAGGTGTGCATTACAGGGAATGTTCCTAGTTGTTGTCGCAACTTTCTGTGTTGATAATATTTGAACGACAAGAGATCAAAACTGATTGCGGCAATCAATTCCTGAAAAGATTCTGGTCTATTATGATATGCTACATGACCACCTTCCCATTGGAAAAATTTGCCCATGATCCAATAAGGTGGCTTTCAAGATCCGGACAGCCTAAAAGATGGGCCCATTGCTTGCTAGGCTATTCAAATATGTCATTTTACCTTCCTGTCCTGAGACTTTTAACTCAGTCTTTATTTCACTACTGGGTTTAGGACACTACATATACATCTTAGCTCCAAAGGCCCCACCACTCTCTTCTGAGCATCTCTCATTCTGAGCACCCTCCAATGAGAGTACCATGGGCAGGGATGGCAGGGCTTAGACTTGTACACCCACACTCATTTGGCAAACTCATCTACATAATATAAGAATATCTGCAGAATTAAGACACTTTTGTAAACGCTTTAGGTCACTTGGAGCTTAAACTAATATTCAATAAAATATTTATTAAGTGCAACTAAACTTTAACAGAACTTTTAAATGTTCCTGATTCTATTAAAATCTAACTTTACACCTAATCCTAATCTCATTTTCCACCTGAAAAAAATTATACTGAGTCTAAATTTAAGGTGAGATAAATGGTTAAACCAAACAATGTGCAGTCACTAATGCTAGCATCAGTGCTGTTATGGCTAGCGAGTTAGCAACATGGGACCCAATGAATACCACTGAGAGTCAAGTCAATTTAAAAGATATCATACAAATATATTCCCTAATTAAAGGTACTGAAAACGTTTGAGTTTTAGGAGTTTATTAAGAGCAGTTTATTATATAAGTATATTATATAAGTATGTTTAGTATATTTTTTTAGCATCTGTAGATAACCGATCATAATAAAGAAAACTATTTTTTATGAACAAAATAATAAAACTGAAAGCAAATATTGACCTCAGAATGGGAAAACATCGTTGTATGCCTAGTTCTGTGACCATTTAAATGGGGAAACATTTTGGAGTATGTAACTATAGCACACTGTACTATCCCTTTATTCAACTGAAGCCGTGGAGGCATTTAAAGCCGAGAGGAAAACATGAAGGAAAGCAAAGAGCTGCCATTTGCAAATGTAAGTAAACTACAATCAGAAAAATAAATATTGTGGACAACACAATTTAAGTAGCATTCATTTTTTTATTCGTTATTAATGCAACTTATGAGTTTTAAGACTCTGTAAGAGATCTGTAAATGCATACTGAGTAGGTTCAATATTATATTAGCTAGCTATTTAGCCAATAAAGTTATCTCTCGTACTAATAGTAAAGAACATCATCTTATGTGAATTTTAAGGGCTTTTAAGGAGTAGCAGTTTAACAGTGGTAGTTTGACATCTTACTACACACTTGCATACTGAGTGTCTAAGTAGGTGATTTCAGATACAGCCTGGGTGTAAAAGTGCTGGTGTATCCCTTTAGGAACAAAGCTTTTTAAAACACATGAAGATAATACATAAGTTACAAACACTCAAGTATTATGAATATTTGGGTCAGGTCTAATCTGCTTCAGATACTGATCGTATCTGCAAAACCCTGGTGCACTCCCTCAGGAATAATGCTGAGCACTGACCAACCCTTCATGCCAAACCCTCCAACACTAAACCAGATCCCGCCTATTTGAACCTGCAGTGTGTGCCTGCACAGGTGTAAAAGCCACAGTGAATTGCATAGTGTGCAGCAGTGACCTGTAATTATTTAGCAGTTCTTCTGTGTTAGGTGGGGCTTTCTACACAGGAAACAAAAGTCAGGTGAATTAGAAAAAGACGACAAAAGGACTCCACGAATATGAAAAATTTGAATTAAACCAAGATCTGGAAAAACCTCATATCTGCCACAGGCCCAAAGCAAAATAAAACATTATGTTATTCACCTCTTACCCATTCAGAGCACAGAGTGTCTCACCTCAGTGAAAATAAACACACATTGTCCACCACTGTCTGCCAGATTAAACCTAATCTGGACTAACTGCACTCTGTTCAGATTTAATCTGTACACCAATCTGTAAAAACAGCCTCGGTGCTCATTTGCATATGCAGCACAGCCATCATTTCTCATTATCTTCTCTTTTCCATCCAGTCAAGTGACAGAAAGAGTGCAATGCAGTAGAAAATTACTGAATTGCTTAAAAAGGAAATATTAATTAATATATGGAAAGCAATCCTGATATCAAATGTAAAGCTGTTTTGTGCATCCTGCAGTTTGATATATGTGAAATATTTGTTCATGCTTTTCATCAAAACATAGAAGTCTATTATTGGTGTAACGCTTCACAAAATTCATAATTTGGTTAGTACATCTTGATTCTATGTGTTATTGATATTCCTAAAAACATGAACGATCTGAAAATGTTTTGTGTGTTGATTGACAGGTTAATGTAACCATTTGTGCATTCTGTGTAACAGAAGTAAACTGGAATTCTAGGATGGCACAGAGGAGTTTAGGCCGATCCATTCTGTTTTTCATTTAGAGGGTCAATATACTATCAGGAACCTACTGACATCACTGATCTAACACATGAGCCACACGCTCATACACTAATCACAATGCTATACATTCCGACATATTATGATATTATGTGAAATATGTGATGTGTTGTGTTGTTAAAAAGAGTTAAAAGTTTGTATTCCTGGAGGTGCTGTAGGCATAAAATAAAATAAAATAATCTCAAATAATATGTTACTTTATGCACACTGTGCAGTAACAGAAGGAAGTCTCCTCTTTGTATGTGCATGTGTGTGTGTGTGTGTGTGTACTTAAACGTGTGTGCGTGCATGTGTGTCTTTGTGGCCGGCCTCACTGATCTCTCTGTCTCTCTCTCATCGTCTTTGCTGCAGCAGGGGCTCGTGGGATATCGATTGGCTCCGTCCAGAGACGGTTTCCATAATTGGTTAAAATGACCAAGTGCAGAGAGGGACGATCTCTCTCTCTCTCTCTCTCTCTCTCTCTCTCTCTCTCTCTGCTGAAAACCATTTCCCAGCTCAGCTTGGACTAGAGCCAAGCCCGAGGTTTGTTCGGATGCGTTCCAGCCGCAGCCTGACTGGCAGCAATTAGGGGTGTCTGAGCCAAGCTCAGCTTGCGCTCCACACAAACACCCCTAATTACTGCCAATTAGGCTAGGCGGGTAGGCAGATTGGAGAAGCCGGGGGGATGTTCAGGCATGGGTGGGCATGGAAACAATTTTCAAGGGCTTAGAAACGTGACTGGAAGGAAAGGTTAATGCTCTAGAGTGTGTGTCTCTGTATGTGTGTGTGTGGCGGGTGGGGGGTGGGGGGCAGGAGGGGGGTGTGATGAAAAAAAGCACGTTGAGACGTCCGGCTCAATTTTTTAGATCCAGATTCTGATCAAATTCATTTAATATTAAGTACTTAATTCCCAATCCATATCATTTTTTTACATAGCATGTCTCATCAGACATCAATCTGATATTAGTATTTTCATATGTAACTCTTCCAATCCACTGTGCATTTCGTAGATTATGAATTTGATCCAAAATTCATACATAATACATCAAATTTAATATTTGGAATTTTGTGGAAACCAATCAGATCTGATAAGTATTTTCATAAATAATGCATCACATTGTGCATTTTGTATTTTTGCGAAAAATGCATCTAAAATGATACATGTGTTTACAATTTCACTAAACTCATTCCGTCTGATATTAAGTACTTCCACAAACAATATATCTGATACAGTATTAATATTTTCACAGATACTGCAAACAGTCCAGTATTTGTTTTTTTATAGATAATATGCTCAAAAGAAGCCCAAAATGTACTTTTGTAGATAGTACAGATATGCCTGGCTGCCGTTACTTTAAAATGCTAAAGTACAATTGCTTTATTTTTGCCTATAATATGACATTAAAAAGTTTAGCTGAGATACGCTAGACTGTCATTAATTTAACACATAGGAAGATAATTGTAATGTTTGTGTGTCCATTATTCACATGTACATTGGGTGCAAAAAATGTAACATAATAAATTTAAATTTACTATAGCTTGATACAGGCAATAACAATTAGGGATGAGAGATATGAACACAAATGTATACCACAATATTTTCCACAGTGTAAACAATAACAATGTAAAATAAAATAAAAAATAAATAAAAATCTATATTTAGAGTGAAAAAGAACCCCCATTGCCCATAGCAAACTAATAACCTGCAGCTGCGATGTAATACATAACAAGGACCGTTTATACCGGTATGTACCACTCGCTAATTCCAATCCATTCAAATATGCATTAGAATGAGTCTGCTGTGATACCACGATTTCTGATCAGATCAGGACATCCCTAAAAAAGTAAAAAGGGTGAGGGCGGGTGAGTGTGCCACAGGTTGTCAGTTTTACCTCCAGTGACGATCCAGGCTTTTTCTTGAGCTCCTCACATTTGCGGAATTTGCAGATTTGGTGTCCGGTCTTGCGATTCCGACAGCTGCTGCAGACACCGCAGTTGATGAGCCTCCTGCAGGGGGCGCACACCCCACACCTTTTCCTCTTCTTCTTGGCCGGGTTCCCGGCGGACGCGGAGGAGGAGGAATTATTCTGCGGGCAGTCTGCCAGATTGGCAATTTGAAACGCACTGTCTGTAACGGCGGCGGAGGCAGCGGGGGAGTGAAGGGCTGTCATGACGATGACCCCGGGAGGTAATGAGATGCCCCCTAGAGCTGGGATGGCGGAAAAAGTCCCGACGCGTTCGGGGAGATTCATTATCTCTGCTTCGGCGGCGCCGCATTTCAGCTTGTT
Source organism: Prochilodus magdalenae (assembly GCA_024036415.1). Classification (NCBI taxonomy): domain Eukaryota; kingdom Metazoa; phylum Chordata; class Actinopteri; order Characiformes; family Prochilodontidae; genus Prochilodus; species Prochilodus magdalenae. The sequence continues at coordinate 1,270,842 of JAMWET010000477.1, read as the reverse complement.
CATGCATTCCCCCGCTAAAGGCCGGCAGTGTTCCGGGGATAAGGTAGAGAGGAAATTATTATTTGCCATTTGCAGCGTCTCCGGCTTCCCCGGCCTTGGGGATTCGTTCCTATGCACGCCGGTCCTGTTGGGGTTTATTGCAGCCGATTTCCTCCCCCAGAGCATGGCGTTGTCACAGTTCCATGGGGACACACCGATCCGTGCGCTGGGAAAAATAGGCGTTGTGATCCTGGCGATTTTGGCAGTCTGTGGGAATGCGCCATTGGTTTTGTAAAAGTTTGCGAAAGACCTGTACCTCTCTATTTCCGCATTATAATCCAAAAGCTGGTTTAATCCACTGTCCTGGAGGCTGTCCTTCTGTAAGAGCGACACATCCGCGTTTTGTCCACTCTCAATGCAAAGTGCATTGTTTATATTCGACATGACTGGAGCTCAGTTTTTGCCACGATTTCCTAAAGAAGCGTCTGGAGATTTCTGGAGGTAGGCCTTCTTCAACACCGAGCTGGTTAGAGACAATGAGTTACCATCCTGGTTCCAGTACTAAAACAAGAAAACAACAATTACACATGCATCCCATGTGGATTTTGCCTTTATGTTGCCAAATCTGACATTTTACAGTGTTTCAATAATTTCTCCGACTGCACCTTTAATGTACATTCTCTCCCACACCTTATCTGCTGAGACTAATGTGAACACTCCAGCAGTGTAATCCAATACACAATAACAGGAAACAAAATCAAACAGGGTCAAAAACAGACATCACTGTGCATGGCGAACATACTAAGATTCAAGCTGAACATTCGATGCATGAAACATATTGTCAGATAAACTGCAAAACAGGGCTATTTTGATCACAATACAACACGATATCCAGCCAATCCAAATGAGCCAAATCCTGTCAACAATACACAGACAAACCAAACCCCAACCTGAGCAGTCATAATCATATAGGACCAGAACTGAACCAGCATGTTCACAGACCAAGCCAAACCAACAAGAGGCACTCCATTTATTCTATTTAATACATTATTTATCAGGGATGGTGTCTATCAGTAAACTGGTAATGATCCCAAATGGCTCATTCTCATCTGGTCAAAATATACCAAATAAAAAAAACACACATATGCCTTAATCAGATAACAATAATACAATAATAAAACTGATATAATAAAGAGTGATCCACAATGCCATCAGAATTATATAGGTATCAGTGGTATCAGCAGATACCCCTAAATATATGTGATTTCCATTTAATAGTTGTTTAGATTTGACCCATATTTCTAACTAATATTTGATAACGTATTTGACTGTAATCTGGAAGACATAAGTCTTCCGGAATGCTAGTCCAGGTAGATGTTCCCCCTGTTCCTACACTTTGTAATTCACATTCTATGAGCATCCCTATCAGCAGCTATGAGCATCAGATATGAGTGCTTCCCTGCTTCAGATTCTTTTACTGTACTATATTGTAGACCAGGGACAGTACCTGTTAATACGGACCATCAACAAAACTCTAAATCAGCCAAAAAAATTAAAAAATCTAACGGCTGTATGTCAAACAGCATGCTAAAATAGGTCACATTTATAGATATAAATCAGCATAGCGTAGACAGATCAACATACTGTAAGGTAGATTTTAGCCTAAAGTAAAGCTGTATAGATGATGCAGTGTGTATTCTGACTATTCATTGTCTGCTGTTTCACATTCACCCAATGACACAAAGACAGCCGAACGCAAGCCAAGTCTTAGACCTTGACAACTGTAGTGTCAGCTGCCTGGAGGGAGGAGGTGGTGGGAGGGGGGGTGTCCATTTCCTCGCTCACTCTCTCTCCCCCCTCTCTCTCACACTCCGTCTGGGTTTCGTTTCCACAGATAAAAGCCCATTAGACACATCTCCATCTCCCCCCTACTCCTTACATTACCTTTCCTCTGGCCTCTCCTCTGTTTAATTACCCCGAAAGCCGTCCGTCCATTGCAGATAAAAAAAAAAAAAAATCACTTCAAATTCTCAGGCTCAGTAATGAACCAGAAATAAAGAGGCACAGTGGAGAAAGAGGCTGGGTGGCCTTTGGAGCTTGCACTGAACACCGATGCACATGCAGGACAGAAATAAATGACAAGAAATGAGATTTTCAATGAAAAACTTCTTTCAACTAAAACATGTCTGTTTTCCTCCTCTCTACATATTTCTTTTTTGGAAACACATTATTTGTATGAATATCCAATTGTCAAATTTTCCAAACAATTTACAATGTACACAAAACATGCCAAAGCCCAAACTAAAACAACAAAACAGATATTAAATGCATATAACACACCTAACAAAGAACAAAACCTGTTTATGTTACTGGTTAGACTTTCTTCTCCTACTGTTAATCACTTCATCATTACCAGTTCAGCTAAATGAGCCTAATGCTCCAGTCCAGGCTATCGATTATCAAAGTTTAGAGAAACTGTGGGGGGCACGTGAAGATAAAGTGCCCACCCAAAGACTGCCCCGAGAACCCCCAAGAGCGTTCGCCTAGACAGAGATACAGTTGAGAGCGAGAAGAGCTAAAAGGTCAGAAACCGAGAGAGATTTCAGCGTTAGCATCTCAGCGATATAACTGCCATAAAAGCCACGCGACACAGAGGTGAACAGACGGACTGGAAGAGAGAAAGACAGATAGACAGATGGAGAGAAAAGCTGCAGTTTCTCGCTGACTAAGAAAGAAATAACTGGAAGAAGAAGAAGAGGAGCATCACCTACCTCCCCTCGATTCCCGCTGAGAGTCCAAACCAGCAGCTCACTACAAACCCCGCATTTTTACTGCTTCCTCACTTCCGCCCGTCACGCGAGCCAAAATCAAAAACCCCAAAAATAAAAAAAACACGCGCACATAAAACAAGCACGCGACCAGCCGAGGAGCCAGCGTGCAAGCATACACACAGCTCAGGGGGCTAGCTGCTGTTTCCTGGTCCGGGGTGTGTGTGCGCGTGGATGTGTGAAAGAGTGTGTTGTGTGTATGTGCGCGCGCGGGTGTCTGTGTGTGTGCGCGCGTGTGTGTGTGTGTTCCAGCGCTGTGTGTGGCTGATTGGCGCTGCGCTGGGGACGCTGGGATGCGCACACCTACCGATCATTGGCTGGAAATGACTGGAGAGATGGAGGAGGGGGGGCGGGGAGGGTGAGAGAGAGAGAGAGAGAGAGAGAGAGAGAGAGAGAGGCTAAAGAAATTGAGAGAAATAGAGATGAGGGGAAGCTAAATACAGAGGGGGCAGAGAGAAGGGGAGCTAAAGAAAGATAAAGAGGGATATGGGAAAGCTAGAGAGGCAGAGAGGGGGAGCTAGAGAAAAAGACAGCTACAGTGAGAGACAGAAAGAAATGATAGGGAGAGAAAGCAGAAACTTAAACAGAGAAAAAGTGAAAGGTAAAAAAAGAGAAAAAGGAGAACGCTTAGGAAAGATTAAAAGGAGAATGAGAGAGAGAGAAGGAGAGAGAGAGAGAAAGGTACATGGGAAGGCCAAAACTACTACAGAGTAAAGGAGGAGGAGGAAAGCCAAATTCTCTCTCTCTCTCTTTTTCTCTCTCTCCCTCTCAGTTGTATCTCCTCCATCTGCGGGTTTCTACTGGCGTGTCACTCTGATTGTGTTGCTAATAGAGAGATTCTATGAAAGAAAATGTCAAATTAATTAAATTGGAGACGTCATTTGATTAAGATAAAATGATTCATGGAGATTTTTTTCTGGCTCATCATCAGCACCTGCATCTCTCTCTCTCTCGCTCTCTCTCTCTCTCTCTCTCTCTCTTTCTCTATGTGGTTCTACCATCTGTTTTTTTGTTCTGATTGCCCCTCACTTTACTTTGAATGACCAGTAGAATCAGATTTGCATTCTAAAAAGGGGATATTGGGTTCATTCATCAGCATTCCTTTTCTGGGGTGAATATGAAATCCATGAATGTAAAATCCACGAAAGAAAGAATAATAGGAGAGCAATCATCACATCATTGTACACTCATCACTCAAAGAACAGTTGCACAAATAATTGCATTCAGAGGGAATCAACTTGACAGGAAAGAAACTTGGTGTGTAGGTTTGACATTGTGAGACATGCAAATGATTCATGTTTCACCCTTGTCTGTGTATGTGACATAAGCAAAGACTGGCCTTATTTCTGTACCAAACAGCCACTATTGCAGACATTTAGCAAGCAGCAATGCCCTCCATGAGTCATCCTGTTAAGGACTACACGCTGTACTGTCACAACGCCTACCCTTAACACCACGTCAACAAATCCGTGTGTGGAAGCACTGTGGGAGGCACTAAGATGAAAAGTGTGTTGTCACATGTCACATGTCTAGTAAACCTGGCTGAGAATATTTAACCTGCAAGGGATGGATAATCGTAGGACACCAGTAGGAACCATGCTGAGATGTCTGCATGTTGTGTTAGCAAATATAACAGCCCAACGCCATACTGACAGACATAATAAATAAATAATTATAATAAATAATAATTATTGCCCAGATTAGTCTAAATTTGTCATCATTTATTGTTCCTAATAACCTTTATCTTTATAACATTACAGTCTGACGCTACTTTTTTTTTTTTTTGATGAAGAGTGCTATAAAAGTAAAACAATCTCAAATTCATGAAACATCAGCACAATAATATATCAAACATATTTCAGGTTTAAGTTTTGAACTTCATTGCACTTTGACCCTTCTTTGATATTCTCTGATGTACTCAGTGTCATTACTTTGAATCTGGGACCCTGAAATTCTGGCATTCTGAGGTTGTCTAGTTCTGTGCCTCTGGAGTTCTAGGCTTTTGGAGTTTTCAGATTCTGGTCTTCTGGAATTGTGTAGGATTTAAATCAATTCCAAATGTATTTGTATTGCACATCTTGTCACAAAGTGGGGGTCCAAGCCCCCAGTGAGAGACTAGGATGACAGTGGCAGGGAAATACTCCAGAGAATAGCAAACATAACAGTATAAAAAGAATGAAAATTACAGTATGACTGCCATAAAATGTTTATTAATGCGTAGTTTAAGTAAAGGATGATAAAGGAAGGATCAGCCAACACAACCCAACAGTCCTGGGAAGGAAAAGGGATAACGGGCCATTCATTAGTCAGGACGACATTCAGCAGAGGTGTTTATTCATATCAGCAGGGTAAAGACGCACACAGATGAGGCTTTGGCTTAGGTCAAAGACACATGCATGTGGCTCCATGGTGGTCTAACTGGCTAGAGGGCAGACAAGCAGGTGCACCTAATCGAGGTTGATACAGTTCTATTATCAAAGCAGAAGGGAGGAGCATTTGAGTTTTTTGAGTGTCTGTAGATGTGACAGCCAGAGTAGATGTGGAGATGTGAATTTGTAGGGTTGTGTGGGTCTGGGTTACTTCATTTTTGTGAATTGTGTCTAAGAGCATTTAAAGGAACTCCAAGGAGTTATTAATAACAGACTAAGCCAGAGCTAAGCACAGCCAGCATTCAGCAGATCCAGCAAAATAATGTAGACAATAATTGGACAGAGAGCGAGTTGTGGCCTGGTCCACTTCGCACTACGTAAGTGTGTGTGTGTGTGTGTATACCAGATTTATCCCACATTGTGGGGACCTTGTTTATATACTCATGCTGGGGAAGTCTTTGTCCATGTAGAGACCTCAAGTGACTTAATTCTTTACATTTCAAGGTCAGGGTAAGGTTAGGGTTGGGGTTAGGGTAAGGGTAAGGTTAGGGTTAGGCTAGTAGTTCTGGTATAGATTTGGAAGAATGAATAGAGGTCTAGACTGATTTTGTGAAATAGTCTATAGCTCTTGTTGTTATACTGCTATACATTCACCTTACATTACAACTTGTAATTTCAATTGAATTACTTCATTAATAAGTACACTTAAAATGCTGACAGTCAGATGAAATTTTTTCATTTTAGCACATAGTCAAATTCCCCAGTTTTCACTCTTATGCTGACTATTGTTGGTACCAATACTGGCACTTGGGTTCAGCCGAATAACATGCTTATTCACTTAATTCCAACTTATTACGATAACAGCTAATACCATATGACATAAGCAGAGTGTAAATTGCCAAGCTAATGAACAAATGGCTTAAGTTGGTAGTAAACAAGAGTCTGCTCACATAGAGAAGTGTTATAAAGCCACTGCAGTTAGTGGACACTTTATACATTGTGCCATGGCAAATTTCCATCAGGTGTATGCTATGGGATTTTGGCCTGTATTAAACACAGTCACAACTGCTCCCTCAGTATGGGTGGAAGACCTGAACTGGTATAAAAGTAAAGGTAATTCTTTTGTGAGTGTATGTGTGTGTACTGTGTTAAATGTGTGAACATACTTGGCTAATAAAGCTTGATTCAGATTCTGATTCTTTTGTAAAATAGGCTAGACAGCTGCATTGTTCTACCATCTATATTCATGCTTCAGTGCACAGTGTTAGCAGAGCTGCTGTAGCTTAGTCCCTAGTACTCTGCACTCAGCAGGTTGTTTTGACTAAAAAGTTTATGGACATAGCTGTCTATTTCACATAGTGTGGACAGAGCCTTTTTGTACAGTGCAAGTACATAGGCATTGTCCATACACAAGGGTTTATTCTGGTGATTAACAAAATGTGGTTCTTTTACTGCCTCTTTGCAGCTCCACAGAATTACATTTTTAAGTAAAAATAAAACTGTTATAATAAAAATAAAACTTTATTGTAGTAAAATAAAGCTTTGCTGAGCATTGAACACACTAACAAGGCTTTAACAAAAAAATTCTTAAAAATGTATATATAACAGCTTATTCACTGACCTCAATTTGACTTTATGGTGGTGGAGAGTTTCTCATGATACGTATAGAGCATATGAGCAGGTCAATACCTTCAATATTAGCAAGCAGACTGCTGGTCATGTAGCAGTGCTGACTACAATCTAGTTTAGCTCGTAGATGAAAAAGTAGGAGGAAAGTTCAAGATAAACATAGAGAGACAAATAGACAGACTCAGCTACATTTATATGCACTACAGCTGATTTGCTCATATGCTCTATACGTATCATGAGAAACTCTCCACCACCATAAAGTCAAACATTGAGAGATTACAGAGTAAAGCTAATTAGTGTTTTTGTTTATATTGTAGCGTTATATCATGCTACTAAAGGAGGACACACAACTTCTGTTTAAACTAAGTTGTTTAAAGCTGTCTCTGCTCCAGATTCGCCTCACATATGCAAGGATTACACTAAGGTATAGCGCAGTTGCATCTAGTTCAACTGGCCATCAAGCATAAACTCTGCTGCTGTGTATGGAAGGCTTTAAAGCACACTGAACTACAACTCAACCAGCAATACAAAAGACTCCAAGATAATGTACACCTCAACAAGTGAATTCCTTGGATTAGCCAGGGACGTGATTCCTGTTATGCTCATGTCAGGGTCCTGCAGAGACAGTTTACTGATGAGGGGTTAAATCAGGTGAACGGACCCCTTTGATTGGCTCCCCGTGACCAATCCACACATCCGTCTTGTTGGAAGAATTCAGGAAATATTGTAGCCTCTGACAACAATAAAGGAATCGCCCCTTTGTCTTCGTCCAGTATCTGTGAGTTGAATTGAGAATTGAGAATTGAATTGAGGCACAGCTAACTCTACATTCCAGAGACAGAGGATGGGTGCTATGGTGTGGGCTCCTGCTAAATTAGCCCAGAACAGTGGTTGATGTTGCTATATCCATAGTGGTTTTTGTTTGTCCAGCTTTCAGTTAATTGGCAACAGAACCTGTTTCTCAGAACTTGACAGGGATTTTTCCAACTGCACGTAATGGGAGCCCTATTTGGAAGGCGTTTGTTAAAATCTTCCGGAATGACACGTGTGCTACATTCACTGGAAATGAGGACAACCTCTAACAAATACAGTTATGTCGATGAAGTGCATCACTGATTTACTTGGGGGAAATTCCGGACCAGTTTGATGTGTCACACACCTGCCTTAACATTGCAAAAAGTTGAAGATTCAAGACACCACCTGACAGATGACCCCTTTCCCCTTGTGTCTAAAGCTGGATCACAGTCTGCAAAACCATTTTCATTTTTGTAGGTGTTACCTGTAGAACATTATCCATACTTAAACAGTGGTGTATAAAATACAGGTGGGGAAAAAGAGAGGAGAAAAGACTGTAATAAGTTGTTTATATATTTATATTTGGCATTTTTGGTCTGGAAAGGGTGACTTTATTCAGAAAAACAAACTTCATTTCTATTTCATTGACTGCTGCTACACGTGTAGCAGGCTGAACCTCAACATTTTGGAAAATGGTTCTGTTTCTCATTGGCTGAGTTAGTAGTGTGTGACTGCATCGATGAATGACCCCATTCTAATTCAAGAGAAGTGTGTAAACATGTAAGGTAAAGAACGCAAACAATACCAGAAAAGGTTCTTCAGAGAAAAGAGGAGATGATTAGGGAGGGGTGACTGACAGGATGGATTGTTTTGGGTTCTAAAATAGATGAAGAAGTAAGAATGAGGAAAGCAGGACAACAGAGACTAGGAGATGGAGGGAACAAGGAGGGAGATCTGGAGAGAAAGAGAAAGGGAAGACTGAGGGAAGCAAAAAAAGGAAAGTAGGAAGGATAGAAAAAGGATGAAGGAGAAAAGAGGAGACAAACAAGAAAGGAAAAAAGCAAATTGAGAGAGTGAGACAGAAAAGGCAGAAAATGAAAAGAGAGAGAGAATGGAGAAATATAGCGTCAGATTACGCTCGTCTCGCGGTGTGTCGTCCTCAGGGTTGTTTATTTAGAATGGTGCCTTATTTCCTCTTGCTGCCTGAGTCGATACACACGCCGCCTCACCTAGCGCATTAGCCGTTAGCCTTCCTCCACGTCTCTCACACACACTCATACATGCTAGTACACACTCTCCCCTTTCCATCCTGCTCTAATTGGAGTGAGCACACACACTTCCTGCCAAACTGACTGCTAACCAGCCCTGCTGCTGTCACCACACACACACATCCACACACACAGCAGCCCACACACTCTCCTGTTGCATCACCGTGGTGTATGTGTGTGTGTAGTGCAGCGTGAGTGAGCGGGAGATAAATTAGAGGCAGTAATGGAGACGGATGCGGCCTGGAGCGGAGCGAACAGGGATTTATTGAGGCCCAGGAGCTTCATCCCTCACAGCCGTCCACCAGCTAATTGTCCAGCTTTATAGTGGTGTGTAATGGAAGTGCGATGGTCAGCGTTGTCATATTTATCCCTCTTAATGCCAGATATTTTCTCTCTGCATTAATCAGTCTTCCGTTATCACATCACAGCACACCGGCTTATATAATTCCCACACAGATTCTTTAAGCAGTTCATATAACGCACAATAATTCATTAAATAATATCCATTCATTTGTATAACATAACTTGATTCCTTAACTTGCATAACAGTAATGCACTAAGTGTGATCCCAAAGTTATGAATCAGGCCACTCAGCATCCAGGTTCAGAGGAGGAAGAAGAAGAAGAAAAGAAATAGGAGAAAGAGGAAGAGAGGGGAAAAAGAGGAGATTCAAGACTCAGTTGGAGAAAAAAGTAAAATAATGAGGTTCACATTACACACATACATGCACACACACACTTACACAAACACCAGAAGATAGATTCCCAGCTGCAACACCCTATAGGAAGGTTTGGAAGCTGCTGACTTCAGGTAGTTAGATACTTTAGGCATAGTATAACACCTCTAGTTCACCAAACCATGAAAATAGAATAGAATAGAATAGAATAGAATAGAATAGAATAGAGACAATAACACACAAGTATGTACAGAATACCCAGACAAACAGTGCAGTGTAAAATGTCTTGCCAGGCATGTTCAAAGTCAGGGTTCCTGACCAAGTTTCAGCTTCACAACAGCTTCACGCTTTTACTGGTAACACTGGTTTAGTCCCTGTGCACATTAAAGGTACAGGTAAATTATGTAATACATTTACTTGACCAAATCATCAAATTTTATATTATCAAAATATAATAGTTAAAAAACTAAACAAAAAAACAACTACTAGGGATAGAGGGTGGGGGAGACAACTCTCTCCCAAGTTTTAAATTGTAACTGCAGTACCTATTTTAACCCTTTGCTGTCAGTATTACGTATAAAAGTACAGCTACCCAAGGCAAAATATTCCTCTAATCACTGTATTAAAAAGTCCTCCTTTGATACCCCCACCATGTACAAAAGTATTTACCTTCAAATGTACTTAAGTATAGAAAGTAAAAGTAGCATGATGTATTATGATTCTATTCGAAAAAAAACTCTTAACTAATTTTAGGTGAAAAGGCTCTAGTGTCATTTTTGGTCCAGCAATCTTTTATTAGAGTATCATTAATTAGTCTGATACTGATGTCTATTAAAATGATCATAACCACAAAACACTGAATACAAAACTTTAGATATAGAACCAATATCTTTCCAAGGGTTAAAACAAGTTTAAAACAAAGTGCCCTTTTACCCTGATTGGTGTGATTACTTTGGGCTACTTTCAGTTTCACAAGTTACGTTTTATGCTCAAATAAGCCGAAAGAAACTACATATTTCACATAATGTGGGGGGGTAAAAAGTAAGATATTTGAAATTAAAATGTAATGAAGTTAATGTCATTCAAAATGGAAATACTTCAGTAAAGTACAGATACACAAATACTCCTTAAATACAGTAACTAATTATACTTACTTTGTTATTGTCCACCACTGCGAAAAGTCAAGTGGTTATTTTCCATGGATAAAGAAATCATCCAGTGGTAATATGGAGATATGTAGTAAAGCATTTATAACAGTGAAAAACAATGCTGTCAACATAGTAATTGTTTTTTAACTGATTTTATTGTGGCAGCCATGAGCTCTGCATGGTTGCTAACAAGCTAATAAAGAGCATTTCCATTTCAAGATGCTTCCTGGTTCAGTCTCTTCCTTAATGACTTCACATTGGTGTCAAAAGTGGGATCAGCCAACCCAACTAGAGGGAGCAGAACCTTAGTAGGAACAGGAGAGCTGAATTGGTGGTAGACAGTAAGTCATGCAGTAAGCACTTAAAGTGCTACCTGTGGTTTAACCCTGACCCAAAGTGAGTTTTAGGAACCCTGGAGGAATGAAGCTGGGGTTATGCTAGGAGTTTACCAGGGGGCAGCTGAGCCCTGGTGCTGAGATTCTGTGGGCGGCCAACAGAAGTGGTGACAATGTATGTGAGCCTGGAAGGAGAACTACACGACAAGTGCTACTCAACATCCCCAAGGCAGAACACTGAAAGCAGCTCTTCAGCTATACTTTGGCTGAGTTCCAGTCCTGAGACCAGAAAAGGGTACTGTGGAACTGGCACAAGGGAAAGCAGAAAGGTTGAGGAGGAAGCCAGCCAAACTGTACATTCTTGTTAGGGAGGCCTGCTGAGTAAGTATGCAACACAGCTCCTAAGGCATTCCTCAGTGCACTGTCAACAGTGGGCCTGCAGTGTGGAATTAGACTGGAGGTGATCATTTACAGACCCATTCCTTCATAGGACAAGAGGTGAAAGTATGTAGGGATGAATTTGTCTGACCCGCATCACAACTGGTTTGGGAGGCCACAAAACACATCACAGCCATGAAGCCTAAACCTGTGCTGGCAAACAAACAATAAGAGGGTTAACATGGAAACAGCATGTGAGGGGCTAATGAAGAACATTACAGTTGTGCAGCAGCAGAAATCATGGCGAGCAATGACTTCAGCAAATCAGGTGCAGGATAACAACATAAAGATAAGTGTGTTAGGCTAGATGCAAAACTGGCAGAGCTCAGTCTCTGTGAACATCACCTCCCATAGCCCAGTCAGGTAGGTCCACGGCTTGAAGGGGGACTGTTAAATGAAGCATGAGGGAATGATATACCTGCACAACTCCAGTGGTGTTGCAGCAGATAATACTGAGGAGCATTAGAAAGAAAGAGTTGGGAAGAACACAAGTGGGAAGTGGTGTGGGACAGATGTTTTGCTTCCCAGATGTTATGCAGACATGGATTTGTTTGTGAGGAGTAGCTGCTGAGGGCACATGAGGCCTGAGATAACCTTTTTTCCCCAAACTAACACAGACTTATTCCTGCATTTTCTGTCTCCCTGGATTCATGATAAGTGCTGGGTGCATATTTGTTATTGGCCATATTAATACTCAAAATCAATTTAAATGGAAGAATAAATTATTATTATTATTATTTTAATACTTTATTTTACGTTATTTATCTGCTTAAATATGTATTAGTGCTCATTTTGAATAAAAGGTGTTCAATTAAAACATTCCTAGTCATTCTGTATTGTTGCATTACCCTGACCCTCATCTGCTCTCTCTCTCTCTCTCTCTCTCTCTCTCTCTCTCTCTCTCTCTCTCTCTCTCTCTGAAAAACAGAGCAGAGAGTACATGCTCTCATATGTGCCTCAAACTTACTCTGTTGTTTGTAGCTGTAGATGTAAATTTTTGATAATCAGAAGTACATAGAAGTGCAGTGGGGGATTTATCTTTGTCCAAACAATACATTTTTTTTAGGTGGTTTTGGCGCTGGCTTGCTGGCTGATGTTTAGTCACAGCTGGATGAAATCACTCTGGCTAGTAATGCTAGTCTCCTACGTGCATTTAGCCATTTTAACCCTGTGTTATATTACAATGGCTAAAGATCAGGATTTTGAAGGAACAGGTTTTTGATCATTGCCATTAGGTAGTGAGGAGCAGATCTATTTTTACTTTGTAGGGAAGCACTAGGGTTTTAAATCTGATGTGGGCAGCAGCAGGAAGCCAGTGAAGCTAAGGAAATGCAGCAGAGTGACATGGTTAAAGTTAGAAGACAAGTTGTGCTGCTGAATTCAACAGGGTTGATGGCACATATAAGAAGACCAGCTAGAAGTAAAGCTTTGTCAAGACAGGAGACAATCTTTACAGATGACAAAAGGCTAAACAAGCACCTGGGTGACCTCTATATAGACGAAATATCAAATCCTTCCGATGTTGTAGAGGGCTAACCAACTTAGTCAGGTTTGCAGCATGAGCTGAGACTGATAACAGTTATCTAGAATTACATCAAGGCTTCTGGCATCTTCAGAGAAAAGGAAAGGAAAAGATTAGCAGTGGTAGGAGAAGCCATGATGACCAATGATTTTATTGCCATGACAGCAAGTATGAAAAGGTAAGTAAAGAGGACCCTGAACTATAACTAGACTATAGGAGAATCTTCACAGAGCACAGAGTGTAGATCTTATCCATGGTACCTACAAAGAGTGCCTGTCTAGGTAGGGACCAATTCCATGGACAGCCACTGATTTCAAGATTCGCAAAGGCAAACAGGAGGATCTTATGGTTGATAGATCAAGAAGAATCAAAACCAGCGACCACTGTGTCTGATCTTGCTCCACAGAGCTTCTCCATCACTGTTACAAGGGCACTATCTGCCCTGGGAGATTGTCTGAAGCATGTGGTCGGAATGGGTTCTGGCAAGCAGAGGCTTGGATTGCTGGATTTCAGAAGCTGTGAAATGTCAACTGTGGGAAGAGGAGAAGACAAGAATTAGAGAAGGGTCTGATGGGGGAGTGGAGACAAAGAAAAAACATGTGACAAAACAGTGTGTGGTAGGGGAAGAGAGTAGCATTGAGGTGAAGAGCTTCTGCGAATTAGATGCTGATGTTTCTAGTTTTCCTATAAAATATATCAGTGTGAGGGAAAACCTGAATCTGATGAACCAAAGATTTCCCCCAACTTCACCACCTTCACACTCCATTCTTAGTTCTCTCCAGTTGCACCTGTCAGACAAAGGACCAATGGGAAAGATCTTGCTGGTCTGGAAAAGCGAGGGCACAGAAGGTCAGCTGAAGAGGACTGTGATGAAAGAAAAAGGTCTGCAGCTGGAAACAAGAAGAAAATGAGTCATGATGTAGTAGGGTGGTTATGATAATTAAAGCAGGGAACAAGAAAGAGATGCAGAACAGTTTGCAGAATATAGAGGAAGAACATGTGAGTGGTACATGTATAGGAAAAGCACGGAGGACAGGGCCTGAGTGTGAGATGTGCGTGTATGCGTGGGGCTTAAATACAGACCTGTAATGGGGAACAGCTGCATTTAGAATTCTGGTGACCTAGAGTGGAAGTGATTGGAGGACTGTGGTAGTGTGGTAGTGACGTCATCAGGTAATCCACTCTGGGAGGTGAAGTCCGGAGGAGCAGTGGAGCTAGGAAGAGCCGGAAGCCTGACAGATTCACATCAACACAACCAACCTGCACCTTCATTGTAAATCATATGCCCTCTAACCATATGCTCAACACTTGCTGAAGGAACAGGACAAAGCTAAGTTATAATCAGATAGCTAAGAAGTGCAAAGACAAGGAAAAGCAACACAGCTGTTATAATCATATACAGTACATGCCCCATACATACAACATAAATCATCTTAGACAAAACTATGTTTTTTAGATTTGGCTGGACATAAAACAACATTCAAGATACTCTAAGGATATGCGCTGAAAGTGCAGCAGTTACACACCCCCATATGAGCATCTGAACATAACTACTATATCATTTTAGGTGGAACCGTAAATGAGAACAAGAAGCTCAGTTATATCCATTTGTTTTGTACCTTATGGCTCCCGTCTTCATTTTATTACTTTTACAATTCTGCTTTGATACTAAACACAGAGAGTGAAAGTTGACTTGAGAGACAGACTTGCTAGTTAGCTAACAGCCATGCTCTGTGTGCTTTATTCCCAGGTTTCATTGGTAATGTTGTGTTCCGCACCATTTAATCCACATCAGTCCACAAGCTTCTTCTCTTGTGTTTTTGGTTTAGTAAATGTGTAAATGTTCGCCGCTTCAAACACTCGAGATGTCATGTATTTGATTCTTAAGTTCCCCCGACATGGAAAACTCGTTTTGAACAAGTGACCATGCAACTCTGGTTCCAGTTCCTAAGGGATGAGGGCGGAGTAAGAGGTAGTCTGAGCAGTGACTGACATGCTGCTTAGCCTCTTACAGAGAGTTTAGCGAATGCTGTACTTTTGTATAGCATTATATATATTGCCAACTCTGTGAGTCACAGGAGACTGGTTCAGGTCAAAAGATGATCAAAGGGGTGGAATGGAATATTGGAACAGTGGAGGGGCAGAATGTCTGCAGCTTATTTGATGGCAGGTTGAATGGAGTGAAACCTATCGATAGGGAATAGGCTCAGAAGCATGTCTTTTAGCTCTTACTTAGTATGAGGAAGGCAAGAAATTATAATTATAGGGTAGGTAGTGGATGTGGCTGGGTGTTGTGGTCCAGAGCTCAGCACATTTAACCCGGCATATTTCAGTTTCCGCTCTCCAGGCTGCTCCATTGCAGCTTCCATTTGCAGCTCCTGTGCCGGCTCCCCTCCTTGATCTGGTGCCGGCTCTCTGAAACCTCCTCCTCCAGAGATGACTCCCTGTGTGGCTAAAGCAATGGATCCCTATTCTATTCCAGTGCTTGCTGTCTTAGCTGTTCTTTCAGAGACAGTACCTTGTGCCTCGTCTTGGCCCTAACTTTGACAGAGTTCCTGTTGCCCCTGTTCCCTTCTGTTGACTTATCTTTCTTTCATGCTTCTTTGATGGATGGGTGTCACAATATCTCCCCCTCTGGGAAGACTCCATTTTCACCTGCCCTGTTTATTAGTTCAATCCTGCTTTAGCTCCACCCTGGCTTTCGCCTCATGGACCTTCTGATTTTGAATTGGCTCAGTCCAGCCTAAACTCGGTACACAATGAAGCATGTCCCCCTGTAGTTAGACTCCTTCGGTAATATATATACCACCTTGTTTGGCCTTGAGGCTCATAAGGTGTTGTTTAAAGCTGAACTCTGAGCAGTGTGTACATGTTTTGTTTGACCCTTGCTTTGTATCCAAGTTTTGTCTAATAGATTTGCCAAGTGTAATGATGTCTGCCTGTATTCTGACTCCTACTTGTGGTGTATTTTGGATTGCCCCTAATCTCTGTCCATTGATTCTTGGTGCAAATCTTTAAGTTGTTGGGTGTGCAGTCTTTTTTGCAGACAAAAAAAAAAAACATTTACACTTTTGTTAAAATTTAAAATTAAATCAGTCCATTTGATCCATTGCAATATCCACCCCTCAAGTGGGCTGTCTGCAGCAGGCTATAGCACACTCTTGGTTTATGTGTGTCCTGTGAGCGATTTACATCCGCACTCTGAACCTTTTCCTAATGGGGACGGGATCCTTTTTATGACTTTTCTGTTTTCTCCATTTTATAGAAGAGACATGTTTCAGACAGCGTCCAGTGGGACACAGGGAGATAAAACATTACTACCCTTTCCATCCATGGAATTTGGACAAATACCAATCCCCCAAGCACCCTCGTGTTGGAATGTTTTTTATCTGTCCTTTATTTCGCCATGACCAGTACTGTTAAATGTAAAGGGTCCTAAATAGTTCTAGGCCTGGACACTTTAATTTGGTAATTAACCTTTTATGTGGAGATTCTTTAAAAAGGTTTTTCATACACACAGGTCTCATTTACAAATATGTTAAATATGTAGAAGTACCAAAAGTGGTTCTTCTATAGCACCACTCCAAAAAACCTATTTTAATAAGAATAGAGTGCAGAGGACAGGCACAAATAATCAGAAATCAAAAGTCTTGTGCTTAAGAAAGAAGTATTTAATATGAGGACTGCTGTTAATCTTTAAGAACAGAGTACACTGAGCAGACAAACATTTAGATTATGCCTCTCACAGTGGACATGCACCTAAGATGAAAATTTCAGACCCCTCCATGATTTCTTGCAAGTGGGAGAACTTGCAAAGTCGCAGCGTGTTCAAATACTTATTTTCCTCACTGTACTTCTCTTGAAAGTGATTGCGATTATGAAACTCCGGACTGACGTAAGCAGAGCTTAAAGTCAGGTTGGCCTTATTACACAATGGGACAGTCAAACAAAGCAACAACACACGATCAAACATGAAAGGGACAAGTACGGGGGCCTGTCTCAGGGAGGCAGACAGAGCAACAAGGTAGCCAAAGAGGGGTAAGACGAAAGGGGAAGTCAGTAACTTAAAGAAGTCAAAACCTGAGTAGCAAACACAGATATGAAAGGCTTAGAATTGCAAGACAAGGTCGGCAAAACTTTGCAATAGGGGAGTGTGTGTATGTGTGTGTGTGTGTGTGTGTGTGTGTGTGTATGTGTGTCTTTTATGCTGGGGCTAAGGGGTGACAGCTGGGTTCAGAATTCTGGCGACCAGGAGCAGAGCTGATTGGACAAGCAGGAACATGTGGATGCGACGTCATTGTGCGAAGCCCTCTGGGAAGTTGAGCCCACAAGAGCGAAGGAGCCAGGTAAACCCAGATGCATCACAGTACCCCCCAAGGAGTCAGAGAGGGAAGAGGAATGAGGACGACCACAACAACGACGACCCCCCCCACTCCACCAGACGAATCAGGAAGGGCACTCCCGGACCTATCGCCACCAGGGACAGGGACACTCATGGCAGAACCACTCTCCTGGGGACCAGCGAGTGAGTCCAGAGAAGACCACCTGTGATGACCACACCTGCCACCAGCTGACGGGCTCAACGACAGCCACCTTGGACGGCCACATCGCCTACTGGCAGACAGGCTCGAAGGTGACCATCCAGGATGAGCCTGGGAGCAGGACGGGACGGGTGACAGCGGTGAAACTCCTTGATGAGGGCATCTAGTGAGGGATGAGGGATCCAGTACATCCGCTGCAGGTACCTAGCTCCACTCCTCAGGCCCATAACCCTGCTAGTCCACCAAGTATTGGAGGGCCCCACCTCTCCTTCCAGAGTCCAGAAGCCAACGAGCAGCATGCACAGGAGTCCCATAAACAGCAAGTGGAGGAGGGGGTCACAATGACACATGGAGGGTTTTATCAATGAAACATGAAAGGCAGGACAAACTTGGTACTGAGCAGGCAACACCAATTTGTAAGTAACGTTGTTTACCTTACTCAGTTTTGAACGGCCCAATATATTTGGGTGGCAATTTCTTACTTCCCTTAGTCAGCCTGAAGTCCCTGGTCGAAAGCCACACTTGGTCACCAGGGACTTAGGAGGTGGTGTCACCTTGATCTCCGCGTGATGTTTATGTCAACGCAGGACATTTTCAATTTATTGATGGGTTTGCTCCCACACCTCCTCACTCCTCTGCATCCAGTGTTTCCACAGAGGGCACGTCTGAAGACTGAGCTGACCAAGGCATAAGGGGAGGTTCATGACCTAACATGCATTGAAAAGGAGTGATAGATGTAGTGGAACAGGACAGATACGTCAAACCAGTCTGTTTGGTTATTGTGGCAATAAAACCTTAAAAACATACCCAACTTCTGGTTTATGCATTCGCACTGGCCATTACGTTGGGGATGATGTCACGAGATGAGGTTTGGCTGTAAGCAAAGATGGGATTGGAATGAACCCCACAGGAAAATTGGCCAGTGACAGTATTTGGAAGGCCAGTAACAAGATCGATAGTGAGATGAGACCAGGGATGAGACTGAACGGGTAAGGGCATCAATTTGCCTAGGGGGACATGTCTCCAGGACAGGTTCTAATGAGTTAAGCTGTTTGATCTCGCTATCAGTCTCCCACCTGGTGGGGAAAAGACTATTCTGGGTTATAGAATGGGCTTGAGTGCGGGAGGTTCATCGGGTTCACCCTTAAATACATGTGACAGTGAATCTGCCTCAGTACTACAAGTGCCTGGGCAGTAAGTACTCTGGAAATCAAAACGTGAAATGAAAAGGACTATCAAGCTTGGCGTGAATTCAGCCTTTTGGCTGAGAGGAGATATTCCAAGTTCTTATGGTCCGTGAGTGATGAATGCCTAATAGACAGAGGGGGTGTTCCTCAAACCCAAGGACGTAAGCATATATTCATAGTGCCGCCTAGTGGTGTGGAAGGCTGTCTTTCATTCATCACCCTCTCTGACCCTGACCAAGTTGTAGGCGCTGCACAGGTTCAATTTAGAGAAAACAGTCGTGCCTTTGAGCTGCTTGAGAGCGACAGGAACTAAAGGGAGCGATAGGGCTAGGTTAGTTATAGTGTTTAATCCGCGATAATCAAAACATGGTCAGAGACGACTGTCCTTCTTTTTAACAAAAAAGAAGCCGGCGGCTGCTGGAGAAGTGGACGGACATATGTATCCTTGGGCTAATGCCTCCCATATGTATTCCTCCATAGCCTTTTCTGGGTGAGCAGATAGATGCATGACTTTGGAGGAATTTGTTCCTTAATCAGATCTATAGAACTATCATAAACACAGTGCAGAGGTAATTTAGTAGCGTTGGTCTTATTAAAGAGGCAAAGGCAACAAAACCTCTTTACAGACGACAGGCCTGAGTAGTCCACCTGCATAGGTTCATCTGGGGCGAGCTCGGCAGGAGATCAGGGAACCAGGTGTGGTCTGGAAACAGAGTCTGAAGGAGGCACGAACTGGGAGGCACGGGTAACAGTGGGATGCGGGAGTAGCTCCATGCTTGATCTGGTCGAATGGCAGGAGCAATGAGTTAGGGTTAAATCCATCATCCCAGCAAGCCAGCTCCTAACGGATGTCTGTGTGAAGCCTATTCCAAATCACCATAAGGAGCACTGGATCATTCCAACCACTCCCAGCGGCCAAGGTGTGGAACTCTAGATCAGTCTCCAGTATTTATTAAACACCCTGATTGCTCACTGCTTGTTGCAGGTCTTTTAGCTCTGACATCGCTTGGGGGGCGAAGTTTTTTGTCAGAAACAAAGACTCCGGACCCAGCCAGGTTGGCTTTATCACACAATGGGACAATGGCCAACAACATATGATTAAACATGTAAGGGAATAAACAAAGTCACAGTCAGGGACAGGCAAGGGTCAGAAACCAGGAGGAGATATCAGCGAGGCAGACAAGTCTGGAGGAGTAAGCGAGAGGAATGGTCAGAGAAACGAAGGAGAGGTAGAGAGACAGCCAATCCTGATGTTCTCTGGCAAATGCCAAGCGTCCTGCACGGTGTTGGGCTGTGAGCACAACCCCCATCTGTGGACGTCGGGCCCTCATACCATCCTCATGGAGTCGGTTTCTAACCGTTTGTGCAGACACATGCACATTTGTGGCCTGCTGGAGGTCATTTTGCAGGGCTCTGGCAGTGCTCCTCCTGTTCCTCCTTGCACAAAGGCGGAGGTAGCGGTCCTGCTGCTGAGTTGTTGCCCTCCTACGGCCTCCTCCACGTCTCCAGGTGTACTGGCCTGTCCCCTGGTAGCGCCTCCAGGCTCTGGACACTACACTGACAGACACAGCAAACCTTCTTGCCACAGCTCGCATTGATGTGCCATCCTGGATGAGCTGCACTACCTGAGCCACTTGTGTGGGTTGTAGAGTCCGTCTCATGCTACCACGAGTGTGAAAGCACCACCAACATTCAAAAGTGACCAAAACATCAGCCAGAAAGCATAGGTACTGAGAAGTGGTCTGTGGTCCCCACCTGCAGACCCACTCTTTTATTGAGTGTGTCTTGCTAATTGCCAATAATTTCCACCTGTTGTCTGTTCTATTTGCACAACAGCATGTGAAACTAATTGTCTGAGTGTTGCTTCCTAAGTGGACAGTTTGATTTCACAGAAGTTTGATTTACTTGGAGTTATATTGTGTTGTTGTTATAAGTGTTCCCTTTTTTTTTTAGCAGTGTATATAGTGTACAGTGCAGGTGGGAAAATAGCAGCTTAATGTTCAGGTAACAGCCAAATTGCCTAGCACAGATGTTCAGTATAGGTAAATAAATATAGATAAATAAGTACACAGCTGAGATGTTCAGGTATACAGGTTAAGTTAAAGTGCAGTGCAAACAGTCCTGTGAGGTAGGTGAGCCCAGTGTGTGCTGGAGGATCCGGGCTAGAAATCAGTGGCAGTCTTTAGTGGTCTAGTCATGTTCTGGCAGTCGCTGCCGGTGTGACCAGTTTGACACCTTTAGGGTAAAAGCTGTTCCTGAACCTGGTGGTCCTGGCTCAGATGTTCCGGTTCCTCTTTCCGGAGGGCAGAGGTTGGAACAGGGGATGTCTGTGGTGTGTGGGGTCTGAGGATATGTTAACTGCTTTCCTTAGACATCTCTTGTCGTAGCTGTCCTGTATGGGGGGGAGGGTAGTTGAGATGATGTGCTGTGCAGTCTTTACCACCCTCTGCAGGGCCTTGCGCTCAGCAGAGGTGGCACTAGTACATCGAGCGAAGCCCTCTGGGAATGTGAGGCCGGGAGACTGAAGAAGCCGGGCAAACCCAGATGTGTGACAGAAACCCACTCTAGCTCATCTCAAAGTTGCAAGATAAAGTTCTGTGCTTTTACAGAACACAGTTCCACTGTTCCACAGCTCAGTACTTGGGGTCTTCTTGTCAATGCTTGAACACTGGACATGATGACCATAGACCTGTGTGGAACTGTTCCAGAGCATCCAGCTTACTGCTACAATGCTTTACTTGCTGTAGAGTAGTGGACCCACACTCATTCATTCTCTCAGTATGCTGTTGTTGTGCTTGTGAGTTTTATTTAAACATAGCATTTAATAAAAACCCCAGTGATTTCTAATGAAAGGTTATGAGCTGATGAGCCTCACTGCCATTTTAACACTGAACACACTCTTTAAAGGCTTGGTTCACATTCATGTCATTACTGTAACACCTCATTAATTGAGTTCAGTCAAGTGTCTTTAAACAGCCATGACCGATTTGAGCTGCTGAACCTAATTTACAGGTCCTCTTTATTTTAGAATTGCAGCACAAGACTCAAATAAACTAAACCATAAGGCCATTTTAACAGGTTAACAATTACCTCAGTTAATGCATGATATCCTGACAGAAAAAAAATGTGTGGCTGAACCAAAAGTCTGCTTTCTAAAATTGCCTATCTTTTGGCAACAGCACCCTGCTTTTTAATACATACACTCATTTAAGGGTCTAGATTCCCACACATTACAGATCCATAAATTTAAGTTTCAACATCATTCATGAATTAATTGGGTAACGTATATGTATTTAAAACACCCATTACCATAAGAGATAAACACCTGGTTAAAGGTTAAGCACACATGCACTAAGCGTTAAATGAAGGTAGAAGAGGCAGCAGCCTACAAGCTCTGTACAGTTCAGTAACTGAAGTTGGGAAGTTGGGATTAAGAGATACAGCATGAAGGCCCAAGTGTGTGTGTCACCTTCAACCACTGCCAGGTACATAGACCAAATTAGAACTCCACATATTTCTACACACTGCAGCATGTGTGTGAGTGTGTGTTGTAACAAGTGTTTTGAGGGAGAAAGGGCTAGGCCTGAAGCAGTGTGGTGTCAGTCAGTGGTGAGGGATGACAACCTAATCTACAGGGGAAACCCACACACACACACACACACACATTGCAGCACAGACAGAGTGGGAATAAATGGCAGTAAAAGAGTTTGTGTATGTGTGAGCATAATCTCCACATTAGCCTCCACATAACCTTCAAATCTGTCATTCCAAAAACTCTCACAGGTGTGTAATATTAGATCCTTTTCCCCTATAAATAAATGATCATGTATAATTTATATGTGAGCCAAGTGGAGTTTACTACTGCCATTTTCATCCCATGTGTGAATCAAGCTGTGGTTAAATACAGTGCAGTGTGTTTTTGCACATATCAGTAGCAGCACTAGGTTGAGGCAGAGGAGCCTGATTTTTTCTAAGATGGTCTGTGTTCACTGTGCGCTAGCGTACAAGCGTGGCAGTTGTGGATTAGTGGTTAGAGAACCAGCCTTATAACCAGAGGGTCGCTGATTCTATTCTCTGATATGACAGCAATGGCTGAACTGCACATGAGCAAAGCACCTAACCCTAGCTACTCCATGGGTGCTGTGGATAAGTACAAGTGCAAATACAACATGGCAGATGTCTTGGCATGGAGTTTTACAGGCTCCTAATGGTGTCGTGCGATGCTTCGTCCCATGGAGCTTGATCCTGCAGATTTTGCGGCAGGGGTGAAGATGGAGTGCCTCCATGCATTGGCATTGGCATGACATCATTGCAGTCTTTGGCAACGCTGATGTGGTGTTAAGGGCAGTCAGTTAAGGTAAGGGCAGTGGTGTTAAGGCCATAATGGATTGGATGCATGTCGTCCTTGAGTCAAGGAGGGCATCACTGCTGTGACATGCCAAGCACATACACAGCTGGGTGTGAAACTTGAATTATTCGCATGTCTCATATAGTTTCATTCCTGCCAGTTGATTCAAATTTTATATATATATATACACACACACATATACAGTATATACATATATGTGCGCGTGTATGTGCGTCTGGGAGTATGTGCAGGTATAGAGCTGTGGGCTCTGCACTGTAATATAATGAGAAGACTCGCTCTCCTTTTTCTTTTTTTTTTTTTGCACCGTGGCAATTAATTGCGAGAGCGATGATGGCGGGTCATTACCGCTCGGCTCCTGCAGGAGCGCCGCAGGGCGCAAGGGAACAGCCAGCTATTCCCTACCTCCCAGCATACACACACATACACACACTCTCTCTCGCTCTCCCTTTCTCTCTCTCTCTCTCTCTCTCTCTCTCTTTCTCTCTTTCTCTTTGTGAGGAGGCTAGGACAGTTTCGGCTTTTCAATTAGCGGATGGAAATTGCACTTCCGCTCGGCCCCTCCGGAGCGATTAGGTATTCGGAATCTTTCGTGCGGTAAGTGCCAGATATCCTGATAGCTCAGGATTACGGCGAGCCGCTTATTAGGGTGAAGGAGCAGCGGCGGGGAGCAGAGGGGGGATCGGGGGAGGGGTAACCAAGACCACCAGGAGTGTAAAAATACATCGAATTGATGCTGGTGATCCAACTGCATCAAATCTGGACTGTATCTGTTGTCTTTCATTAAGATTATATTCAGTATTTAATTATGTGCCAAAATATACATATACACACATACAGTACTTTGAAGAAGCAGTTGCACCTAAACCTACTTGTTTTGGAATATTTGTCACATTTGAATGTTTCTGATCATCAAAACAATAAGTTATTGGACAATAAACCCAAGTATTCAGAAAAGCCTGTTTTTAAATGTTGACTTCATTTATTGACAGAAAAATGTTTTTACCTCTACCTGCCCTTAGCTGCGCCCTTAGATATTAAATCATCCAGATAACCAAATTAAACTGACAATTAAATTCAGTTTCACTACTTACACCCAGACATGATTACTGCCAGACCTGCTAAACCAGAACATCACTTAAACAGTATCTGTCTGCAGAGGCAATTTAATGCACGGCCCTACCTGGGCTGAACTTGGTTGATGGCATTTTCGCTTTAGATTTATTTTTTCCTCCCTCCACACTTGTCCAATAAAATGGAGAATGAATATTCTAAGTAGCCGAATTAGGTCTTTTTTAGAAAACAGTTTGAACACTTTCCATCAAATTCTCTCTTTCATCAGTCCCCTAATTGCTGCACTGCAACCGCTGCAGAAAAGCCCGTTATCAGTGCAGATGTTTGAATTTGATATTCATGTAGTTGCTAAAAGATGACCCTGTGAAGATTTAACAGTGAGACTCTGTCCTGTAGAGTCTGTTGTTTTCAGACTATTCAAACACATAAACAATGTCATTATCAAAAAGGGAACGGCTAACGTTACTTCAACACTTTAAAGGTAGGACCTGAACAGATATTGTTCATGCCCACCATGGTAGTGATTAGTGACTGGCTTTTGGTGATCAGGCTCGGGTTTTTAAGTTCGCTGTGTTGCCTGGCTCTGTGTAGCTGAACTGTCTGTTTTAACTGGCTAGCTACAGGGGTCGGACAATAAACCGAATCACATGGTTTTAGACCACAATCATTTATTAGTATGGTGTAGGGCCTCCTTTTGCGGCCAGTACAGCGTCATTTGGGCAGCCATGGTTTTATGTTTTTTGGATACAATCCGGGTTAGCACCCGAACATCCCTTTCAGACAGCTTCCTCTTGCGTCCACAGTTAATCCTGTTGGATGTGGTTCGTCCTTCTTGGTGGTATGCTGACATTACCCTGGATACCGTGGCTCTTGATACATCACAAAGACTTGCTGTCTTGGTCACAGATGCGCCAGCAAGACGTGCACCAACAGTCTGTCCTCTTTTGAACTCTGGTATGTCACCCATAATGTTGTGTGCATTGCAGTATTTTGAGCAGAACTGTGCTCTTACCTGCTAACTGAACCTTCACACTCTGCTCTTACTGGTGCAATGTGCAATTAATGAAGATTGGTCACCAGGCTGGTCCAATTTAGCCATGAAACCTCCCACACTAAAATGACAGGTGTTTCAGTTTCATTGTCCAACCCTTGTATGTCATCTATGTTTTTGTGAAGCAGATGCTGGTATAGGTGCTGCAGGGTTAGTTTTACAAACATCTGTGTTCACTGATTTAGTGGAATTATCTCGTTTTCTACCAAAACTCACTGTTTTTGAGCTACATGGCATGAGTAATGCTAAAACTGGCTTCTTATTTGAGAGTTTCTAATTCAAATTCTCCCGTTCCGCAGTTTGGCACTAATGGCACTAACACAATATAAGCATAAAAACAACACCGGTAATGCCTTACTTCACCCTCCACCCTACTCTCACACCCCCGGCTTATATAACACGATGATGATTCTTACACAGTGAGCATGGGTGGCCAATGACTAGAAAAGAGTGGTTCTATATATGGCCAGATTATGGTGTATAGGTTTTTGAAGGCTGCTTTAGAAATTCCAAAATTCAGAATTCAAAGCTCGCTTCAAAAATGGCTTGGTACAATGTACTTCCAGAACTGTCTGGTGTGTTTGCATTCCTCAATGGAGGTGAAACCAGGTGAACTTCTTATCTGAATCTCCATTCCACCCTGACAACAGGCAATGTGAAGCAGGCCAGAAGGTCTCAAAAGCAAGACGTGATGCCACGTTCTAAAGAAATTAAAACGCAGTTGGGAAACAAGAAATTGCCCAAAAAACATCCATCCAGATGGCCATCAAAAAATATTCTGGGATAATATTCTGTAGACTGAGGGGTCATTTCAGGCTTTTCATGGATATAAAGGAGGTTGTGCTCTCCAGGCTAAAGAAGAAAAGAACCGGACTGTTGGTAGCGGAAGTTCAGAAGCCAGGATCATGGTGTGTGGTGGTGGTATTTTTGGTATTTGTGGATGTTTGGGTAATATGTCTATGAAGGCACCATTAATGCTGAACCTTTTTTGGAGAAACATGTGCTGCCTTTAAGATGCTGTCTTTTTCATGCTTATATTAATATGCTAACACCAAATACATTCCACATGAGTTACAACAACACATTTATGAAAACAGAGTGCTAGACTGACCTGTCTGTCTCCTATTGGAAATGTGCAGTGCATTATGAAGCACAATTCTGTAGTCAGAATTTCTATCACTGCTTTCTATTTTTATTGGCATTTCACATACTCTTCCTTATTAGGAACTGGGTTTTAAAGTCTAAAATTTTGAATGTAAACACAATATAACAGTTTTGCTGGTATGTGTGTGTGTGTGTGTATCTGTTGATCCAGCACTGTTTTGACAATCAACACACGTTGTTTTTGAAGAAAGTTGGGTTTTTTTACTGTCAACAGTGTAATTCGATGGGACTCTCGTTACAACAGCGGCAGCATTTCAGCTCGAATGGAATGAATTTATCCGCTATGCTGTGCAATCACAGGAACACTATGTAGGCGTAGTTGAAAGGTCATGCATGTGTTTTATAGTTGGTAAGTTTCCTTATTCTGACACAGTAAACACAAATGAATCTATGAAGTCAGTGTTAGTTGTTCTCTAACTCATTAGCATGTCTACATTAGCATTAGCATGATAACACATTGACTATGACTGTTGTTAGGTTGAAACACTTAGTCAGCCTCTAGGATGAATTCTACACTAACATACAAACAAATGTGTGCAGTTATCCAGAACCATGTGTAAAGTCAAGGAAACTTTACATATTCTTTGAACTGTATCAAAATATGAACAAAAACACTCTGAAGGCTAGCATCATATTTACAGTAGGACTGTAAATCCCATTCTATATCAGTGCCACACCATTGGAGGCCATAAAATGAGTGCATGTTCGTTATTACAGAATTGGTGACTTCAGATCAAGGCAACTCAATGCATTTCACGTCCCTGATGTTTACAGATGCATTTTAGCAGATGTTTACACTATAGCCCTGCATTGTATATTTAGAAATGTTGGTGTATTTCTAACGTTCTGATTTCAAGCATAATCTTATGTGCTTTATGTCTTTCCAAGGGTTATTCAGGGGTTAATCAGAACTTCACTCTTGCGGAATTTTCACATGGACAATTACAGAGTAATAATACACAAATAAATACAGATAACAGAAAACCTCAGGTATCACAAATAATAGTAGATAAATAATAGAATAGATCAAAAAGCATATTTACAGCAGGGTAGATTAAATGAGTTACCTAATATGTGAATCCTTTAAGAATTAGTCAGATACATTCTTATGCTTAGTCTTATACATTCTTATAATATCAGATGTTGTTCAGTGGGCAATGGCAGGTGTTAAGGAGGCCAAAAAGCCAACGGGTCGCTTAAATCGCTCCTTTCTGCTTTTTACCCACCTTTGTCTCCTGTTCAGAGTGTGTGTTGCTCTCTACCCTACATGATGCTCCTCCAAGATTTCCTTTGTGTTGAATTTTCTTTTCTCCACAACTTGGCTCTGAGCACAGTGACCACATTGCCCTCTAGTGGTCAACTGTAGTAATGCATGTGGAGAAGTCTTTGTTTCCATTCCCTTCGCACTCCTCACAATACAAAGTCCCAGGTAGGCATGGATGTGAGCTTGTTGTGTGTAACCTATTAACTGCTAAGTCACTTTGGTGGGCTACATAAGATATTACTTAAACAAAGCAAGTAATACATTAAAAATACATTACTATTATAGTTTCTATTTGTGTTTTGTGCAGGGACTGTGTAAAACGGGCATTTCAGAAAATGCTGAATACCATTCCTGCTTAAATCAGATTTAGTTTAGAACTCTTATTAAGCCTTTAATGCTCAGTCAGCAAACCAGAAAACCCACACTGCTGCTATTTTACTAAAATAACTAGGTTTAGAGAAAAAGAACATTCTCTCTGTAAGGTGTTTCATGCTTTATATATAATACTGTGAGTTTACTCCAGCTTTGCTCCTGTGTTGTGTTACTGTAGTATTAGTAGTTCTGTATGTGGTATTATGAGTAAATATTTTTAGTTATTCTCATTTTATATAATATTATATTTGCTTGGTGCCGCATAGCTAATCGTTGCTGTATGGTGCAAAACCTAAGTATTGTTAAAAAGGGACTCAGAATAAGATTTCTACCAGTGTGATCTTTTTACTCAAGCAACAGATTTTTAACATACAGCCAAAATCAACAGTGCAGTATATTATAGTATAGTAGTGTAGTATATATTGCATTTTGTTGCTGTAAGAACAAAACCACAACTTTACACGGAAAAAGTCATACTCTGATGAATGTCAGTTTAAGCTGATTTTTTCTCCAGTTATTTGAACATTTTCTTTTGATCCATTCATCAAGAGATGTACACATAATGTGAAAGACAAAATACTTTTTAAAACTATGGCAAAAACCGAAAGAGAGTAGTGGAAGGACCAGGATACACTGTTCAGCTCTCACAAGTGTAAGTTACTGAAACTCTGTGCATGTAATAGCAGAGTCTGGAGCCTTATTTGACATTGTTGCGCCAAACTGGTGAGTCTTACAAAACTCTAATGATCTAAGTGATGTAAATGGCTCATTTCCATAATTATACATGTTCATGATACAAATACGATACTATTTTCTGTGTCATGTAAAATTTCTTGACACATGCCTGGATATGAGCCAGTAGATAATGTTTTTGAGTTCAGTATTCTATACAGGATACAAGCTATTCCAGAGAAATACACAAATACAAACTATATACAAATTATATTTTAGTTTTCACTGTAAAACACCTTTAGCGGAAGAAATAATGATACACCCATCATCAAAAGAATAGTTGCACCCACCAGGAAGTGTCGGATTGAAATACTATTCAGAAAGAAGATTATCAGGAACAATAATGAAATATTTAGACTGATATGGGCATTTTTTGTGCTACACATATAGAAGAAACGTCTCTCAGTATGGTGTTAAGCCGGCATGTCTCCTTATGCAACATGCCATATATCTTGGTCTGGAGTTGTAGAGGTTCCTAAAGGTGTCCTGTGAGAATCCATCCCATCCAGTTTAAATATTCTCACACATTTCCTGCAGATTTTGCGGTAGGGGTGACGTGTGACAACAAACCCTTAATCTTGGTGCTGGCCATGATGCCTCCACATGGATTTGTTGGCAGTCTCCACCAAAACAAAAGAGGGACTT
The DNA here is from genome assembly GCA_024036415.1 of Prochilodus magdalenae. NCBI lineage: Eukaryota > Metazoa > Chordata > Actinopteri > Characiformes > Prochilodontidae > Prochilodus > Prochilodus magdalenae. The sequence goes on along the minus strand of JAMWET010000477.1, from coordinate 1,241,459 downwards.
GTCACTGAAGATGACACACTGCCATTCTGAGTTTCTCTGTGGCAGTCCGGCTCGACACCATTGCAGTCTTTGGTGACATTGGTGTTAAGGGCAGCCATTGTAATGGTCTATGTGCATGTAGCCATGCATCGTGCAGCTGTCTGCCAACCGTGCTGGCACTAACATGATGACTAATGGTGGGCAACACTGCTTGCTGAATGTTCGCAATCATGGCTGTTGGGTCTGTCAGGTACAGCGATAAGGCCTGCACTTATTTATGTCACATTCGTGGCTGAGCATGAAACTTGAATTATTTACATGTCTCGCATGTCAAACCTACACACCAAGTTTTATTCCTGGCAGTTGATTGCTTCTGGGTGCAATTATCCTTTTGACTATGAGTTGAGTGATTCGTGACTATTGATATATATGGTGAAGGCAAACAGAGTGAGATAAAAAAAATAAACGCATACTAGACAACCATATAAAGAAATATAACAAAAAAAAACATTTTTTTTTTTTTGCAAGTGGGCTGGTCCAACTGCTGTTCCCAAGAGCCCAAAATTTGGTACTACACCTCTGCCTCCATTAGTTTCCATTTTTCAGGATATTCTATTATTGTTATGAGAATATCCAGTCGGCTGCAATGGTTCTGAATTATACTTACTTTAGTCTCATGTTCAAAACTGGTTTTCTGTCATAGTAACTTCTACCACCAATCCTACAGATTCACATCTGTATACTATTAGTAAAGTTGGAACACCTAAGCAATCAGAATCACTTCTTATTAATTTTTCCAACACCTACCAGCTTAGCCTGAAAGCATGCTCACAACCAATTACATTTTTGTTCTGTATGGTTTGTATAGTATAAAGTACATTGCCCAGAAATATTTGCAAGCATTCTTTACATCGACATTGTCAAGTCAAAGCCAAGTACACTTTCTTGTGTAAGTAAGAAATTCAGAGCAATGGTGCAAAGAATATCACACCAACGTATTTACCTGACACTCTTACCAGGCTGATTTACAGTTTTATCATTTTTACTAGGTAGGCAAGGCAGTGTCTGTATTCAAAACAAAATTACATGTTTTTATTAGTTTTTATCAAAGTGAAAACAGTTTTCTGCCCATGTTATCTTTTATTAATATGTATGGTTATTTGTTGAATTTCACATATTGAAAAAAATTTAAATGTCTTCTGTGTAAAAGCTCATTTTATCTTAATTTAGTCAATAAAAAGAAACTGTGCTCTATTGTTTTTAAGATTATTAGGGTAGGAAAACCAACAAAATCAATCATTTCACCAGGGGTGTTTAAACATTTGCCTACGCCCGTAGCATATATTGGCAACTCTTAAGCACATAATATGTGAAACTTTAAAAGTACATTGCATAACAATACATAGTTAAAACATAGCAGACACTTTGCAGCCTGAATTTTGTCTGTATTTTTAGATATTTTCTATAAGTAAGTCTTTAATACAGTGTAAGGGGCAGGGGGGTTAAATTTAAACATTTTTTTAATTTAGCACTAATAAAGCAAAAATCAATATTTTAGCCATGTCACTAATTTATTGTTTCACTGAACTCTGGGTGGTCTGATAACCCTTTGACCTTTGGCTGCAATGGTGATTATATATAGGCAACCAGTAGGGGGCATTTTCCCTCATTGCTCCTCTTAAATCCACACAGCGACTGGAGGTCTTGTAGAACACAATGCCCAGGAGACCACTCTGCTGTGGAGAAGTTAAACAGTAATCCTCTCTCACTCAGTAACCCATGGGGTCGTTAAAACTCCTCTTGTACTCTGTAAATAACGGGGTAGGAATTATCCCTGTGCTGCTCCAGATGGTCTGAAAACATCAGTTCTGAACAGTTAAGCCAGAAGTACTCAGAACATGATCAGTAGTTATTTGTTTGGGCTGATCTGGAGCCTCAGGTGTTTCTGCTGTAGAACAGCAAAGCAAATAATCTGTACTGCTTTAGCCTTCATTGTCTTCCACACAGGAAAGCACTTGTAAAAAAAAGAGAGAGAAAGAGAGAGAGAGAGAGAGAGAGAGAGAGAGAGAGAGAGAGAGAGAGACTGCATAAATAAGATAAAAGGTCCACATGTTGCCAATGCAAAACTGCTAAATGGGAATTCCAACAATGTCTGTATAATATTAAATGGTTAAAATGTAAATAAAGTCACTCAGAGTGGTATGATGTGAGGTGCTCTATTCTACAGGATTGTGTAGAGTCATAATTGTTCACAGTGGTCAAGATTGGAACCAGATGTCTGCAGAGTTTAATGTTTTTATTTTTTGTCTTAAACCATATTTTTTAAATCCATTCACTGCATTGGGTTTTGTCAGATTTGCCACTATTTTGTCATTTTTAACATCACATTCCATTTAAGTACCATCTTCCAGAAGATTTTAAACAAACTAATTTAACAAATTCAACAAATATTTGAATTACAAGACTGAAAGTTAGTGAAAAGTTATTTATCTGGAATAAATAACTATTAGTTAGTGAAAGTTATTTATCTGGAATATTTAATTGTTAGATTAGACAGTTGTAAGGGCTTGCATGCCTTTTTGTCTAATAGTTTTATGTGAATTATTTTCCATCTTATTGAAGCAGGTGGAGAAACTGTGTGGAAATGAAAGAAATGATTCATCTAAGAAATATTATATACTATATATATATATTATATATATATATAAACTATATATATATATTATATATATATATAAATATTATATTAAATACATATATATATATATAAAACAATGATGTAAATTCACAGTAATATGTAATTATTATTAATTATTATTACATGACAATAATATTATGGTTATAGTAAAATAATAATAAGTAATAAAGTATAATTACACTCCTCCACTGACTCCCCTACTTACACTGCTTTCTAGAAACGAAGGCAAACCTTCTCCTTATGTGTGTGTGCATGAGGGTGGAGGAGAAAGGGGTCACGGGAAAAGACGGATGTTGCTACGGCTGCAGCACTTATGCCCTGAAGGCTCAAGGATTTGAGTGTGTGTGTGTGTGTGTGTGTGTGCGTGTGTGGCAGCAGTATAATAGGCAGTGTGTGAGTGTGTGAATGGAGCATCGTAAAGCACTGCACCTCTCAGCACGGCCGGCAGCAGGCACCTGCATCCTAAATGCGGGAAACCACTCTGGAACACAAAGAGAAAGGCTCAGTGATGGGTAGACTGTAGTTATAGTACAGTCTTAAGCAGCAGATCACAAGACATGTATGATCTTTATGATCCGTATTAGTTAGTCTTACTTTTACAGGGTTAACTATATAGTGAGTGATTAGAGTGTGGCCAGCTTGTATCACGCTTGTTGTGCTAATTCATTAACACTTTGTGGTTCTGGGTTTTACAGCTGTGGGCTCACTCACACACTTATAGGTGTAATCATATTGATCACAGCCTCTCCTTCTGTCTTTGAGATTTCAAATAAAGAGAATGAATTCCTCTTCCTCATCCCTGTGCTTCAACCAGCAATCCAGAGTGGACCACACCTATAGTACAGGCCCTAGCAGGATCTCTAAGATTACTTCTTTGTTCAGTATTATTCAGTACATCCTGTGTAATGTCTCATCTCATCAAACATGTTTGATATGAAGCTTTACGATTTAAAGGCATTACACTCGTTTACAGTGGCCGAGAAGTGCAAAACAAATGAACGTTTCAGAAAACAAAATTACAAAAATAAAAACAAATATACAAGCGAAAATAACTTTCGTTCAAGAAAACAAACTTACAAAAGCAAAAACAACGTGAAACACTTTCACCAGTCCGAAAGTTTACGAACTGCGAATTTTGATGGAAGGGGTAGGTCTAACACACAGGAAGTGCTTGTTGCAGCCTTTGTCAATCAAACTATTTTGCGGTGGTAGAGTGAGTGGAAGTAAGAGACGAACAGGCAATGTCTAAACCACTTAGAGTTGGAAATGTTAATGAAAGTAAGTAGGCTGTAATGTTATCTGTAGTGGATAACCAGTGGTTCAGTGGTATTTATTTGACCACTTCATTAGGTAACCATCCTTGTATATATATTCAGTGTTCATTAAGTTGCATGTACCAAACACCACTTTTGCAGTTTGTGGGAGTGGATCAGATACAAATTGGCTGCTGGAGTGTTTAAACACCTCAGCCTCACTGCTGGACTGACCAACACAAACTGCTCAGCAGATGGGCAATTGTCTTTGACTTTACACCTACAAGATGGATCAGGAGAGTCTAGTAGCGTGGACAGTGAGTGTATTTAAACTCCTATATTGCAAAAAGGGCTAAAAAATGGAAATAAAATTGCGGTTGGTGTATACAGTGGCACCCCTGTTTTGTTGTATTTCAATTTTAATTTGTTAGGGTCTTTCACAATTTCAAAATGTTGCCATACTTTAGACTTCTTTTGAGATCTGATCATAATTAGGTTAGCTTATCAACCACTCCCCCTCAGTTTTTTACATCAGTTAACTTCCAGCACATTTTATCAAATGATTTTTTTGCACTGTTAGATTATAAATAAGTTTATGATTCCGCTTATTTATAATTTCACACTAAAATGTGATCCCCATTCATTTTGCAACCTTATGTCTGCTTTATCCTGTAACTATAATGCCCACTGACATAACAAAACACTGCTCAACTTCAGGAATCTCAGTAGACTGACAAGTCTTGGACAGATGATTCAGAGGTGATCCTTTCATCCACTGCAAAAAACTCCAACTACATGGTGCCCGGCTGTGGAATATCCTTACACCCACCCGGTGCCACTTACCCTGTATAACTCCTGCATAAGAAAGGGATCAACCCTTATTGGTTAGGTTCCAGAGCCAATACTGTGAATGGAGATGAGCAAACTATATCTGGTGGGTCCCTCTGAATGTTCCAGGGATTTTGGATTGTGAACACACCAAGCCCCAATCCAGAAAAGGAACTTCTATCGTGCAAAGCAGAAAGCTAGCATGATTAGAGGAATTCCACCATTTTTTCAAACTTTCTGTGTTAAATGGTTGGAATGGGAGAAGTCAATGAGCTGTTGTGTATGAGTGAGGGGTTTTAAACAGCAGCAGAAAAACCTTTGGCCTGGTCTAATCCCACAGAACCCCACTGATCACACTTACACACACTCACCCTCCACTTTACACAGCCCTCCTGCTGGCACAGTAGTAATTAGGCCCTGCACTAACGACATCTGGTTAAAAGAGGTCCCTGCAGTCATTGTGTATTCACTCAGGGGATGGACTGTAATGGTGTGGAAGTGTGTGTGTGTGTGTGTCAGGTAAAGTGTGAACTACTGTCAATAAGATGTGGGAAAATCTCAGGTCTAAATGTGACAGCAGTACATGCTCTGATTCCATGGTCTTCAGTATGAGTGTGTGTAATTGCTGCAGTTCCAGCATGTATTGGTGTGTATGCTGTTTCCATGGCGTCAGGGTCGGTTCTAGACAATAGGAGACTCTAGGCACGATTATACATTGGCGACGCCGCCAGGTGAATCTGACCAACTCATCTTTACCCCCTCTGGTATCATATAAAGTCCCGTAGGGATATTCTCCGCCATTATTGCAAAAGGGTGTAAACCGCCACAAATAATACTGAAGTGTTTAAATAACTGCTGGGTCAATAGTGAAAATCAAAAACCAATTCCACCTGATTCCACCCAGGCCATCCATGAAAACTCAGAATTACAGCAGAACGAGGACTTGTGAGGAAAGCCAGAGAGAGGCCAGTAATCACTCTGAAGGATGACCCGGTTCATTGGCTGGGATTGGAATGAAGGTGCATCAGTCAACAATATCAAGAACTCTGCATGCACCTGGTCTGCGTGTAGGGTAGCTTAACTATTAGCATATTAACAACTATAGCATATTAAATGTGCCATAATAAATACAGACAAAATGTACAGACGTGTATTATGTGACAAAAATGTATGCTATTTTTACATATAGCATCAAAGGAAACATACATAACCTGTGTGTCTCTCCATTCTGATGTTGACACATAGGAGATTAATGTATGGATGAATTTCCTTTTTTTTTATGTTTGTGTACCACATCACCCACAATCACTCCAGACCCTGTACCATATCACCCACAATCACCCCACACACTGTATCACACACTATCACATTACCTACTGCACACAAATTCTCCAGACATTTTCCCTGAGTTTAGCTTCCTAAGCTAGCGTCCGTCCCTAACTCTAATGCTTTTCTCCACCACCCCTGAAGCTTGACCGGACTGTGACAATCCTGTTAACACGAGTCAAGCCCTCAGCCTCTGCGCCCCTACAATGACTCTGACCAGCGTGACTGCGGCACTTTCCTAGTGGCACTGTGAAAGCTGTTGCTAGCGATTCCTGCTAATGGGATTTAGATAGCAATTATGTTAAATATTGAGCAGCACTTTCTAAGCAACGCTATCTTTGCCTTATCTGATGCTAATAGATTGAGCACTCATGGAAGGTAGTGAGGAATGTATATTTGACAGTAGCTAGTGGAACCCTAGGAGGACTTTTGGGGAGGTGTGAGGAGTGACCTTGCAGGTGAAAGTGAAAGAGAGCCCACCTACCCCCCTCACACAAACCACTGAGACGTCAGACACATCACGCGAGTGGTTTCACACCTCTGTTGGCATTGCGGGGGATTAAAGCTAACATTATTCTGGAGGTGGAGAGGTCAGTGCAGAGTTAATACTCTTCACACTTTCACACTGTCACTGAGACTAACACCACACATCACAGGTTCACCACAGCTCAGTTTAGTACAGATCACTGAGAAACTTGTCTGGTCTAATATGGACATGCATAATAAATGGCACATATGGATTCCGATCTGCAGTGGTGGTTAACTAAAAGCAGGTGTCTGTGCATCAGTAGTATATTAAGTAGGGTAAACTGTAAATTATAACACTGACATGCTGTTGTTTTTTGATACACAAAGACTGACTATGTGAAGATATCATAGAATGCTTTTTGCAAGGTTCTAACTGGCCCCTCACTTTCAGTTATTTTATCGTTTTTTAGGAATAATTGCATGTACCAGTTGTAATATTTTATCTGTGCATTCAATTCCCACATAATTTTGTTTTATTTCTCTCTAGTTAATGATGAAACCCTTTACAAAACCTTTCAAAAAAGAAAGAAAATAAAAAAGAAACGTATTGAAATGACACGATCAATTGATTTTCTTGGTTAGTTAACACATTCTCCACATGTTTTTGCTTTTTATATATTATGTTCAATTCAGCAGCTAAACAGTAATTGTGCATTAAACTGTACGGAAGAGTGTTTACTGCAGAGGATGTGTTAAGTTTGTGTTTAGATGTTGTATATATATATACAACAATGTGGTGATGGTATATATACATACTGTGTATATATATATAAATATGTATATATAGATTTACACTATTGGAACAAACCTTTATATCCCTAAGTTTTACTGGAAGTTTTATTGGAAGTTGTTTTGGAAATTTTGATTGGGGCACTTATCATGACATTTTAACACAATGTAAAAAGCGACTGCAATTTTCTGTTAAAGAGAAAGAAGAAAAAAGAAAAATGGAGATGCAGTTGCAGCTTTTTACATTTTATGAACAATGGACCAGAAGCAGTGGCCCAAAGCTACTTTAAATAAAAATCTCTTTATATCAGTGTACATACAAGTTAAGAACAACTTTTTTTATCATTTTGAAGGCACAAAGTTTTGTTAGAACAGCATCAATTTATTCTTTCATTTTATTTATTCCAGATAATTTAGTGCTGTATGGCTGATTTGCACTTAGCACTTTATTAAGAACTGAGCATTATGAACTATTATGAATACCTGTGCACCATCAGCCATCACCAATCTTCTATTTTTTCTAATTGTTACTTCTAGCATGATAAAGCATCATGTCACAAAGCAAGAGTCATCTCAAATCGGTTTCATAAATATGACAATGTGTATTTAGTGTACAACGCCATAAATGACTAGTCCCATCCAAAAAATGCTTTAACATAAAGGCCATTCCTCGCTTCTATAGCATAGAATTATGTTCATAAGCACTATATCTTGATTTACTTTCTAATCTCCTGCAACATATGCTTTCTATTGTTGACTCTTCAGATTTCTCATACCTTTCATTCAACCTAGACTTACATTCCTAACTCCTATAATGTAAATTTATTTTTTTTCTCATGTATTTGGAATTGAAGGGCTTAAACATTCTCTCCTGGGCTTTTCCTCCATGCTTTGCTGTTCCTAAGCTGCTGTTCACCCTGCCCCCACCCTGCTGTAACAGAGTCTTCTTTCTGCTCCCAGCCTCCTACTATTGAGTCAACACACGTCACTGCAGCCAGGCAGGGAGGGGTCCACCTCTCCGAAGCCTGATGCAGCCAAAGGCAGATTATTCTCAGACAAGAACCACCTGTTCGACTGCAGCCAGCACAGAAAAACGAGCTTTCAGACAAACAGAGGGAAAAAGAAAGAGGGGAGGGGCAGTCACCATGGGTTTCCAGACTTGCAACTACAAAGTAGAACAGTGAACACACTCAGGATTGAGATCAAAGTGCATTTACTATCTCTCTCACAAACACACATACTGCCCGTTGACATAGATTACAACAGCATCTGTTAGTGATCATGGAAGTTAAATACTAATATGAAATATAAAATCATCTATTGTTATAGAACACATTTTGTGCTTTACAAAAAACTGAAAAACAAAATATACAGGAAATACCTGATAAATAAAGATTAAACAACATGTTACTAAACAGATAAGAAGTAATTGAAAGAAAAAAGTTTTTAGATACTTTTAGTGCAGGGGCACAAATGACAAGTACATACACCATACTCCTTACATACAAGGTGCATGGGGGCACCTGAAAGGACTGAATGGTAAGTTGGGCAAATCGCCCTTGAGAAATATGTTACAAAATTTGTTAGTGAACGAAAGCATCCCCCTTTAATTCCATGTTCCAATTCTATGTGTGTTTTGTATAATTCTGTATCATCAGTAGGAATAAATCCACAATGAAAATCCAGCTGTTCTTCACACACTCATTGCTGGATATATGTTCCACTGGTCAATCTGTCTTTACAAACAGTTTCTTAGCCCATGTGGCCATTGGAAACAGTGTGTTGGACTTTGGCAGACACACCGTCCAGAATCAGCCAGCTGGACCCACCGCTGACCCCTGGAGATCCAAATTACATGCAACCCAAAAAGAAGTTAGGTCAGTAGTGAAACTGCTATTTCTTACTGTATCATTCACTAACCAAGTGAAAGGAACCTCCTTTCAAATTCTAACACAAATAATTCACATCATGGTTTCAGATTCCCCCATAAATGCAGCGGATCAGTCAATATATATTTGCACAAAGTTTCCTTCTTAGTTTTGCATTGAGCTACTGATGAAACTAGCAAGCAATGTAAGCTTACACTCCACCAGTAATCATCACGCAAACTGCCCACCTAAACATCACAAACATACACACGCCCCAAACTGTTTCTAGGTCTTAGGTACTGTTAAGTTGTAAACTCCGAAATGATTCCAATCTAGTATGCATCTGAAGTGTGTAGTTTTGGCAGTCTAATAGTAATAGCTGTGAAGTGTTCTTATTCCAGTGTGAATCTGCAGTTTAATAACTGTGGAGTGGTTCTAAACGGAACCTATTATGCTGATTTCAATGTTATAAATAGAAATAATTTATTTTGGTGTCTACTAGAAAAGATGCACATGCTTCAAAACAAACACACAATACCTTTCTCATACTGTACATCTGTATTACCTCTTATTAAAATGCTCTGTTAGAGCTCCTGTGTCTTTAAGCCCAGCCTTCCAATGAGTCCAGTGGGTTCTAATTGGGTACTGCAAGAGCAGATTTACCCAAACACAGCCTTCAGAAAGCTGGGAAAAGTGGCTTCTGTGGGAAAGCGTTTATTTGTCTGGTGTACCTTTTGAGCTTTATAACTTTGAAGACATTTTTTACAAGCACAAAAGCTCAATATGACGCTAAAAAGAAAAAACAAAAAAAGGTCCCCCTTAATCCAGTATGATTCTGTAGTGTGTGTAGTTTTTACAGTCTCACAATAATAGTTGTGGAGAGATTTTAATCCAGTATGAATCTGTAGTGTGTGTAGTTTTACAGCCCGAAGGTCTGTCAGTGGAGTGATATAGAATAATAAGAATATGTCCTAATATAGAATAAAAATACTTAGTAGATAAACAGACGTTGTTACTGAGTGTGGTATCTATTTCATATTGCTGATGGTCTTATTTGATTTGGTAAAAATACACATAGCTGTACTGTATGAATCAGAGAACCAAATCCCTTACATAAATAAAAGACTTCCTGCACTAATAAGGCTAAAGACATGCAGCAGAAGAACAGAGAGAGAAACAGGCAGAAATGAACAAGAGGAAACTAATGAAAGAGAGAGAGAGAGGTAAAGAGTGACGCAAGAAGGGGAGATAAACAGAAAGATAGAGAAAAATAAGAAGAGACACTATGGTGGGAGACAGACAACAGAAGAAAGAAAAAGTAATAAGGAAACGGAATTTAAAAGAGGGAGAAAGAGAGATAGAAGGAAAAAGAAGGAGCAGAAGACCACTATAAATAGAAAAAGAGAGGGAGAGATTCTTGCACTCTTTTACTGAGTCACTTCCTTTTTCCTGACTGTGGTGGGGGTTGGTGGGTGTGTTTTCTCTCTCTCTCTCTTTTTTCTTTAGGGGTTTTCCCTCCCTCCTCTCAGTGCTGGGGCTGCACACACTCCACTCCACTGCTTCCAGCCAGCCGACACTGTGTGTGTGTGTATGTGTGTGTGTGTGTGCACGCTATTGTGTGCGGCTGAAAAAAAAGAGAGGGAAAGGAGGGGGGAAGACAGAGAAGAAGAAAAAGAAGAAACTCCGGCCCTTTGTGCTTGGGGGAGACTCAGCAGGAAAAGAGAGATTTTGCAGTTTGTGTTCGGCGTCTGTTCCACACACACAGACACGCACAGGACGGGACTGTATGTGCATGGCTGTGACCACTGTGGACCACATATGTGTGTTTTTGCAGCAGTGTGTGTGCGGTGTGTTTTCTTCGTGCAGACGGCAGTGCGGATGATCAAGGACGTCACACATTCTGCCCATGAATATTGATGTGGACGACGGTGTGTTTCAGACAGAAGGAAACAAGATGGCTGCCCTTTAGGAGTTGTTTAATAGTGAGAAGCTGTTCTGCTGGGACTCTACAGAGTGGAGGGAGTCAAAACAAGGTGAGAACGGACAGTGTGTCTGTGTGTGTGTGTGTGTGAGAGAGAGAGAGTTTTCCCTCTGCGGCATGTGTGTTTGTGTGGAGGGAAAATAGCTCTAACGGAAAGTCACTAGGATTTTAGGTCTAGCATTAACCAACATGGCTGACATGTCTCTCTCTCTTTTCTTTTTGTACATCTCTCTCTCCCTCTCTCTTCTCTTTCTATGTCTCCCTCTGTAGTCAGTACTGATAGTATACTCCTTGGACATTGGTTCTTTAGCCTTTGATGTTGTGCAGTGGACACTGCGCTGTGCTGGAGGAATGTGTACGCTGTGTAAAAAAGAGGGTGACCTTTGAAAGCCTTTATTTACTAATCACACATTGGTCAGAGAGGGTCCAACACAAGGAAGAATCATGTTCATTATGAAAACTTGCAAAATTATATTAATAAATAGGTTACATAGTAATATGTCAGTTATTAAAATGTTATTATAGTGTTATTACAGTGTTATTATACATGTAATAACAATCTATGGTAGAAGTCATAATTAGCCCTGTTTTATTATTTATTATTCTCTGTTTGTTTCGTTGCCAAAGAGCTTGGTCATTGTTGTCCATGAAGCCCTAAGATGTGGGAATACAGATGCAATATTGGTAAAAATTCCATGTGAAAGTTTAAGAAATCAGTTCAAGTGAGATCAGTTTTTTGGTGTTTATTTGGTGTGTAGGACTTTGGTTTAATACATGGATTCTTTCTTCTGCATTTAAAAAAAAATCATCTGGAACAGATGAGCCCAAGGTTTTCTCAATGGCTTTTGTTTACAGTTGTAGAGTTGGTGTTAATTTTGTGCAGAATATTTGATGCAGTGTTTTTTTTTTCTTTTTTTTCCCTTCAGTATCAGTGTTTATAGACTACTTTAGCAGTGGGTTGGGGCTTTGCACATCCCCTGAATCAGCCTTTATTATGGTGAATTCTGAGTGACAGCAAAACACAAAGGAAGAGAAAAAGAGTCCACAGAGCATGAAACACTATCCTGCAGCTCCATTAAGAGAAACAGAGAGATAGCAAGACAGAGAGAGACGGAGGAGGGAGAGAATGTAGCCTTTTCCTAGAGCATTAAAGAAGATTTTTCATTGTTTCCCCTCCAAATACATTACATGTGTGCATTATACTTTAATATACTCTGCCTTTGTCAAATTTGTCTAAATTATTTTCAAAAAAAGCAAAAACACTTGACTGCTCGGATGACACTGTTTGCTGACCAAGCATTTTTTCCTGCATGTCAGATGTGCAAATGACGTGTCCAGAGACATTTCTTACATCTAGCCATGTTGGGTCAGATGCTTTCATACTGGAGTAACCCGATTTACTCAAACCACTGTCATTGAAATATACTAACAAACAATAACAGAGCCATAACTCTAAACAGCTTGGAAACATCTGATTGTTAGAAATGGATATATATATATATATATTGTTTTGTTGACAAGTGGGAACATACAAATCTAAAAAGATAAAAACATTTAATTTAAAAACATTCATTGTGTTTTAAAAGTGTGTATGTTCTTCAGAGACTTCAGACACACTGCTGTACAGTGCATTGTTTTTTCAGCCCATATCACCTCTCTCTTTCTCTTAATGAATTGTAAATGACCTCATGCTCCTTCTGATCCTGCTGTGTATCTTAAGTGACAATGTTAGGATTTGCATGTTAATTAGCTGCTGGAATATGGCAGATAAAGGCTGTTTTTTCTCTCTCTCTGGTTGTGGATTTGGCTTTGTGTATTCCGCCTCTTTGCCTTTCAATGCCACTATCTGAATGACAGAGAAATGGAAGGATGCCTGGGAGCTACAGCTAATGGGATGTTGTAAATAAACAACGTACGGAGAGAGAGGAGGTGGAGCAGATGCTAATGTAATGCACTGGGGGAATTTAGCCGGACTGCAGTGTTGCTGCAATGAGCACTCTAATGCTAATGCTAATAAGGGTTTCGTTTGTTATTTTGCTCGCTTGTGAAGTTAGAGTGCAAGTTACTCTGATCCACTGGAGCTCATAGATACATCAAAATATTTATTGGGGTTGGGTGCTCTAATAATATAAGTGCATCAGTGTAGCAGTTGTTTATAAAGAAAGCAGATAGGGGGCTCTGATCCATTAGTTGAATTTGCAAAGATACACTATACCGTTTATTATGGTTATGGTTATGGTAAGTATCTTAGACTAGCTCATGACAGGATAATCATCCATGATACATGTTTTAGCTTATCACAATGGATCACTGTATTGGAGACCGGATTACTTAAATAAACATTTTCAACAGATAGATAGATCGATAGACAGACAGACAGACAGACAGACACTCAACCATATAAGTAGCTATACAGAATAAAATTGGACCAGGTGCCGCTGTAATATTTATGTATATGTATGTTTTGATTTGTTGAGCATGGCGCTTGGCAGTGTGGTGTCAACATAACCGAGGCTATGTGTGTCTGTTTTGGCTGCCAGAGATAGGCTGACCATTGGCGCCCTTACTCAGCATGGTCTGTTATCATGTTTAATGATTCCTCACAGGCTGGAGATTATGTTTACTGCAGCAGAGCTGTGTTAATTCCAGGTGTATGTAATGGTTCCCAGTCTAATGACAAGCGTGGCTATTTATGTAACGTAGCTGTGGACTGTTTTGGCTGACCAGTTTACCATAATGTTTATGTTTGGGCATTTTTCTGCAGTTTTATTATTTAATAGCATTTGTTCAAGTAACAACAATTCATTTACCATCTACAGAGGATTGCACAGAGACTTTTATGAGTAATTCATTATCTGCTATCCATTACTATTCATTTTCAGTATTATTCCGGCGTTTTTGTGTTATGAGTATAAACTAATGAATTAATCTACCACTAGTTTTAAGGCAATTTTTAGCATTTGGTTGATTTTTTATAGGAATTCTTTTTAGGATTGTTTTCCATAAGGGTATGGAAGCATATTGCTTACTTAAACACAATCACACAGTTCTGTCTTTACTTTTTGTTTCCCAACATGCTAAAAAAAGCTTACCCCAGTAATCATCACCCCCACATGTTCATTTAAAAGAGGCCCTCTGTAGTGGCCAATGCTCCTGGGGTCAAGATGACCCCTGTGCAGGGAATGTTCCAGATTTGGACACTCCCCTGTGGAGCAAAGAGAATCCACTCTAAAAGAGATGATGGGGGTTAAAAACAGATCAATGAGGAGGATTTGTGGCCATTCTCTTTCTGGTTTTTGAAGCAATAGTTCAGGGAAAAATCGAAAAAAGTAGTTTTCTTCTTATTCTAAATGTAGTCGATCAGTCAAAAGATCTGAATGTCTGAATTTTACAGCTTTTTTGACCAACATACTGTATTTATAAACACTGACAAAAATATAGACGACATTCAGTCTCCAAGATGACTGCAATCACTGTTTTTAGCTGTGAGGTATGTTTGTCCATGTTTATAGTGTCTATGTATGATGACTTAACTCACAGTTGGGGAGTTAGATATGCAAGTAGCACCATACTGGTGGAGTATTAGGTTTTATAAACCGTTAACTACATTAGTCTTATAGCTCCAGTGCTAAAAATAAGAAAGTGAATTTCAGACACCAAACATGTTTTGGTTAATCCACAACATTCGGGATGCTTTGTTAATTTATTTCCCCCTTTGGTGAAACCAACAGTTAATAGCTTCCCCTTGCGTTCTGCAGCAATGCTAAAGCTCCGCAGTAGGACTCTAACCTGTGACCTCAGCTCTAGAGTGTATTGCATTTCTTGCCCAAGGCTGTTTAGAGGACGACATGGTGGAACAGGTTTGGAGAAGCTGCTCTACTGCCACTGCCACTCCCTCTGAGAACAGAAGATCAATGCAAGAGTCAGGAAGTTTTATCATATATTTCCCAAGAGAGAAATATGTATATTACTGCAGCACAAAGTATAGCAAAAAAGCAAACCGAGAGCACAGTGTTACCACATGTTATTGTACAGATAAATAAATAGAAGGAAAGATATATAAAATATATAAATGTAATAAAACCACCATATAGACGGAAACAACATAATGTGACTTAGTAACAGGGCACCAATAGGAGGGAACAGCTTCAGTGTGCATCAGCATCAAATTACAGGTCTCATTAAACCATTCGATGACCCCTCATACCCTGCGAATGGTTGGAATCATTGTCATCTAGCAAGCAACCCCTCCCTTCAGGACAGATGTGTTTCTTTATAGCATAAAAATGATCAGCCATGCAAATGAAATGTAAATGGAATTCATTATGCTAGTAGCTATGTAAACACACTATTTACATGAATAAATACAAAACAGGGCTGCTTGGAAACTACTGTTGCCTGTCATAGCATTTAGCATTAGTAGTAGCGGACGTAGAGTGTGTGTAGTAAGGAGTGTGAGGGATGATGGAGTGTGTATCGATATCAGGCTTTGCCCGCTCTTCCATGTGGGTGCTTGCACGTGGCGGCTGTGTTTACAAACATATCCCAGCATTCCTTGGGCCAACATTACGTAACTCAGCCCAAAGAAAGTGCCTCCTTACTCTAAATATGCCAGGCTGGCCGGGCATGGTTGGCACCCAGGCAGTAGGTGCAGACCATGCCAATATGGACTTCCTGTAACCCTTCAAATCAACAGCTAGTTTTTTTTAACCAAACAGTCTGCCAAAATCAGTCTCTCTTGTGTATTGTATTTTTATATACGTTTATAAGGTCAGAAACCAATGTTTTTATTTTCTACATGATTTCTTATTAACATATTTGTATTAATCATAATAATAATAGTAGTAGTAGTAATAGTAATATGATTAATATGATGCTTTAGGTGTACTTTCCTCACTAAATGTTTGATTTCTCTCATATATTCAGTGCACTGTCGGAAGGCAACTATTGTGGTGCCTTGCTGCCTGCATTGTCTTCCTAGAAGGCAGTCCTTCCCACTGTGTCAGTGCTTTTATGTCTTCTGCTCTTTTTCTCCGAACGGAATCAGCATGAGCACACAGTATTATGGGCTGTGTACGGCAGCTAAGGATACATCTACACCGCATTCATAAAACAGTCAAACAGAGGAACCTCAGCAGGCAGCGCTTTACACAGCCATTAGATTCAGACATGACTGCATACCTTGCTGCCTCAGAATACTATATAAGTAGGCAACATTATGACGCTTCAGATTCATCCATTCTATAGCAACAGCTTACTTCCAGCAGGTGAAAAAACTGATCATGTTAGCCTAGCGTATGCATGGTAGCACATGGCTTGGTATGTTTATTCCAGCTTTACATGCTAGACTGCCAGGGCTCCCACACACAGTATATAAACAAGACTAACTCCTGTGTGAGCTGTAAGGCTGTAGAGCTGTAGGGTTGTAGGACATCCTGGCCTAGTTCATTTTGTTTTTGCCCACTATAAACAGCATATAACAAAACATATGAACCACATAAGCAGGTCTCTTATTTAACAACTGGCAGTTTAATACAGCTGCAACAATGGCAATTGCTGGGCTAAACGCATACCTGCTAGCAATGTTAACTAGCTAGCCTTATATTAGCCTTATTTATGTTTTCAATGTACAAGCTAATCAAACTATCTATCTCTATGGCAGCAGCAAGCTTCTGGAAAGTGACAAACGTCGGCTAAAGTTAGCTTAGAAGTTAGCATAGTAGCACGTGGCTCTTTGTATTTATGCCAGCTTTTTATGCTGCACTGCCAAGACACCTACACTGTTTAAACATAGCATGGTTAATGCCTGTTTGAGCTGTAAAGGAAACTGGCCTACGTTTACAGAGATTAAAAAGAAAACAGCTACGTTTCCTTACTCATGCTTTCTGTTCTGTCACTTTTTGTGGGTCATGGAGGCGCTGTGATGATGTTTGGTTAGATTCTAAGAAGCCCCATCTACATTTTCCATGAACTATCTTAATTGACACAGGCCTTCTTTAAGGAGGTTATTTATGTTTTAGCTAATACAGTTACCAGAAATTTCAGGGGGATTCTCTCTGCCTTCATTTTCTAAGAAGAGGTTAATGTGGTTTGATTAGTTTGTTGGGACAATGACAGACAGAAAAAGAAACAGTAACATGTGTTAGACTCCTGAATAGAAGAAAAGATTTTATGACGCTTTCGTAGCACATGCCATACAGGAAGAGAAACCATGTGCCATTTCAAAGCAGCACTGATATCATCATGGGGTTGCAAGGGGATTTTTCATTACACATGCAAGAGGGCGTGCGTGCACTAATCGACCAAATCTCCCCAAGTTGTTTGCCAAACCTGCATCCTTACTGCTGATAAGTTGTCCCTGGGGTGTGGTTGCAGTGTATATGTGTGTGTTGGAGTGTTTCACACACACTCCTCCCAAGTTTGTTACTGCTTTGGCCACTCTAAACATTCTCATGAACTGCCAATAAAAAAAGAAAAGACACTTCTCTCTACTGTTTAGAGCATGTGATTTTTCCAATTCATCCCAAAGGCATGTTGGGCTTTAACACCCCTTGAGCCAATACATAACATTGGGCAATGCACTAAGAAAATTAACTTAGGACATCGTTATAGAACACATAGTAAATCTATAAATGGACAAAAGTATGGACAAAAGCCAGGCTAAACATGTTTCCTTCTGTTTATAGGTAACAGTATGTCATGCAGTGTCCGAAACCACATAATAAAGTGGGAGATTTAAAGCAATGCTAATTCCAGTAAGCTGTCCCTTAGTTGTTAGCAATGTTAGCATTGTGGCTCCAGTGCTAAAAGTAAAGAGGAAAATGTCAGACACCAAGCATATATTGACTGATCCGCTACATTTGGGATGGGGGAGCAGCTGAAATTAGATTTTTGGTCAAATTATTGTTTTAAGCAACATTCCACACGGCTCCTATATATTAGCAGAGAAGCTTATACATGTGAGTTAGCTGTTATTGTCTTTGTGTGTGGATGTGTGTATGTGTTGTTACTTTTACTCCAGCTACACCACACGTCCTTCACCGCTGAAACCATACACATGTCCAACTGTGACATCAGCAAGCCTGTGAGTTTCAGGTGTCCATAGTGTATGGAATTAGATCTGAGGAATGTTCGGGTCAAACAGCTGTTAGACACATAAACACACACAGAAAAACTGTTTGTTTTGAAGCTGTGTACAGTATAAAATGTGTTAATTGTTATTGTAATATACATACTCACGATACTGATGCTGCAGAAAGCTGCAATATGCAAATAAACCCTCTAACCAACCACAGTGTGCCCTGATATGAGTGTTTTGGTGAATAAAGGTTTTCAGGTAATCTGAGGACAGGAGATTATTTATTTCAAAATAATGCACAGCAGTCTTTCACTATATATACATATAATGTACATTAAGCTCTCAACCTATATTAAAAAATCAGTGATTGGAGCTAAAAAGTGCTTTACTTGCCAATATGTGTACATTTTCAACTGTCACACTTCTTAAAGAACAGAAAGTCACTGTTTCGAATAATATAAACATTGTAGAGGATTAGCCAGAGAAATATACCAGGTAGAATTTCAATTTCCTCCTTTCTACTAACCCCATGCAGTGGAAAAATTGCACCCTTAGTTGATACATTTTAGAGAACTCTAAAAACTGCTCCTCATTTTAATGTATTAGTTTTTAAAGGGTTTTTATAGTTATTAATACAATGTTCCGGTTTTTGACATTCGCATGGGGTTTTCTTGTTTTATTAATGTCTTTTTTATACAAGTCTTATGTCCTACAAATGGTCATTTCTTTTCTATTTGGCTATTCGTTTTCCTTTAAAATTACACAGGCTGTGTTAATTTATCTTGCATATAAAACTCATATATGAAAATGTACGCTCCTCTGACTGGTTGCCCTGTATTGTGCCACACTGACATAACAACATCCAGGCTGAAACACTGCTTATCTTCAGCATGAATGTGCTGGGCTTAACTACTGTAACCTGAATACCAAAATGTACTCGTTTTTTCAGGCATCAAAAGAATGAATTCAAAACTGTCTGTTTTTGCAGCTTAGTTTCTGTATATTGACTGAAAGGACTTGAAAAAATGAACGGTATGTTTCATAAAATTCTCTGTGTTTACATAACACTAATACTTACATGGGCTCTTTGACAGTGTGTGCTGGTTAGAGAGAGAGGAGTGTGCACTGCTGTGCGTGTGAGTGTAAATATGAATGAAGAAGATGAAGTGAAATATCTTCCATTTAATGTCATTCAGAGTTTTATAAAGAGAAGGAGTCTTGTGGGAGAGAGATGGTGTATGACTCAAGGAGCACATCTGCTAAAAAAACATTACCATACGTGCGTGTGTGTGAGAAGCTCACGTGCCTCTGCTCTGTGGAGGGAAACTGACATCATAGCCCACAGTCTCTCAGAGCCGCCCGCCTGGAGACCAGTGAAAGGAAAGAAATCGATTATTAAAAAAGAAAACGATCTATGGGACTACAGTAAGGCAGCATGAGCTCCTGTGTGAAAATGTTTTACAAACAAAGCTGAGCTGAGATTTAGAGGTCTGGAGATATTACCATCACTTTGCAAAACTATTTAAGGTAATTACATAGTTTATTACATTATGAATTACATTTATACTTGAGAGTAACTAATCAGTGTACTATATCAGTGTGGACAGGATTCAGTCTGGATTCCATGAAACAAGACTGTACACACAACAATTAGTTATATTAAAATCCTACAGTGGTTAAAAACATGCATTGGTTAACAGATTAAAATGTCCAGTTATGCACTGTGCCTAGCCCCAGAGTGTAAGAAGGGTTTTGTTTGGGGTTGTTTATCCTCTCACCTGCTAGTCGGCATTCTGTAGATGCATTTCTCACATAACCATATAAGGATATTGAAAATGCATTAAGTTTAAACATCCCATTACAGTGCAGTCTGGAGAGTGCATATAACTGGTTTCCATGCAGTCAAGTGGATTGTGAGCATGATCAGGTCACTGAATAAGCCTGTTGATTCAAGGTGTAAACAGCCTCTTATTCTCAATGTTACTCTGTTCTCCAATGAAACAGCTCCTACTGCACACTTCCTACTGGTGAACTGCAACCTTATGGAGGCCAGGTTTATTACGATCTTGTACGTATACCATTCACCAGTTTATCAGAAGCTCCTACCACGCAGATCCGCTCTATAGGTGTACAAAATATAAGTGCAAACATACTTTTCTGCATAAGTAAATAACAAAATTAATAACAATAACATAGTTTCACAACGATTGCACTCAGCTATAACAGATATACACTTTTGAATGCATTTATTTTCCCCATTCACACTATTTACCGCCTGCCACAGTTTTCACTTCTGTTGTACATCTCTGTTAGTGCAAAAAACGATGATTTAGATACATTTTTTTACCTTTTTTGGTCCAATAAGTTGCACTACAGCCCAAAAGCCAATTTTATAATCTCTGACAGGAGAACTTAAAGTGTTTATGATTGACCGAAGAAGTCATAATGACTGAAAAAGGGGTAAACAGGCACACAAATAACACCTTTTACAGAAATATCAACCACTGCACTGAAATGGCTAAAAGGTAATGCTCTTACTTACATAATAATTTATTCTGACAGTATTTCAGTAAGGTTTAAGCCAGCTTGATGACTGCTAAGTACTTTTCTGTCAATCTCCACCCAATCACAAGTCCCTCTTTTTAGCTCCACCTCTCCCCTGATCCAAGTTGTGTTCAAATAGGGATCAAATAGGCCCTTTTTTACATTTCCAGGTTCTTGTTTCCATTTGTTTCTTTTAGCAGGCAATTAAAAAAAATTCATTGAACCAAAATTAATTGCACAGTAGAGCTTTAAAGCATCAGGACAATCCAAAGACACTGAGCAGAAACCAAATGTCTCGTTTGGGTTGTTCAACTGCTTAAGATCAGCTTTGGCCGGTTGTCCATATACCTCAGTGCAACATATAACCTGTGTGTTGAAAACTGTTACTGTGCAATTTATTACCCTCCCTTAACACTCTTCATCATTGGTCAGTTTCTGACCACAGAGATTTGGATCGGCTGGATATTTTTAAGTCATTGGCTATTAATTCTCTCTCTTTTTTATCTTTCTCTATATATTCCTATCTTTACCTATATGGTGTTTCTGATATAATAACCACAAATTGTAGCTACAAAGTACATAAACATAATGAGAATTATGAGGAACCAAACTCTGTGCAAAGTCTGTGATCCAGAAAGACTGCCACTGTTACTTCGCTCAGCATAACACTCTAAATATTATATAGTCTTAAGTGAAGGAGTGTATGATGTCCTGCTGCTGGTCAAGTGGCAGCATGCAGGTCAGAGAAGTTTAAATGCTGGAGTTTCTGAGAGGAAATGAACAGAACCTAAAGCTCTAAAGCTTTGAGTGGATTTAACTTGAATGAGCTGTGCACAATCAATACATAGCTCTCTCTCTCTCTGTTCTCTATTTTTCTCTCTCTTTTATCTTTCATTTCTATCCAGCTCTTCTTTCCAACCTTTTTTTCGGTTTCTCTATATTTCTGTCCATGTTTTCCCTCTCCTTCTTTTTTCTGCCAAGCTTCTCTATATCTCTCACCTCTTTTTCTCTTATCCAGGTTAATGTTCAGAGCAGATGGTCGTGCAGGAATAATAAAGTGGTTGTCATGGTTACGGTGCGCTCTGAAAGAAATTAACTTTCCACTGTGCTCAGTTCATCAGGTTTGGGCTGATATATCGACTAAACAAAGGCAGAGTGAGGAGGAAGTGCATTGTGGGGGATGGGGGTTGCCGTGGAACACTCTGTGCTGTGTGTTTGTGTGCTCACAACCTTCTTAATAACTAAACCCTGTGTGTGATATGTCGTCTACACACACACACAAACACATACATTCTTTGTTTGTATGTTATAAAAGTATGTTATAAATAAAAGTAGCCACATCATCTTTCGCATTAACACACGTATTCTTCCTTAAAGCTGATCCAGCAAAACAACAGTGCCAGCAGCCTACTTGCAATAACATTCAGGCTTTCATTGGAGCACAGAATGACTGGAGACTGGATGGTTGCATTCAAGACCAACAGAGACCAGTCCAAGTCAAGATCAAGACCTGGAAAGAATAGTTGCACCCAAAGAGAAGTCTTGGATTACAATGACAATTCTTGTTCTGTTGACTTTTATATTTAAATCCAAGAAAATCTAAGAATAATCTAATCCACTTTAGGGCAAACACTAACACTAACTAACTGTATTAAAAGTTAATATGTAGAAAATATGCAGCCTACATATAATCTAGATGTATTACTAATTGTTATTACATCATACTCTTAGTCCAACATTTAGTTGAACTAAAAGTTAGTTTAACAGTCTAGCTTTTGGAAGTACTGATTTTTGTTCTAAATACACACATGGGTCTAAATATAACATTGGCTGTGTCTGTGATGGATGAATAGAACACTTTATAAATGGAACAATAGAAGCCTTATTGCCACCGGCACTCCCTGGAGTGTACTACAATCTGCCAGCATGGATAATAACATTATAGAGCGTTATAGAGCAGTTTGTTTTTAAGTTGTTAAACACAATATATCTACCAAAAAGCAACATGAAACAGTTTGATGATCAGGATTGTTGCCTTCATTTTTAAACCGTCGCTGCACCAATATGGTGGACATTTGTATCCACTTATCTAAAAACATTAAAATCATACATGAACACACACACAAACAGACACTTCAGCATTCATGACTTCAACACTTCAGCAGACTGACACTGAAGAGCCAGCATTAACAAGCTTCATGCTACTGTCCCTATAAACCTTTCTTCTGCCTATGTGTGTGCATGTGCGTATGTGTGCTGGGGTCAGCTGGTTCGCCTGCCGGTCACACACTCGACCCTGCAGTAATCATCAGCCACTCCCATAGTGCCCCGCTAACGCTAACACACGCTGGGAGATCAGTGAAAGAAGATATGCCATTAGCAGGTGACCCAGAGCACAGTGTGATAACACACACAGATAAGCCAGAGAAATCTCCCTCGCACACACATGCAAAGAAAACATGTTTTAAACTCAAATAATCTAATTTACCCCCCTCACCCCAAATGTGATCCATCAGCCAAGACATGTTTGGTAAGGTTTGGTTCTTTAGTTAGTGGAAGGTGGTTTGAGTGATCGGATCACAATATGTTTCCAAGACGTTCACACCTGTGCTTAGCATTGTCTGCTTATAATCGGATAATGCAGGACGCATGCTAATGCCAAGTGTGGACGGCGCTTATGACATACTGTTACATACTGATAAAGGATCTCAAATCCATCCTCCAGCAGAATAATCACTGGAAGTACATTCTGTCTAAAATAAATAGCTAAAACTCCAATGTAAGATGTGTGAGTAGAAGTACTGTAGTCTAGTAGCAGAACCAACAGAACAGAATAAAATAAAACCCTAATAAAGAATGAAGAACTACATGTTAAAGAAGACAGTCAATAAATACAAGACTTTGTGGAGGGTGTAACATATAACACATTCTGTGTTACTTAAGACTAAATACTTAAGACATTACAAATCCACACACCAAAATAGTCACAGCTGACATTTGCATTAGGGGGGTTGTAAACTGAACTATTCCTTTAACTGGGATAGCTGGTGAAGATAATATCATTAATAACTTCTATTTTTGGAACACTAATGGGCATAATACAGACTGCTGAGTGCAGCTGGAAATGAAACATGAGAAGAGGTTTTCTCTGTGTGTGAGTGTAACTGTGTTAGCTGTTTGAGTTGTTGTGTTAGTGAATTCCAGCTGAACTGGTTGTGGAGGAAGTAGGCGATTGCAACAGGAAGTGGCTGAGGGGGCAGTGGGAGTGGTTATTGCTGTGGAATCTGCTTTGCTAAACTAACCAGACTGACTGTCAGTTCCTAGAACAATGAGAAGAGTTCCTATATCTAAACAAGAGTGTGCACATCTGTGTGTGCATCATAGGCCGCAAACTACTCAGCTCTACTAAACTCTGATCAGCTTTCAGTTGTTCATTATTGGAGCAGGATGGAGATGGAAAGGGTCAGTTGTGTTGTGTCTCTTACTTCAGATTTGGTTTGCTTCTTTAGTGTTAGAAGCTACATGTATGACTAAAAGAAATGGCTCTTATCCCACAGCTAGCATTGTGCATTCTCCACGCCTACGTTGCATAAATCTTGCATAATATCAAGTAGACTTCTTGTGTGGTTTCTAATGATGGCATTCTCTTATCTACAGCCAAACATGAACTAAGGTAGCTAAAACAGTAGCATTCATAGTGGCATCTAATTTATTCATACTTTTGTCCATGTTGAAAAAGATGGAAGTTTCTTATACAGTGTTAGAAACTACATGGTTTGAGACAAATGTGTGATGATTTAGTCCTGCGCTTAGTGATATGCTCATTTGTGGGGCTAAAATTAATGGTGTAAACTTAAGCCACTAAACGTCTTGGCTGATCATTTGTGTGCAGGGTTCGGGGGATGGGCAAACCTGATTTTCAGGCTATCACTTTAAATGGTATCAGTAAGATGTGAAAGCCAGGCTGTCTGATGATCTTTAATGATCAGAGGAGCAGCAGCCGAACCACATCTGCCTTCAATTACTCACACATCCCAGCGGCCCCACTGTTCTGAAGGGGGTTTCACCGGGGCTAAAATTACAAACAGGAGTGGATCTGCAGCCCCACTTTGAGCTGTTCTGTTAACCTGGCTCCAGCAGAATGTGCATGTATTTCTATTCACCTGAAACAGAAAGATTACGAAGGGGTGTTGGTTGCAAATCCAACAGAATGGCAGAGAAATGTTAGATGACAGTTATATAAAGTACACATAAGACTGCATACAGACATTACACGCATTAAAAATACCAAAGATAAACCACAATAAGAATAATGCAATATAGGTTTTACTGTGGTCTACCAGTGTTTAGAAAAATGGTAGCGGTTCAGCGAAGTGTGGCCTAGATAAATTGGGTGTATAATGCTTGGAGCACAAAAAAATGATGTGCCATATACTACTGTAAAACAATGCTACAGTTGTTTTACTAGTGCATTACTTGTCATGTAACAGCAACAATTTGCTTGACCAACTATCTGACCATTCACCTAGACTGCCATTTCTTGTCATTACTGGTTGCTTCAGCTTCACTGTTATGCTATACTATAGCCTACCAACAGGCTCTGTGCTAATGCTAGCAGTGGTGTTAGCCTGCTGATCATATTTGTGTGCTGCAAAGTATTATGGAGGATTTAGCCAATCACTGGCTCCACACACACTAATTTGCAACAGTACTGCCTCAGTAATGGAAAAGGCGAAAGGGTTGTGCTGTCAGTTGCAGTGAATTATTTTTTCTTCTTTCATTTGCTGAGAGTCAAACAGTACCATGAGCAAAAACAACTACAGTCTAGAACATGCCCTATAACTGAACCAGCTTTTTACCACAGACTGGCAGAATATGAGGAGAATCTCACACACATCACATAGATCCAGACCTCCTGAGGAAACGAGTCTGCTCTTTCCCCATTCTTGTTTCCTCAGTGTCTCAGAGTTAATAGCTTGGTGTTCATGAAATGCAATGGGCACCCAAATATCCATGTGCATACATTTACCCAAACCCTATAACTTTACCATAAACTCTAACCTTAACCCTAATCCACCGCAGTAGCCCATGGGCAAACACAGCCTTAGCAGCAACTGCCCCAGCAGCACACACAGACACAGGCTTATACACACACACACAGGGTCTTTTGTTTAGCCAGATGCCGTTTGGTGTGTCACATGTTGCTGCTGTTGCTCTACCCCGTTCTGCATAGCTGGAAGCAACTGGCTGAGGTGTGTTACTGCCACAGCAGTGTGTTACTGCCACAGACATACACAAACACAATTTTGATCACAAGGCCTACAGACCCCCCTACTAATCCAGTGTGTAGGAAAATTAAATTAAAATTAAATTTACCACACTTTTCCTGTTTATCCCAAATGTAGTCAGCCTCAGTCAGGTTTGGAGTCTGAAGGTTGCTTCTTAAGTTTTAGCACTGGAGCTACACAGCTACAAGTAGCAGAGACTTATTCCCACCGATTAGCCATGTCAAGCAGTGAAGTAATCTCAGTTAGGCTTGCTCATGTGGTTTTTGATTCTGTTATAAACATGGACAAAAGTAAAACCAAAACTCCTGTTTTGGACACCTGAAACATTTTGAAAACGCTCAAGGAACCATTGAAACGCTCAAGGAATTAACTATAGGTAAACTTTAATGAAATACTTTAAGATACATTATAAAAATGTATGCAAACCTGCATAAGCTTGCAGAGAAATTGCTAAAATAATATTCCAGTTTTGTATCCTAACAAAATAAACATATTCAGGTTTGTCACAAGTGATCACATTCATTTTGGGACCGCAGTAAGTACTTTTGTCAGTGTGTATACTTGACACTATGTCGGAGTCTATGAATACTTTAGACACAATGCTAGCTAAGATGTGTTTCTATGTGCTCTTTGTAGCTACTGTTCCTGTAGTACCGTTTCCAGGTGTTGTCCATACGGCAAAGAGACAGAAATGATATAGTGAGTGGAGGCAGTGCAAGTTATTTACTATAATTCAGGCTAGTGTGAAAAGGCACAGAGCTAGAGAGAGGGGGAGGTGAACAACACAAGAGTGGCTAACAGCGCTAGCTGAGCTGCACGAGGGATTTAAAGCACAGCAGCCATCTGACCCACTTTTTGCAGGGAGGAGCTACAAGGGCAAGGTTACACTACACGCATACACACGCACACATACACACACACACACACGCACACACATGCACACACACACATATATATACACAGTACAGAACAACCAAACACAAAGCTACATACACATTCTCACAGAACAGTCCAAGGCAAACAGACAGCAATACATCTGCCTACACATGGCAACGCACAGAACTAAACACTATAAAAACACCAATGACATAGACATGCAGGGAATTTGCTTTCTTGTTCCAGCAAGTCCCCGGACATGGGAATCAGGCTTTGTAGGAATTAGCATGCTTAAATTCCTTAAGTTTCTAAATAAATTAAAATCCAGTTATTTATTTCTGTATTTATTTGGCTTCATTTACAGCCATCATTTAGAAATCCGGACAAGAATGTGCAGTCCAGCTTACTGAAGGCTTCTTTTGTTCTGCAGGCATTGCTGAAATTCTGAGTTTATCAGGTCTTTATCTTGTGACTTTAGACCATTGATTCTTCACTTAATGGTGATTCTGAAACTGCAGTTACTGCAAGCCCGAGCCTGCTTAATTTAGCTTAAAAGCTTATCCTTGTGCACAAATGTTAACTTGTTTCCTGAAAGATGGGTTCCAGGTATAAACATCTGACAGGAGAATGTTCACAGGCTGCAAGTTGCTACCATCATAGCCTCTTTCTTTAGCAACTGTAGCATTGTTTAAGTTACTCTTAGGCTGTAATTTGTCATCACTTTTGGTTTATTAAACAGTTGATTTTACTGACTTGCCGTTTAATAGTCACCAGTAATTACAAAATCCAGGACCGGCTACTGGTTTTGAATAATTTCGCTCTTAGGTGACAATTTTTCCGCAAAGCCATAAAATCGTTACAGGATAAACACAAAGCACAAAGCTATGAATCCACTCAGTGACTAAGCGGCGACACACATGAAGACATATCTAACCAGCAGTGCTAAAACTTTCTGCTTAGTTTACCAATCTGATCTGATAATCCTGACTACATAGAAAAACACTTGATTGTACCAATGTTATGTAAAACCTGTCCAACAGCAGCTACAAAAGAGCCTGGAGTATGTTTAGGGCAGTTAGAGCTGTGTTTATGAGCATGTGCTTCTGAAAAAGGGCTAAAGAATAAATCATAAGGCTTTGCATGAACTAGCCTGTAATGGCTGCTACTACTGTTTTTAGCTATGTGGCATACCTTACTTATGTGAATTAGACGAGACTGACTGTGAGCACTCGAGTAATTCATTCCTTAGAAGAATAATTTAAGGTCCCAAAGTGTGCCTCTGCTGCAGACACACACTCACCCAGCCCCACTAAAGGAAATTCACACTTCAGATAATTCAGCCCCATTCAGACCCAAACAGAAGCTCACTGGCAGATTTATGGACACACACACACACACCTACACACACACACACACACACACACACACACACACACACACACACACACATATATATATATACATATTGTACATGCTTCTTGTGTGAGGAAGGAGTGACTAAGAGACAGGTCCACTTAGAGATCCTCTGTGAAACCTCTGGTCTCTGTCCCACCAACAGAAGTGTTGAGTATTAAACTACTAACCTAAATAAATAATACTAATTCTAAATAATAAATATAAAATAAAATGATGAGTTGAATTTGCAGGAACATGGAGGTTTGCATTTATTTCAAATCAGCGATTCCACAAAACCTTACACATTCTTTTGGTTCCTTTCATATATGCTTTGATGTAATATTGCGGCATTTGCCACAAGCCCTGCATTTCAGGAAGAGCTAAACGGCGTGTGGTATGCAAAGCTGGGTCTGTCTGTGCCCTCTCCCCACCTTAAAAGACGTTTGTCATTCTAGTTGATGATGTCATGTTTTGCTTATGTTGAGGTAAATAGAGATTGTTGTAGTGGTCACTGTCAGCAGGTGTTTTAGGGGTTCTGGGGAAAGACAAGAGGGGAAACTTTCCCTTTAGAAAAGTTTGCTTCTTTAGTCTTTGCCTGAAGCTGCAGGACTAGTTACTAGTATTAGTTATTATTATTATGCTAATCTCAAAGACATCATATGACAAACTGTTATCTATAAACAAGAAAAAAAATGGTGCTACTTTAATCTGTTTTTGGTGTGTGACGATATAGCCATGCCGTTTGCACAATGCTGATTGGTTTCAGTAGGCTGTATTAGCCTCGTAGCCTGTTTCATGCCACAGTCCAAGACAGACTGACACTCTAAACTGTCTCCAAACCCCACTGACCCGCTATGTGTCCTGCCCCGCCCCCAGGCTCAGGAGCTGTTAGCCCAGTCAGCGGCTATAAATACCAGCACACACTCTGTGAACCCTCTGTACAGTCTAGAAAGACTCCAGATCTCTGCTACAGTGCTAATAAATGATAGCTCTGCAAGTCATAACATTTTGCACACATGCTATATTTCTATTATTTCTCAATTTTATTTTACAGATTACAGTAATTATTTTAGAATAATTTAACCTCTTAATATGCAGAATAAATACAAATGAACAGTATGTTGTTATTTGATGCATATTAGCTTGCCCTTTTCTAAATCCCACCTTGGGAAAGTTCCCACTCACTCCAGGTAAACAGCTTTAAATCATTTTCATGGCTGCCTGAGACTTCTGCACTGTTTATATATTGATGTCAGATTATATTCCTGCAGCATTCTGATGTGTAGTGCAGTTCAGGGAGAGGGGAGTGTGTGCTTCTGGTGGTCACTACAGGAAGTAGGCAGTAACTGAGAAAATTAAAGAGCTTCTCTAACTACAGGCTGGCAAAGAACAAGCTAGTAGGAGGAAATGCAAAAAAACAGGACGGACGAGGCAATAAATCAAAACTGCACCCCACTGCAAAAATATATGCGGGATTAACTAAAAAAAAAATCATATTGAGCGTTACAATGGGTTACTGAAATGTGATTATAGTTAATAGTTTTGTTTACTATTAAAAAAACACCCTGGCTACAAATAAATGTGGAAAAAGTCTTATTTCTGAGTATCTGTTGCTAAATATGATCCTGGATGAATCATTACTTTTAATTAAACATACAGGATGCTGCAAATGCTTTGCTATTGTCTCAGAGTTAATGCTGTCATTATAAGCAGGGTGTGTTTTGTGTGTGTGTATGGCTCTCAGCTGGGCTCTCTTGCTTTGTTATCCTCCACTCTCAGAGATTTTTTTGTTTTCAGTGTGGGTGTATCCAATTGTGGCAGCTGCTGTGTTGGAAGGAAACTGTGGGGTGGCTTTAGGTGAACAGATTGGGAATGGATTGGGTAATGTCATTCCGAAGCCAATAAGGGATATCCCGGACAACTGTAGCCTAGAATCAACTTAAATGTGCAAAATCAGACAGTTGTCCAGCCTACTGGGATCTTTTTAAAATCTTTTAATGTTAAAAGCCATTTTGTCATTTTTGATGCAACATCAATTGCTAAAAGTGAATGCTAATTACTTTTGCTTTATTAGCCTTAACTACGACCTTTAGGTACTAACTCTTTTAAAGACTAAGGACAAATCAGGTCAAACATCAGTTCAAGTCTGAGCATTAATGCTAATGTCTGCATTTTAAAGTGGTTTAATAAAGTAGAGAGTAATGCATTCTAGTAAAGAGGAAATAAGTACAGTGACAAGAGAATTACTGTTCCGTTATTGTTCTCTAAGGACATGCCATCATGCATAATCAAATCCTATTAGATCAGTAATGTACTAAAGTGGTTTAACAGTATTGTATCTGTATAGTGTTATAAGGTATTGTGTATTGTGATGTGTATCACAAAGACAGGGATTAACACACCTATTAAAGTCAAATCACAAGTCAAAGAGTCATTTTCAAAATCATAAAAAAAAGCTTGTTGGCTTCTCTTTGTTGTCTGTATTCTGCTCCAGTAACATTTTTGCTTTCAACTTGTTTCAACAAAATGACCCGAATGACCAAACTAAACCATAGTCATATGGTATATACTAGTCGTGGTACGGTATGTAGGAATTCATTATTAACTGAATCATTTACTAAAGAATTCAAAGCGAACCACGTAGTGTTACCACGGTGGACACTGCTCTATGATTCAAATGTAAACCAAAATGTAACTCTAATAAACTAACATGTTTCATGACGACATTCAAAACCAGCTTTCAGCTCTCAGCTCTGCTGGGGGTCCACAGTCACTCGTTAGCAGAAGATTTAGTACTTTAACACCAGGGGTGTGTATATGTGTGTGTTGAAGAATATCACCTCGTTAAGTAGCTAAGAAGATGTGTGAGAGTGTGTGTGCTAGTGTGTGTGTGGGTAGGTGAGTGAGTGGCTGAAAAAAACAAATAAAACCAGGTTAAACTACTAGACCAACGAACTGGGGAGTTTTGTGTGTGTGTGTGTGTGTTCTGACCTTCTTGTCCTGCTTTTGTTTATATTGCAGACACAAACACGCTTTCTCCAGGACGGAGCTTACTAAATATTTTTAGGAGAGGAAAAAGAGAAAGAATGGATTTTTTTAAAACAATTAAACATCCGCAAACTTTCATAAATAGTCCCAAAACATCAACAAATAAAGACCCAGTAAATGTTAAACTAGAGTAAAAAAGAACTAAATAACTTATATGCAACAAGAAAATCAACAGGCACACAGTTATATACACTAAATACTTTTCCTTTTTGGAAACACCAAAAAAGCCACACCTTTATTCAGCAGCTGGAATTTTGTAAGAGCTTCCATACATGGCTCAGAGGTCTGTAACAGAGTCAAGCTATTATTGTAAAAGAGAAGAGTATAAGAGCAACAAAAGCTCAGCCTTGAAGTGCAAACTTACAGAACAGGTTTACATAGAAATGTTAAATCACCTACCCATCTAGTTGTAAACTGCCTCTGATAGCAACAGTAGAACAACAAACCATGTGACTGGAGCTTCATGAAATGGGTTCTTATGGACAAGCCAAAGATCCCTATGCGCAATGCCAAGAGTCAGCTGAAGTGATGTAAAACATGCAGCCACTGGATTTACTTGAGCAGTGGAAAGGTTTCCTTTGGAGTGCTGAATTGTGCTTGTGGCAATATGATGACCAAATCTTTGTCTGCATGTTGCCAGAAGAGCACCACCTTTTATAATTTACAGGGCCAACAGTTACATCAGGGGAAGGAGGTATAGTCTGGGGCTACTTTTTGGGATTTGGGCTCAGCACTTTAATTCCAGTGAATTTTAATGTTAATGCTTTAGTATACTGAAACATTTGGCCAATGATATGCTTCTGTCCTTATTTCAACAGTTTGGGTATGGCCCGTTCCTCTTTCAGTGTGACTGAGCACTTTTGCACGTTGAGGTAAAAAAAAAAAGACATGGTTTGAAGAGTCTGATGTGGAGGAACTACAGTGCACTGCAGTTCCATACAATGCAGTACAGGACAGTTGCCTCCACAGAGCCCTGACCCTAACCTCACTCTGTAGGATGTCAGTAGTGAGCCAGGACATCAGTGCCTGACCTCACAAATGAGTTTTTGAACTGAGTGGGGAAACAAATTCCCACAAACACACTCTAATTTTTTGGAACGCGCTCCCACAGTGGAAAGTGGAAGTTGTTATAGCTTCAAAGGACCAGCCAGCTGCATATTAATGCTCATGGCTTTGGAACAGGATGTCCCACAAGGTCATACAGGTTTGATGTTTAGTTATCCACATACTTTTGGCCATATAGTGCATCACACTGGTATGTTAGTAGGAGTATCTGTGCTCAATTTAGCTCCCAGGTTAGATATGCCCACTAAGAAGCAGATTTTAACCTGCTAGTTAAATTCCAGTGTCTATCTCATGCTGGTATATATGAGTTTGGCCATGCTGGCCTTACGATCTAAATGTAGTTATAAAATCACACCTAGTAATCACATAGTTACATAATGAATTACTTTTACATTTGATTTGCATTCTATATGAACAGGTTCAGTTCTACACCTCTGATGTTAAACACAGGATGGTTTTGGTTCTGCTAAAGAAAACAGCTTTTCAGTAAATTCTAATCTTATTAAAAATATCCCATTTTACTTAGAAACACAATAGTGGCATATTTCAGGTACTGTGTGAAGACCTTTATAAAGAAAACAATGGTGCTTGGCATGAATAAACTATAAGGACAAAGAGATATATGCTACAATGTGTTTTAAAACAATATAGTCCTTCAGCCAGTCGTGGTATGAGGTTTACTACTCCAGCAGGTGCTCTGTGTCCACTCTTTATAGAAGCTGCAGCACTCTCTAATGCTGAGGGAGAACAGATGGAACACATTTCACACTTCCCTCTGATTCAGCCTCAAATTAACCCCTATGCAGTTCTAGCTTTAATCTGCTGGGCGGTGGATTGGTTTACACCAATTCAACTCAGGCATAATTGATAAGCTCTTTTGAGCTAACCGTATGCTAAAATACTTTGGAAATACTTTTAGAAAGCTAAATACTTACACCCTTTTATTGGAACTCCAAGATGAAAAAAGGCAGGTATTCTGACCAATCAATCAAGATGACAGGAGTGGGCTGCAATTCTAGCAAGACATTCTGGTACTGAACATGTGTGTGACAGTGAAAATGCTTGAAAATCATTCCACAAGATCCCTAAGCAGTACTTAACTAGTGAGCATGGGATATCAGTTAAAGAAGCTAAAGCTAGTAAATACCTGGCGCCAAACATCGTACAACATCATAATCAAACATGCATCCTCCAAAAACATGGAATAGCTGGTGGATAAACTCCCCTGCAGCTTCCTGGGAAGTGCTAAACCACTGCTGGCTACTCTCTCTTTTTTGCACATTTGGTCGGGTGTGTAGGGAGGACATACAAATACTAGTAATACTTTGAATGCAGTACAGAAACAGTATTAATACTGTAGATACAGTATGGAAACAGCAATACTGGTTTTATTACATTCTACATTCTATACAATTTAATATTAATACTATTGATATTAATACCAACATTGCCATATGTACAGTACGGCACTGTATCCATACTGCATCTAGAGTATTAGTACTAGATCTGCTCTGCATCTAGACCATTAATACTACAACCAAGCAGCTCCTACAGAGTATTATCTGTTGTTTATTTAAGGAAGTTTTTTGGCTGTGTGGTTTGAGACCAGCTGCAGTTTGAACATGATAGCACTGTGTGTGTGATCATAATCAAGGCTAATGGCTTCCAGATGTGTGTAACAGCACAAGTGACAGCCTCTCACAGCCAAATCAAACATGCTGCAGTACCCAGCTAACTTTATTCTACTATTTTCTTTCTTCTTCTGCTTTTCCTTTCTTTCCTTCAGAGCTGCTTTCCGCTCTGATAGAGCACAATCTGCATCTAGGCAGACGTTCCATGGGAACTCAGTTTCTGGCTTCAGTTATGGTCATGTTTTTCTTATCTCCCCATGGCACGGAGCCCCGCAGACTAGAGGACATGATTTATGCTCCTCAAATCTCATGAAATAAACACTGCTGACTGCAGACACACAAATGGGCCCAGTGAACCTAAATCTAAATGGGAAGGGCACACTATTTCCAATTCCACTTAAAAAATGTAACGAATTTGGGCTGGGCTTTGGATATCAGGCCTCATCTGAGTAGGCGCTTGTTTACATGTAATCTGTAATCTGCAATAGCGTTTAATATTCATATTTAAATCTCCATTAAAACCCATCCCATGTTATAGACAACATAACTATTACCTACAACAATGGACAAAAGTATGGACAAACTTCAGGTTGGATTTTTGTCAGTTTTTGTAGATACCAGTGTGGACACTGTGTCAGAAACCACACCAGTAAACTGAGATTACTTAACAACTCTACATAGTTTGAAGCAAATGCTAGATGATCTAGGCATGTTTTTTCATTTTTCTAGGTTAGAAACCTTATCATGTGCTGAAAACAAAGTGCACCTTTTCATTTGTAATGGAGATGTAAACTTAATAAGCTAAAAGCAAACTGCGTTGTATGCATGGTGCCACACTCTCCCCTAGTGCATTTGTCCCCAGTAGACATCCATAGAGTATTTTCTATGGTGCAATTATCGTTAAGGAGGAACAGAATTTTATTTTTTGTTCTTGTTGAGTGATTTCATTTATAAGGCTGGACAATGGGGGTCCAAAGGAAATACACCGCAAACACACTACTGCTCCAGTGTGTTTAATACAGAGAAAGGAAGTGGCATGTAGTATGTTTAGAACTGCAGCAGTGCACAGTAGGCTGTGTGTTCAGATTTTCCTCACCTTTCCCTCCACTTCACTTTTTCGTTTTAAGGTGGCAGTGGTACTGGAACTATGCGGCTGTGAGGCTGTCCTGAACATGTACCCACCAGTTTGTGCAACCTGCATGACTATATGCAGGCTTCAAGATATGATATAAGCATTATTCAGTGACATAAACATCCATTAGCATGATACTTACAGCAAGCCTAAACGTTTGCTTCCATTTAAGTCAAGTTGTTAAATAATCTCAAGTGGACTTGACTATGTAGTTTCTGTTACACACTGTATAACACACATCCATTAAAGTATAAAATATGCAGAAAAATTAAGCTTAGAGATTAAAGATGCCTTACATAGTTCAGAGACTAGAAGCAAACATTTGTCCCAGCTTTTATAGATTCTTATAAATAACAGTACATCATCTGACAGTCAGTCTGACAGAGGTAGCAATCCAATGTATCACAGGCTCAAGCAGTTATGGGGACATTTTGCAGAATCTGTAGAGAGCGCTTCACCTCCTCTTCAAAGAGAGCCTTGCAGCATCTGTAGAGGGGATTCATAATTATGATGGATTAGACTGCGGCTGGGTTTGGCCCAGCGCAGTATAATTGTTTCGCAGATGCTGCGGATGTGACATACATTAATAATCGTGTCTGGCAGTTAGAAATCAATGCCATCACAGGAATCTTTATCTGCCCTGCTCCCTGTGCAGTAGGGGGAGGGGAAGCAAACTCCTGCTGTGCCTTCGCTAAGACACTTCTCTTTGTTGCAGAAATAATATTCATATTCAGTCGCCATTGCCTAGAGGGTAGAAACAGATGGATCCAGACAGAAATAGTGAGAAGCTGGGCTGCACGATACAGACAAGATATTACCATTAGGATTATAATACTACAGTCTGGCAACTTCTAAAAATACATTACTACTACAACTACTGAATAGAATGATGTATGTAGTATCACATCATTACAGTTTGTAGCTTAATTTTATATATTAATGTACATGCAGACATAATTATAAGTTTGAACCGGAAAATTACAAATGACTAATAACTCTCAGTGGACAGCTGTAGTGCTACATTGCAGTCACTATTTTTTAAATATTAGATATTAAAGTATAAACAGTTTATAAGGCTGCACCAGTCAGACAACCAATAGTTACAGGTTTTGTGCCCATTGTGAAGGCAGACAGGTACGTACATGATTTCAAGACATTTTTAAAAGTAAAACCATGGCCCAAAACATTGACATTGTAGTTCCTTGTAAAGATTACAGGCCTTTTGGGTATCTCACCAGCAGACGGAATGAGGTCAATGTCTAGCCATTAGATCCAGACACAGTCTTTTGTTTGGTGCATCTGCTTCAAAAGAAGCAAGGGGCCCATGGCATGCATGGCCACAAAGGCCCAGTCTCCATCTGTAAACAAGTACAGCCTGCAAGTCGTGCCGCAAGGACAGCTGGTAAGGTTCGCTTGCGTGTTGGGGAAATGCTGAGTACGCAAAGAATGTGGCCTGAGCGTTTTTTTTTTCGTTGTCTTCTGAGACCCCTAAAGGCTTTTATGAGACTGTTTCAGCTACCCCTCTGTAGAATGGGACAGTGATTGCATAGTAAATAACAAGAAGGTGGTGCTGGATGCACAAAATATCCATGTTGCCGAAGCAGTTTTTGAACTACTGCCGTAGTTTTAGACATGTTGTTGAACTACTTTTGTGAGTGTGAGAAGGTTTGAATCCAAAACGCATCATTTAGAGACTTCATGGACTAAAGACACCAAGCAATTTTAGAACCATTTTTACCACCAGTAATTAAATGTTTTGCAATCATGCAGACCTTTTTCTTAGCTCTACACTTTTTTGGAGGAGAGGTAAACAAGGTAAACAAAAACCTCTTCCGGACTCCTCAGATTTAGTATTAGTGGCTTACCTATTATTTTTAAAGCTAATTCAAATACTACTTCCTGCACAGCATTACATCATGCTGATCCTTACCCACACCCACACACTGACAACAGATGCTGTCCTCAAATAACCTTCAGCCCTTTTCTGTCCCTCACAAGTGAGTTAAAGAAGCTCTAAATAGGTCACTTAATGCTGTGATTCACCTACTAAGCCAAACAAGACCACCGCATCACTACACTGCCCATAAATACCCATCAATACAACTGTACATTGGAAATAGTAAAGGAAAGCCATGCTTAGTATGTTTACATCCAGTGATAGTAATCAATTGGCTTTTTGGCTTTGGAACTCTGTGTGTAGTCTGGCTTACCTTCTGGTTGTTTTGTGTTGCAGGACGAAGGGCAGCCTTGTGAATGGACTCAGAGCTGGCCAGATGGAAACAGAAAAGGCCAGGCATGAGACGGAAGAAAGTGTGACACTCAAACAGTTCAGTGCCACCCACCAGGGGGATCCCCTGCATGTCAAGTTGCAGAATGGAACCCAGTCACCTGAAGTATCCCCTCAGCAACTCAACGGGGATGCCAGTTGGAGTCATTGCAAGCCCGGTGCAGGGGTCAACTCAATGAAACGTCACCGAGACAACTGTTCAAGTCCTGGCATTATGCAGGGTCTGTTTGATCAGGGCTCATATGGGATGAACGGTGAGATGAAACATGGTCTTAGCCAACAGTCGTTACTTAGCCTTCACCAGTCCAAAAAGCTCTGCACTAATTCCGAGGTAAATCGGGATGAAGAGATGAGTCTATGGGACACGAAAGAAACAGACACAGAAGGCCATTTGGACAGGATCCCCGGGCTAAACAAGCCAGAACTGGATAAAAGAAACTGTAATTATCCTAATGGGGACATCTTCTCACTGTCAAGGAACAAGCAGATGCCAACACCCAATGGTGCTACAGTGACTCCTCCTTCAGTGGAGGGCACAGCTGGTGACCTCTTGGAGAAAACTTTGTCTCAGTATTACCCGAAGCATGTGTCTATTGCACCCCAGACCAGCTCAACTCAAGCAGACAGGGTCACCAGCAACCTGCACGAGCAGGCTATCCCCTCACCTTCACTTACCTCAGGTTTTCCCATTTCAGCCTCTGAGTCGCTTTCCAAGACACAGGAGGTGCACAGCAGCAGTGGCTATGAAACAGCACTCATGCTGAATGGGTACTCGGGTAGCTTTGGAGCAGAGCAGCAACAGCCACCGCCTTACCCTCATGTTGATGTACCAGCCCTGGAAGTGCACTCACAAAGTGAGATGAGCAAGAGGCCTGGTATGACCCCTCAAACAAGCATCACTGACTGTTCACAAAATAGCACAGAGTGCTTTCCCAGTAACACAGAGGATTTAAACGTGTACTCCAAGTCTAGCCAGGATTTCAGCCAGGAGTCTTACCCACTGCCCCCACCGCAAGCAGTTACTCAAGCACAGGCTGAAGGGGCTGGAACATTTAGTTCATTTAGCAGCCAAGCTGGCGATCAAGTCCCCAGCCCTCTCACAGGCCAGCAGCACTTACAGTATGGAATGCAGCAGCACCAGTCAGACATTTCCTGCTCAGCTGATGGAAGCCCCCAGGGTCCCAGAGTGTCTGCCTCAGAGTGTCCCCCTCCTCCCTCAGCACAGCAAAGTGTGGAACCACACACAGGAGGCAGCAGGCTGGACCAGGTTGAACAAATGTCAGAGAACGAAGCTCCAGGCCAGGAGATGGGTTGGATTGATCTGAACTCTGCTCGAGGTCCCCAGCGCCCTGCCAGTCAGCCACAGATGCGAACGGATTTCCCTCCAGATGAAAGCAAAGCCCCACAGAATCAGAGCAGTCTGCTAGACCCTGAACCCTTTCACAACTTTCAGACGCAGGGTTATAGTCAGGCCGCCTTCCCTCCACAGCAGGACTGTCAGATGCATAATGGCTATAAACTTGCAACACCTCCTACACAACCACAGCACAATGCTGCCCCAGAGTGGCAGTCTAGAAACTCTAATACTCCTGGTATGCAAGCCCAGTCTAACATTCATCTCAACAAATTTCAGCACTTGGCCCAACAGTGTAATGTGCCTCAGCAGCAGGCAAATCAGCAGTTTTGCCCTGAAATGCAAGAGCAATTATGCAAAAATGCTCAAGATTTGGAGCAGATACTGTCCCCTGGCTTCCTGCTTCAACAACTACCACAGACCCACCAGCAGTATGAAGCCCATCAGCAGCAAGATGCACAGCCACAGGATCCCTCTCAGGGCCAAGTGGACTCCCAACCCAAAAACAGGCAAAAACTTGAGAACTTCATAAACTCAGAAATGTCATCTCCAACAGACAGGTCATCCAAAGCCCCTACACCAGTCCAGATGGTGGCCAATCCATCCATGCGAGCTAATTTTACATTTTCTCATCCTTCTCGGCCGAATTCGCAACCTCTGCCTAATGACATGCCATCCATTTATGGCTTCAGTGATTCAGCAGAGATGCAAAAGCAGCCACAAAGGCAGTACACCGCAGGCTCCAACATGCACAAGCAATATTCCCAGCAGCCTTTCAATCACAGGTTGCCCAGCCATTCGAATTTTCAGCAGTTGCCACGTTCACAACCACAACCTCAGATACCAGATGGTGCTCATGGTCCACAGATGCCAGCCCAGATGTTTCCTAAAGCTGAATCACAGGAGTCCTGTGCTCAATACCAGAGACAGCCTCTTCAGAGCCCTGTTGCACAAGCAGACTTTCAGAACCATGCTGCCCTGCAAATGCATCCCTTACACAAACAGCAAAGGCCAAATTGTCCTCAAAGCCCCAACCACATCAGACCTAACCTCCAGCATATTAAACGTGAGAACAGCCCACGATTTGAGGCAACAGTCCAAATGCCAAGCTTTCAAATGCAGCAGCAGGACAGACAGCTGTCCAGCCCCATGCTAGCTACAGTAAAGCAGGAGCGGCCATCATCTGCCTGCGAGGAGAGCCAGCATAGGAGCATCCTGGCCACTATGGAGCAGCAGTTACAACAGTATCAGCTGTCTCCTGTCTTTGAGAAAAAACCTCTTGTCATCAAGTCCCCCAGTAAGGTCAAGGTGGAGATGTCTGGAGGGGTAACCGTGGTCTCCACCAATCTTGACGGTATCAATGAGGAACACCCTAAACGTCCAGATTTCACTCCCAAAAAGACCGAACCAGGGCTACAGGTCTTTCTAGACTCACCCATGAAACTTCTGGATACTCCTATCAAAAATCTGCTGGACACACCACTGAAGACTCAGTATGATATTGCTCCATGCCATTGTGTTGGTATGACAAACTTATTTGATTTTTTTTTTTTTTTTAAGGCTTGTGAGTTCAATATTCATAGTGAAAAGTGATCCAATGGGATAGCTTTAAAACATGTTGTCTGATTCCATTAACTTGACCAACTGACTACTTTTGACTATGTAATTATTCAAGCTATTTCTGTTTAAACATCATTATTGCATTTTTATAACTCCAGTCCTCCAATAATAATGCACGCTGTCTAATATACTGATAGAAGTGCTCATTCTGTTACATCTTACAGAACAAATCAGTGAAAAGGATGAAGGCCCATATTACACCCACCTAGGAGCAGCTTTAAATCTGAAGGGTATCCGGGAAATCATGGAGAAGAGGTTAAGCATCCCCCCTTTCCCCAAAAACATAGCATCAAATTTATCCAATTCTCTTTAAACGAGCTGGAATTCAACCTGTATATTTTGCGTTTATTCAAGGTCCGGGCTGAGTGGTAGTGCCATGAGGATTGAGAAAGTGGTATATACAGGCAAGGAAGGCAAGAGCACACAGGGTTGCCCAATTGCCAAATGGGTGAGTCATGTGTTGGCTTATTGTAAATGTTGTGCTAAAAGCCTGTATTTTTTTTGAGGGTGTACACCATCCTCTTGTATACATGTGTAACAAGTATATGTACATATGTGACATCTAGGTAATACGGCGGGCCAGTGTGGATGAGAAGCTCCTGGTGCTGGTCCGAGAGCGCCCTGGGCACTCTTGTGAGACATCGTGCATTGTAGTAGCGATACTGATATGGGAGGGTATTCCTATCAGCTTGGCCGACCGCCTCTATGTGGAGCTCAGCGACACTCTGACGAGACATGGCGCTCACACCAATCGCAGATGTGCTCTTAATGAGGAGTAAGAACATGACCATAGTACAATAAACATATACTGTACAATAGTTTAATCCATTAATAATTACTATAGAAGGATTTCCATATTTAATATTTTGTCATACATCACATTACACCTTCAAACCTCTGATAAGATTTTGTCCTTCAGTTGTTTAGTATTATTACCTGTCTCAACATTGTACATATACACTATCCTGAGCAATAAATGACTTTGGTTCAGTAAAAACCTTTAGCTTGACATTTACTGTTTCTCCTCTTCAACAGGAGAACCTGTGCATGTCAGGGTCTGAACCCAGAGGCCAGTGGGGCTTCCTTCTCCTTTGGCTGCTCCTGGAGTATGTACTACAATGGCTGCAAGTTTGCCAGAAGTAAAGTCCCAAGAAAGTTCAAACTGCTCGGTGATGATCCCAAAGAGGTAAGAAACAGCTTCTTACCCAACTAGTGACATGCCCACATAAGCTTTCATTTTTTGACACTCATTGTATAAAGTAAGTTGATAATTAGTTGATCAATGTGTTGGCTAACACAAATCACTTGATTATTCTACAGGAGGAAAAACTGGAGAGGAGTCTTCAGGGCCTTGCAACTGTAATGGCTCCAGTGTATAAGAAATTAGCACCTGATGCTTATGGGAACCAGGTACACCTCTCATCTGATATAATTGCAAAACCAACAGTAATATGACTAATTTCTCACTCTGTCAGAGCCTGACAATCAGTTTCATGAATTAAGGCATTAGAGGCTTTTTTAAAACAGCATACCCCAGTTGAGTAGGGGGTATGCTACTCAACTCACACCTGAGGGTGTTCAGCTTGTCTGTCTATAGTTGTTACAGCCACTACTGTGCTTACCAGGTGGAGCATGAACACAGAGCCCCAGACTGCCGTCTGGGCCTTAAAGAAGGCCGTCCTTTTTCTGGAGTCACAGCCTGTCTTGACTTCTGTGCCCATGCCCACAGAGATCTTCATAACATGCCAGGAGGCAGTACTGTGGTAAGTCAAACAGACTATGCTGCTAAGGGGAAGCTACACGTTTTTCAAAATCTCAGAAACACTATAATGCTCACACTTCATAATGCAGAGGTGTGCACACTGCACA
The DNA here is from genome assembly GCA_024036415.1 of Prochilodus magdalenae. NCBI lineage: Eukaryota > Metazoa > Chordata > Actinopteri > Characiformes > Prochilodontidae > Prochilodus > Prochilodus magdalenae. The sequence goes on along the minus strand of JAMWET010000477.1, from coordinate 1,199,082 downwards.
AGCAATTTCAAGCAAACCAAACAATATTTCACATGAAGAACTTGCTGTAGCTATTAAACAGAAAAAGAAATCTTCAAAGATAGAAATAAGTCATTTGTGTAATCTAGTGATGAGCAGCAGGTACTAGGTACTGTACATCATTCTTAAAGAGAATTTCATTTCTGCGCTAGGTCTGCACGCTAACACGAGAGGACAATCGAGAGATTGGGAAGATTCCTGAAGATGAACAGCTACACGTACTACCACTCTACAAGCCTTCATCCACCGATGAGTTTGGCAGTGCTGAAGCTCAGCTGGAAAAGACCAGGACTGGAGCCATTCAGGTGCTCAGCGTTTTCCGTCGGCAGGTGCGCATGCTCGCAGAGCCAGCCAAGTCCTGTCGCCAGAAGAAACTGGACGCCAAGAAAGCTGCAGCTAACAAGCCCTCCCAAGCCAATCTGCTCAATAGCGCGCAGCATGCGAAGCAACAGAAGCAAAGCCCTTATGACAGCGCAGGCCACACCACACCTACTGCAGGTATGATCAAAAGCTCACCTCACTGCGTCAAACAAGCTGCAGTGTTTAGGACGGTAAAACAGCTTTACTCATCGCACACCTAGAATGGTTTAAGAGAGCACTGACTAACTTTCCATGCAAATACTGCATATCAATATTCAATATTTGTCAAATAAGTAATATTTGAGGAATTCTAATAATATTCTAATAATATTGTTCTCTCCAGGCACAGAATCAGGCCACAGGGGTGTGCCCCTTCAGCCTGGGAAGCATTTTCAGCCTCAACAACAGCAGCCACAGTCCGGTGCTCCTCTGCATTTCTCCCTCTCCCCGTCAACAGCCAACTACCCCAGAATGCCCAATGCTCCAGGATCTTTCCCTGGTACTTCTAAACCAGCCAACATTTTCCCTCAGCCGCCTGGTTCAGCAAGCCTATACCACTCTCCATTACCAGTCCCCAGCTCCTACATGAATGGATCAAACCCACCAAACACCTACCCCGGGTCTCTGACCCCTAACAACATGTACCCTGGTTACCAGTGTAACGGGAGTATGCCCATTGACAACTACCACCCTTACTACTCCAATCCAAAGCACCTAGACATGTACAGACAACAAAGGCCACCTATGTACCCTGACCAACAGTTTGGGCCACACCAGGGTTACGGTGTTGAATATCATCCACGTTATGCTGAGCCAGGCTTACCTGTCAATGGTTATGGCAGCTGCAACATGAGACCCAGCATGCATCCAATGGGGCACTATCCTGGCTATAGTCATAATGGAGGCCCTGATCCACAGTTCTTGGATGCCATCTCCAGGCCTCCCTCAGCCCACTCAAACTTGGACTATGCAGCTGCAAATAAATGCAGCCAGTTTGGAAGATACCCCAATCCCTACTCAGCCCAGAACGCTCAGATGTTCCCCCCAAATCTGGATACATTAAGTATGCAAAACAAGCCAGACATGAGCTTGCACAGAGCAAATGGGATCCCTCAGGTGCGCCCCCATTTGAGCAGTGATTGCCTAAACCCCAGCCAACCTGCAGGCATGGGTCGGCCTGACGAAAATCTCCCGCCCCCTATGGTCAAGCAGGAGCCAGGCGTTCCCACACCTGTCCCCAAGGAGGAGGAAGACGTGTGGTCAGACAATGAACACAATTTCCTTGATCCAGAGATTGGTGGGGTAGCAGTGGCACCAAGCCATGGCTCAATACTCATTGAGTGCGCCAAACGTGAGCTGCACGCAACTACACCAGTCAAAAAACCTGATCGCAACCACCCAACACGCATTTCATTGGTCTTCTACCAGCATAAGAATATGAACGAAGCAAAGCATGGGCTGGCGCTGTGGGAGGCCAAGATGGCAGAGAAGGCACGGGAGAAGGAGGAGGATGCCGAGAAGCATGGTCCTGACAGCACTCCCAGCAAGAGTGGTGGCAAGAAGGCGAAGAGAGAACATCCAGAACCTTCAGAAACCTCAGAGCCACCATATAAGCGCTTCGTTCAGATGCTCAACGAAAAATCCTTGTCCTGCACCACCAACTCCTATGTCAGCTCTGCTCCCTATGCCTTCACCAAGGTCACAGGGCCTTACAACTGCTTCCTGTAGGGACCTACTTACAGTTTACATCATCCTCACTTGGGGGACAAAAAAAAAAAGCAAGTGCAGGCCAAGGGAAATGGTGCTACAGTATTGTGTCGCTGACCTCAGTGCCACTGGCTGTATTTGATCCAGAAATCTTTTAGCTTCAGGTTCTGTGACGCAGGTGATGACAGATCCACACTAGGAGAAACAGTGGAACGGACCATCAGAGAGAGGTTACACATCAGGTCTATCAGCTCTTGAAAGATCAAGCTTTACTGATTGACCCTTAAAAGTATTTATTTATTATACAATTATTCTTGCAAGAAATCACACTGTACTTCACTGGTGCTTCAAATTTTCTGGACATATGTTACTGGAAACAGTTTCATCCTTGGTGGCTTTAATTTTACAGTAAAACATGAATCATAACCTAGAGATAAAACCTTGGAATAAAAACACTGACTTTGTGGCTAATCACTTTCACGGTGCTAAGTGAAGAGTGTCTTGAATATACACTTTTTTTATTTCAATGCCTTCATAAAACCAGTGTATTAGTATGTTACCTCATAAATATTTTCATGACTTATTCAATTAGTAGCAATTAAGAAAATATCTTATGGGATCAGATTGGTAGTGTTTTTGAAAGCACTTTTGATGATGAGGGTATTGTTCCTCATCCTCTGTTCAGAATGCTGATCTAAGTAATTGCTTAGGATGCCACTCGATCAGTGAAAGAATACATTTGTATTTCTTGTTTTTCTTAAAATAATGATGGTTGTAAAAGTTTGCAAAAGAAATGTGAACATCCTACACATTTTCTATTAACAAAAGGATCTTTCCCTGGTGCTTTTAGTTTCACAGTTCTTTATATGTGCTTTATATTTACTGTATGTTGAGCCATTCTCAAGGTGCATTTTTGAAACAGTAATATTTTAAAGGCAAAGCTCAGTAATGGGAAAGTCGCCCATTAGTGCTATTTCACTGTCCACTGTGGTTTTAGAGTGATGGACCACTGGTCCAAAACACATACGTGGAGTGTGGGAATTACAGTTGTCACAATCATGTCCTCTGTGCATTTTTTAAGGAACGTACAACAGGGTTAGCTGTTTGTCAGTTACGCAGTTTTTAAGGCAGCTGGCTTGCTGTGGGGGGTCCTTTAATAATTGTAATCTAGATGTATGATAAAAAGGTGAGATTTGTACAGTAAATTAATTCCTCTCTTTTCTGAAACTGCTTTAGATTTTAGTACTGTAAAGGAGAGTCATATTTCTTTGGGGTTAAACTGATTTTACTTCAAAATGGTGCTACTCGACCTGCTATAAACATATAATGTGAGAATCTCTATGGCTGGTGAGAAGGCTTATGAATGATGTACAGAACCTACTTGTCATATACCTCAGAACATTTTTGGCAATAGGATTATACAAAAGGTGTCCCTCTTCTTTTTTTTCTGTTCTTCTGCGTTCAAACTCTTTTCAAACACTTTCAGCAAAGCTACACGAACCTTTAGGTCATCACAATGCTTGGTTCATCGCTTACTTTCTCCACACTTAATCTACTAGAAAGTACTACTTGAACTTCAAGCTTTGGTGTAATAGCAAAATCAGGGATATTTCAGCTAATTTCTGTGCTTACACCCATCGCCTGTGTTGTCTCCTCTCATTCAGGGATCGATTTTTGCATCTTGAATCCCTAATACTTACCTGTATATACTACAAACACAGAAACTAACTTTGTAAAAAGACATTAAAATTACCTGCAATTTTGTACTTAGGTTTTAGTAGATAGTTGGTAAACCTTTTAGAAGTAAGTCGATGTACATTAATATGCACTGAGTTGACTAAAGGGAAGGTTTGGCATTTACAAATACACAGCAAGGCATTTGCTTTTTAATAAAAAGTTAAACCAGGGCAGTTAAAAATGTGGGATGCACATTTGGGTGCATGTGTATAGTTCAAAGCAAAAATGTATTTATAACCACTAAAGATCTGAATCCATTTGAATGATTTTTCTTCCCTCCCTTACATTCAATTAAATGTGACATTTGCTGGGGCATTGGTAATAAATGAGACTGTCCTGCTAGCATTTGTGGAATAATTTGATGAAAGCACTTCATTTCTTTTTCATAAAAAAAGCAATGAATTAAGAATACAAAACATTTATTTAAGTTGGAAATAAAGGTTACTGTAAAGTGTGTTAAGAAATAAATTATGCCATGTTGTATATACCATGTGTTTGCATTGCATAAAGTACAAATCCATTATTGTTCATTTTAAGTCCTGATATTGTAATGTCAAACGGTTTTGGTGCGTAGTTTGTTAAATGTATCCATGAGCTTCTTTTCATTTAGCCCTCAAAGCTCTTTTTCCCTTCAGACTTTACCTTTGATGGTATGATCGGGCTTAACTGAAAATGTCCCCCCTCCCGTCTCTTAACAGACCGATACTTTGAGAAACCTTGTCAGTACCAGTTTCCTTTTAGCGTAATTATTTAGATACAGTGAGTAGTATTGGAAAATGATTCCAATTTTGTAAATGAAATTAGTATTTTGAATTTCGGTGTACAGGACCCAGCTTGAGTAGCAGGTTGTGGAACAGAGAAGCGAAAGAGTTAAATTGGACATAGCGGGTAAAAAGCATAGCCATACTTGAAGATGCTTCAGAGTGTTTGAGTGGAGTCAACTTTACTTGAATGACTTTCTGACTAACATATGCGGGGTGCACAGCTCTTACGTTAAGCTAGCGGTTTACGTACACATTTTGGAGTTAGACACTAAAAATTTAAAATGTTTGTTTTTCTTGCCTCTCTGTCCTTTTTTTTTTTTTAAATACTGTTTCCTTTGTTCCCTTCAAGGTTTGGTATGCTTAAAATGGAATTAAGGATGGATATAAATACTGTAAGTATTGTAATGTACTGAAGTACTGAATGCAGTTTATTTGAAAGCTGTTTATTATATCATTCCTGATATTGCTGAGATGTGGGTGTTTTTAATAAAATTTATATTTATTTCAAACATTCCAACCTTCAGATTTCTTTTATTTTGAAGTTATTTTCAAGTGTTCAGATTCAAACAGCACCTTTAATTAAATTAACACCAATTATGTTACAAGGTAAAGAGAAGGCCATGTAGATTCTACTCATTTGCCAAAATAAAAAGAAACAAATCTTCATTGTGTGTTGTAATGCTCCGCACAAAATTAAAATGCACTTCTGTTTGGCAGTATGTTTGTAATTAACAGAATGTAATAATAAAATTATAATCAAAAGTGAAACAAAACTGATTTGTTGGGGTATACAAAAACATTCACATCCTCTAAAACTATATGCTCGTTTTTAAAACAAAAGAAAACTGTTACAGACGGTGTTGGACACCATACTGTACTTAACCCCTGAACTAGTGAGTGTCTCAATGTAAGTGCATTATACTGAATCGCAGAGGTGATTGTAACACGTGGTTACACCTTCACCTTTCTTCTACGATGACTTGAGCAGGAAATGCCATTTATCCACTGTGGAAAAAACGAGAAAAAAAAAAAAAAAACAGTGCTGGTTAAGCCCAACTGAGGTTTAGGAATAGATTAAACTTGAACATAAGAACATAATTCTACCTTCTGCAGGCACTGGCAGAGCTTCTCCAAATTCAGGAGCCTGTGACCAGAAAAACAAATGTGTCAATGTATATATTTTACAAGCACACCATCAATTTCAAACCATTATATTCCCGACTGGCCAGGGTACAGGTGGGCAGCAAGACATAAATATAACATTGTGACATTTTCAGACATTTTCACGGCCATTTGTTTTTCTGAGGCTAAAGCTTACCGCATTAACTATTGCAGTGGCCTCTGCATCACTGCACTGAAACAGGCTGTCGCATACAGAAGTGTTTTGACTAGAGAGAGAAAAAATAAAAATTCATTACTGCTTTAAGTTCTTAGTATCAAAAAGTACACATACATATGAACTGTACACACATTTATACTTCTACCACAGCAAAGTCATTTGTTTTTACACACACAGTTCAAATTTACAGTCCAAACTTTTTGGCATTGGTTTGTAGCTAGTAAGTACAGACATTGGAATCAAACATATGTATGTAAGACAATCAAAAATTCCAGCTTATAAGGATAGCATTGACATGTTAACCAGCAGCGATAGGAAAGAGAAAACTCACCAGATTATCTCTCCACATTTTGTCTGTTTGTTCACCAGGGCTTTCCAATAGTTATGCGTTGATTTTATCACTTCTATTGCAAAGTCCTGTGACACACACACACACACAGTGGCTCATCACTGTAATCATAACCAAGTAGCTTAAAGAAGAGCAGTCTGGGGCTTTAATGTGCACCCTAATATGAAATTAAAATTAATATACAGAGTTAAGTAATTAAGATTTCCATGAATAGAATATTATCAGCTTAACAGATATTAATCAGCTAATGAATGTGCAGGTTTGGGCCTTATGTTTTGACACTTTGATTTAACAGGAACCTGTATGCTGTATTGGATATTAATGTGTTCTGGTACCTTGTCCTTGAACTGCCCGTTAAATGCAAACTGGTTTTCTGGCTTGCCATCTGGTATTTTATATTTTCTAAACCATTCTACTGTTGCCTCAAGGTGACCAGGCCTGCTCAGACGAACATCCTCGATACCTACAGCAACAGAAATAAAGCAATGTATTAACCAAAATATTAACTATTCCAATGAGATTAATGGACTATGTGACATTTTCACTTTAGACATGTAAAACTGACGTCATAATGATTCAATTTGTTTAATCAGCAACCGATTCAGTGCATCATGAAATCTCACATTTCATCATTACATTCAATTCAGTTTGTTTTTTTAAATTTACTGGCAATAAACTTACTGTTTAATTTGGAAGAATCTGGGTCATCAGTGTTAATGGCTATGACCTTCCAGTCAGTCTCCCCTTCATCAATCAGAGCCAGAATACCCAGAACTTTCACCTGGATCACCTCCCCAGCAGAGCACACCTTCATAACACAGGTACACATGAACACACACACACGCCTGAAATGAGGAATATGAGCTTGTTCATGTACAGGGTTGTAACTGTCCTTTCAACTCGGATTCTCTAGACTCTTTTGGTAATCATTCATTTAAAAAAAAAACCCTACACAGTTGTTTGTCACAAGACCCACCAAATACTTATAAGGTATAAGATATATTATAATCAAATACTTCAAGATGTATAATAAAAAAAATACTTTAAGAAAGCTCACAAAAAAAGTTGTTGCTTTCAGTCTACTGTACGATGTAACAGTACACCGTCACACAGAGATCTGTATGGCAAGAATGCGGAGATTTGATACGCATCATGATATAAGGGTTACGATTTAATATATAGTGATATCTTGTTAACATGTATGTCCACATGTAAAAAACCAATGCTGCATTTTGAGAATCGATACAGACAAAACATATTTTACAACTTCAGTATATAAAGTAACATGTAGATACAATCTGTACAGCTCGTACCCTCAAAGTAAACACAGTACAGTTTTATAGCACAGACCTGCATTTTCATCTAAATTAGTAGGTTCGTTCGGCAGAGTTTCTGGGGGACATGATGCTCATAAAAACCTATGCCCCAAGTTACATATCCAGCAGACATTTGCTCATTTATTGTCATTTTAGATAGCTAGATAAATTGAATCAGTACTACCTTGGAGCCGATATCGCACACATCTATTGGGTCGTTATCTCCACAGCAGTTGGTGTCTTTATCGGTATGACTGGGATCCTCCCAAGTCTGTGATGCAAAGGAGGTGGGGGTCACATGCAGAGTTATTTGGTGATCAAAATATTTTTGAACTGATGTAGTAATCTAGAGAAATAGGCAGCCATGCCATGAAATTCTATGTAATAAAAGAATACAAATAAACATATACTAAACACTAAACTATAACGTAAAAGGAACACATGACTGATGAGCAAGCCTAGTTATTGGATTGGTAGTTATAAATACTGGGATACCTTAAGGAGAGTTCTGCCAATAATAAATGAAGACAGTTAAACATATCTAATCACAGCAGATTGTTTATTTGTATTTATGATAATGTTACTGGGTTTAACAGATGCAAAAAAGCATGATGAATAGTTTTGCAAATCACTTTCTCAGATGGCTTAAGAACTTTGTACAGTAGAATTTGTGATTTATGAACTGTCTACAAATGTTGTCTACAAAACACAAGGTTTCAGACCTGCGGCAGTGCACCGTAATTCCAGATGTAGCCTTTATGTGGGAAAACATTAGCCACATAGCGAAGCTTCCCTTTCTTCACATCCTGTTTGATGGGGTTTAGTGCTTCCTTAGTGGCGATCTGCGGTTACAGAACATTTTAGGTGGGATTTAACCCAAGTCATCACTCCTTACAATAACTTAACAAAAACTTTTCATTACTGTCGTGTTACAGGTAAATAAATCAACTATACACAGTTGTATGCACAGTTTTATATACACTGCTCAAAAAAAATAAAGGGAACACTTAAACAACACAATATAACTCCAAGTAAATCAAACTTCTGTGAAATCAAACTGTCCACTTAGGAAGCAACACTGATTGACAATCAATTTCACATGCTGTTGTGCAAATAGAACAGACAACAGGTGGAAATTATTGGCAATTAGCAAGACACACTCAATAAAGGAATGGTTCGGCAGGTGGGGACCACAGACCACTTCTCAGTACCTATGCTTTTTGGCTGATGTTTTGGTCACTTTTGAATGTTGGTGGTGCTTCACACTCGTGGTAGCATGAGATGGACTCTACATCCCACACAAGTGGCTCAGGTAGTGCAGCTCATCCAGAATGGCACATCAATGCGAGCTGTGGCAAGAAGGTTTGCTGTGTCTGTCAGCGTAGTGTCCAGAGCCTGGAGGCGCTACCAGGAGACAGGCCAGTACACCAGGAGACGTGGAGGAGGCCGTAGGAGGGCAACAATCCAGCAGCAGGATCGCTATCTCCGCCTTTGTGCAAGGAGGAACAGGAGGAGCACTGCCAGAGCCCTGCAAATTTACCTCCAGCAGGCCACAAATGTGCATGTGTCTGCACAAACATTTAGAAACCGACTCCATGAGGATGGTATGAGGGCCCGACGTCCACAGACGGGGGTTGTGCTAACAGCCTAACACCGTGCAGGATGCTTGGCATTTGCCAGAGAACACCAGGATTGGCAAATTCGTCACTGGCGCCCTGTGCTCTTCACAGATGAAAGCAGGTTCACACTGAGCACATGTGACAGACGTGGCAGAGTCTGGAGACGCCATGGAGAGCGTTTTGCTGCCTGCAACATCCTTCAGCATGACCGGTTTGGCAGTGGGTCAGTAATGGTGTGCGGTGGCATTTCTTTGGAGGGCCGCACAGCCCTCCATGTGCTCGCCAGAGGTAGCCTGACTGCCAGTAGATACTGAGATGAGATCCTCAGACCCCTTGTGAGACCATATGCTGGTGGGGTTGGCCCTGGGTTCCTCCTAATGCAGGACAATGCTAGACCTCATGTGGCTGGAGTGTGTCAGCAGTTCCTGCAAGATGAAGGCATTGAAGCTATGGAGTGGCCCGTCCGTTCCCCAGACCTGAATCTAATTGAGCACATCTGAGACGCCAACTCCTGGTCTGTGTGTTGCACCACAGACCAGGAGTTGGTGGATGCTTTAGTCCAGGTCTGCAAGGAGATCCCTCAGGAGACCATCCGCCACCTCATCAGGAGCATGCCCAGGCATTGTAGGGAGGTCATACAGGCACGTGGAGGCCACACACACACACACACAATACTGAGCCTCATTTTGGCTTGTGTTAAGGACATTACATCAAAGTTGGATCAGCCTGTAGTGTGTTTTTCCACTTTAATTTTGTGTGTGACTCCAAATCCAGACCTCCATTGGATAATAAATTTGATTTCCATTGATGATTTTTGTGTGATTTTGCTGTCAGCACATTCAACTTTGTACAGAACAAAGTATTCAATGAGAATATTTCATTCATTCAGATCTAGGATGTGTTATTTGAGTGTTCCCTTTATTTTTTTTAGCAGTGTTTTTTTTTTTTATATAAAGCAATGTAGGTTTACATACCATAAACTAAAAAAACAAAGGAACACTCAGTATGAGGTGTTTTGAAAAACAAAAAGTTCTTAAATGAGAAATAACATACTGTTATAATCCATTTAAATTTGTTATGCTACTTTAAATGCAATATTCTGGATATTATTCTTATTACAACTAGTTTATGTCAGTGAAAAAAAATTAATCACACTCATCAACTTACCTCCATCTTGGCATTTGACCAGCGGGGAACTTCTACAACCATATTGAAGAGCAACTGCACAATCAAGATAAAGAGTCTCAGAATGTGCTGTCAAAGTCAACCTAAACTCAAAAACAGCCCTCTTTAACTTCTTAATTCAGGTTCCTGGTCATTTTAAGGACAACTCACTATCTCATGACCAAACTCATCTAAATGTAATGTCTTCCGCCCTGACTCTAAAGCATCTTAAAACATTGCCAATTTAACATTGCCAATTTAATTTCATAACACAGAGCAGAGAACCTACATTATGATAATGTCTTACTGTCCAGACATGTACAGGAACTGTCAAATGATACAATTACAAATATGTATTTGATCTACAAATATAGTCTTTCAAAGCAAATGTTGGACAAGCCCTACAGGATGCTAGTTAAAATCAGTGTATCTGTCTGTAACTTATTACAATACAGCATTAATTTCTAATTATATTTATTTGTATGCATTTGGAGGATCACACTGATGTGATGTGCAACGTTCTGTCACACAACTGAGTGCATGTTTTGAGAACTACTGTCAGAAGACAGGCTAAAACTTGTCTGACCTCAACAGCAGCTATGTGCATGTGATGGAAGATACTATTAGACACCACCAAACCTCACTGTTGTTCTTTTTTTGCTTCTTTGCTGGTACATCATTATCCTGAATTAAGACAAACAGTTTTATACATTTAGGAAACATTTGTAGAATGTTTAACAGCAATAATAATAAGTCTGCACGAAAGATGAACAACAATATGTTTGAGCAGAACTCTACACAGGACTCTAGAGGTCTACACGTTGTAACCAAATGTTCGGGTCTAGTACTACACTTTGTCAATCTACTGACCTGTTTTTCAACTGCGTAGAGGGGGATGTCATGAAAGGGTGAGATGTATTTACCACTGGAAGTTTCTGTGAAGTAAGAACGGCACAATTATAGCCAACATGGAAAGTACCCCAAAACAAAGTGTCACGGAAAGTACCCCAAAAGTTTTTCAGTATACAACAAGCTATTTTGCATATCCTACAATTAGGTAATAACATAAAGGGTGAAATAAACGAAAACTCTAATCATTTTTAGAATATTCTGCATAAATGAATGGTTAGGCTATAAAGGTTATTCATGTGGTTTGGTGTAAAGTGGTCTATTATACCGAAACTACAACTATAACTTTAACTCGTTAGAAAAACTACATAACACGCCATTTGTTTAACCATCTCTAAATTCGCCTGAACTCAAATACAAAAAATGTTCAGATCAGTCATAGGGTTTATGTTAAAAATGTAAGATTTTATTATTTGTCAAATTGAATATTTTAGGTCGGTGGCTGAAATTCTCGATGCGATGCGTTACTGAACATTTTATACACAGCAGCACATTCAACACTGCCCGCCGACCCTTGATCTCGCGATACATCCCTTAAAGCGGTCGGCTCCAATCCGCTCGCTCTAGAACACTTTACAACAGCAATGGCTGTAGCGTACATGCATGGCAGTACACTTCGCTCATGCGCACTGGCATTCTAAACCAAAATGTTTCCAACTACTACCCGCTGCAGCAGGATAACTGAATAGTGACACACTGATAGGTTTACACAAGGGTTAGCCCAAGGTGTACCACAACACACAATCTTTCAACCAGCGTCATATCTCGCTACAAGCACAGCTAAAGCACGTGATGATCCTGCTTCCTCATCCCTTATCCTTTCCGTCCACAGGATGCTGGGCTTTTCAGCAGAACCAAGTAGTGCACTGGTTCTCAGAATGTTTCCCCTTGTGATAGTCTATATTTTAGCTTTAATCCGATGCACATACAAATAGTGTTGCCGGCTACAGGACTGAAAACCTTTGCGTTTGTTTGTTTGCTGCACGTGCACGCAACTCACTTACTAAAGTAAATCCTGTAGTCGGCTGAATGTGGGCGGCCCCTCTCCTCTGTCCGATAATGCAGCATTTTAACGCTACCGACCGCACTAACACCACTAAAACCTCCTAAACCACCCAAACCGGCAGGACGGAGAATCTCAGATCCGAGGCGCACGGACCACCGGAACAGCGCGCGCATTATTTTACCCGCGTCGCTTCCTGTTCGCGTGGCAAGCGATACAAGTGGCACTTTCTATTTCACACCCGTTTTCGGACAAATCCCGCCCCTTCTGCACAAGGACTGGCTAGACAACCAGAGCATGCCCGGGTACCTCCGTCGGGGTTGGTTAGCACACATGTGTGAAGAAGAAGTAATTATCTCCCAAAGATCGGTCGTACAGTTTGATATTATAAAATGCTCGGAAAGTCTGATTTGGTTTTTAATTTTTTTCTTACAGAAAGTAAAATAAATAATTGTAATAAACGCATTTTACAATGAGCTCATGTGTCAGCCTCAAACAGATGTTTAGAAGACATCCTGTTAAATAATACTTAGGAAATAATATTTAGGAAAAATAGACGAATGTAGACCTCAAATCGAAACACCTGTTTCTGAAGGTAAGTGCAACGCGCGGAGGATCAGGGTCGGCGTGGATTGTTTGTGTGTTAAGGGGGGCGGGGACCACGTGGGTTCGTGTATCGTACATGTGCCTGTCTGAATGGTACCCAATGAAAGAAAAGACCTTCTCGTGGCCTCTTCATTTCTTATGCTAGGCTCATATATGTGCGGTAGACCGACGACTGCAGGCACTTTTCAATCGATGCTCAGTGGACAAACTGCCACCATAAACGGAAACGCTCGAACCTTTGCAGTGGCAGAATTAACCGGATGTTGATTTTAGGGGGGCTATGAACGTCAAACGTCTTGTTACTTATCCAACATTGGTTGCAGGCGTATCCACTCTTTACGACATGGAATGAAAGAGTGCAAAGCTCCTCCTGCATTTTTGCCTTTACAGAATAGTCTACACACAAAAGCCCTCCACTGATTCCACTTTCACCGGCGCCTGCGTGACCGCGTAGCCGATTATTAGCCAGTCGCAGCGCAGAAAAGTGTTCTAGGACGGCGCTTAGAGTTACATTACCACATCCATAGGAACTAACAGTCACTTCCAGTGAAAGGAAGCGGAGCACTATCAGCCAAACCTAGTGCAGGAAACACAAGCGCAGGAGGCGAGGCTTGTGGGAATACGGGTGGGAATACATCCATTCGTTGTCTCGCTCTGCCATCTATCGGTCGTCTAAGTTACAGACTGCTGTAAATGGAGAACATGGATAACAAAATGGCTGCGGAAACGGGACAGAGGAGACAGAGGAGGCTTAAATTTAGGAAGTACACGTTTTGTGTGGGAGACGGACTTGTTCATAAGTATTATGTCGGTGATCAAATAATGTATTTTTTTTTTGCCAGTGTTTTCCCTATTTATGGATATGATAAAAATGTGTAGTACTCTGTCCGCAGCTGTTATGATGATCTCTACTGAACAATACAAGCCCCCCAAAAAACTAATAAACGTTCCCTGTTATTAAAGAAACAGAACAGACGATTTAATGTTCTACATTGACGCAGTAAGTGTTTTGTCTATGATGATGACGTTGTTCTTAAAGACATCCCACATTCATCTCCACCAGGCCAAAATGGACGGCTCTAAAGACTTAGAGGAGAACTAGTTCTATAAATGATTCCACAATGTACAATAATGTGTGCATCTAAAGGCACTTTGTCACGAAATCTGCTGTTATTTATATAAATATTTATACAGTCTTTCATTTTCCTTAATATACAGTAGCAAAGATCTGGTGATATTGTTTAGGATGACAAAACATTTAAATGGCCGGTATAACAATGCTACTAATACTGCTACAATATCATATCATACACATTGCGTTTTATTTTCATTCCCAGCAGCTGTGCTCTTCAAGAGGTTAAAGTGTTTTAAAGTAAAGCAGCTTGTTTGTTGGTTATATGTAACTATAATCATATTATAGTATGAATATATCTAGATATGAAAATATATTAGACTGTATATAGTCACTCGCTGATTTCATATTCATTAAAGACACTGAAAAGTGAATTCATCAGAGATGACAGCAGAGCCAACAGAGGCTCCTCTGCAGGTTTAAAGTTTAAACAGCTAAGGAAGGGAATCACTGCCACGCCCGGTCTCCACCTTTAAATCCTGATAATACATGTAAGTATAAACAGCCTCCGTGTTTACAGTGTGTATTTTAGGGTTTTGTCGAAATGTATGTGGAAGCTTTTGGAGCTGAGAGGTGGGTGGATCTTAAAATGAACTTGCACATTTATATTGCTATTTTTCTCCATAATGGTGAAATAGTGCTTGAGCTGCAGAGAAAGTCATCCAGAGTGTTTTACTGTAGGGAAACTTACAGACTCTGACTTCTTTACAGTGGTGCTGATGGGAAACCGTGATCATGATGTCAGCAACACAAAGACCATTTTGTTACTATCCTAAACCTCCAGTGAACCTACACACATGAGTTTTTACATGTACCGCTGATAACAGTAAAACAGTGGTAATCTGATACTTTGCCCTTTTGGCAAAAAATAGGTTTTAGGTTAAAGGTAAAAGCTTTTTAGAGTTTTTAGAGACATTCTTCAGATGTCTGGTTTCTATAACCACCACTGTGAACTTATCTAGAACAGAATCTTTGACATAAAACCACTATTAATTAGTTTATTTATCCTGTCTTATCCATGTAATCATTCTTTTTTTAAATGTATTTAAATAAAACATGATCTACTCGAAACTGCAATTATATTGCATTATTGCTTTTCTACACTCACTTTTACTTAATACTACTTCAATATTAATATACTACTTAATATTACCGAGTTGTGTCATTACAGTATCTCTTCTGGAGGTGGTTTAAGGGTTATGTAAGTTTAGCTGTGTCACCTCCATTGCATTTTTGGTTTGTTTCTGGACTCACTGCTGTTTACACACCAGCCTGTGTGTGCTGGGCCTTTGTTTGCTTTCACACACACACTGACTGGAGCTGGAGCTATAGAATGAGCCAACACCACATGCGCCAGCATGCAGGCTGTTCCATACAGGCTGATCAACACCAACACGCCTGTTCCAGGCTCCAGTTCTCCTTCAGTCACCAGAGTCATCAGCAGAGCTAGGTAGACGAGTTTAAACCCAAACTGATGTAAAGGCATTGGTACTTCAAGCAGATGACTGCAGGAGTGCTGAAGTGCAGAACTACAGTGAAACTTCTTAATCCATTCAGCATCTGTCAACAAGGAGCTGGAACATGTCAGGCTGTAGTCTTTTTGAATCTATTTAGTTTAAATTACTCCCTTTGCTTATTCTATGTTTGTAACATCTATTTAAGCATGTAGTATTTTTTTCCAGATTTATTTTATTGGTTTTGTTTTATTGATCTGTGACAAAGTAAATCAAATGAACAACAGAAATCTGTCCAGGAGATGAACCAACACAACGACATTAAGCTCTAAACACCTAACGTTAACCAGCTAAAAGCAGATACGTATGGTATTGTAATACTTTCCTATTGTTATGATTCAAAATTTTATTTAGATGCTAAGCTTCTGAGGTTGAAATAGATTAAACCAAAAAAAATCTAAACCGTCAAATGATTTAAAATAATTAATCACATTTGACTAAATATCTCACATTTGACTCTAAATAAACTCACTGAACAAAAAATTACCTGATAGCATGCTATACCTCCATAAGCATGAATAACAGCTGCAATTTGATTTCGCATGGACTGAAAATTTCTGGACGTAGGCCATATCATTGTTCAGTCACACTTATGTCATTTACTTGTATCGTGTGACTGTATCCTTCCATACACCTGCTTCTTCCTTTACAATATGGACTTTATGACGGCCAAATGCGATCACTTCATGTTTGCCATTCATTAACATTAACATCACCACATCTTCTCAATCTATAATGCGCGCACCTCACAGGTATTTATAGCCAAATAATCCTTGTGCATGAATGAAGGAGCAGCACTACACTAACGACACTATCTAACTTTGCTCCTGCATAAGCGACTATTATAACCCTCCCTCCAAAACATTGGTGTTGTTTCCAACACTGGAGACACTCTTGGGAAGTAATGGATTAAATGTGATGCTGAACTTCAAACATCTCTTCTAACCTGGTAAGTAAACAGCTATAAATGCTAACATTAAGGAGGAGGGATCGTACTTTTCCTTGTTTCTCATAAAAGGAGAACACAATACAACATTGTAATGGCCTGATTCTACATGATTAACCAACTGCTCAGCCTTCAAACAATTGATGATGTGGTCTCCTGCTTTGTTGGAATGAACACCTGCTGCCACAGCGGCCCTAAAAGTATGATCAATACTAAAGTATCTACAGTATAATACAGTGTGATACCTGTAGCATCTATAATACCTTTTGTATACTAAGTATGAAAGTATAAAAGTAATCTTTTCTTATAATACAAGAAAACTAATATA
The DNA here is from genome assembly GCA_024036415.1 of Prochilodus magdalenae. Lineage (NCBI taxonomy): Eukaryota > Metazoa > Chordata > Actinopteri > Characiformes > Prochilodontidae > Prochilodus > Prochilodus magdalenae. Next base: position 1,182,271 of record JAMWET010000477.1, on the reverse strand, counting down.
CTTGATTAAAATGAAAAGAATTACAAGTACACACTTATGTACTCCATTGTATTTAAATACATGAAACTAAGTAAATAAAACTAGCTACTAACCACATCTCCTCTTCATTCCAGATATAAGCTAGCATAGTTTTATATGACCTAAAGGCCATCTTTCTATCTACTGCTTTCAGCTGTTACAGAGATTGTGTCTAAATGCAGCTCATTTCAGCTCATTTTAGCTTCTATTCTTCTTCTGTTACTCTGTTCGTCTTCCTCTAGGTCTCCATGGTAACGTGCTGAACGCTTTTGTCAGTCTTCTTTTTGTGTTTCTTACTTTCTAGAGCATCCCGAAGGCGATGGATCCATGGCTGTAATTAAAGTTGTAACTCTTCATTTACTGCCTCATACCAGCGACTAGAAAACAGATGATTCAGATACACTGCCTGGCTGATTTGCAGGAACTGACCATATTAACGCCTGATCAGGTTTATTTAAAGTAAAACACGTGAACATTTGTGTCAAAATTAATGACAGTGGGAATAAAGCTACATGCAGCACATTACATTCATTTGTTGTGAATCAGATCTCCCCAGAGGTAGAAACTTTCTCCCACAGAAACTACTTTTCCCAGCTGCCTAAAACAGCTTGTTTGTATTCTAGCCCTTGTCTCTGTTACACAGTGATGTCATCTAGTAATGTAGTCTTTATTGCTGCCTACTGGCAAGCTTGGCACAACCTTAAAATGTCCTGCTCCAGCTTAGCCTGCAAAGGTGGATAGGGGCTACTTGTTCTACCTATTTTTCAGGATTGGACACTGGTTCAAACTCAACAACAGAACCAACAACATTATAAGCATTATAAGCAGAACTTGCTGCTCTGGCAGTTGACCAGATTAGTAAAGAGTGGGCAAGCTGACCAATCAGATCACACTGGGCTCATCAGGAGGCATAGCACAGGAGACATGGGAGTGTCTCAGAAAAAACTGAAGCTAAGTATCTAAAGCTATTCTTGTAACGTTATGAAAATGAATATTTTATGCTTTTTACAATAGTTGGGCCCCCCCTAGTATAGTTGGGAGTGGTATATATTTAGACAAACCTGTTTTTCTGCTAAGGAAGACAAAATGTGAAAATTTGACATTGAAAATGATAGCCAGCAAGAAAACTATATGGGTAATGAGTGGTATCTCTTGGTATCTCTCTCTCTCTCTCTCTACCTCTCTCTCTCTCTCTCTCTCTCTCTTTCTATTGTTCTGCATCTCCTAGGCTTTTTGCTCAAACAAAACAGGGGGCAAAGTCAAAGTCCATAAACCAACCACTACCTGTGTGATGTGTGCTGTGGGCTTACTAAACTGTCAACATGCTGTTTTATGATTGTGTGTGTCTGTGTGTGTTTGTGTGTGTGTGTGTGTGTGTGTGTGTGTGTGTGTGTGTGTGTGTGTGTGTGTAAAAAGGTTGAAAGGGCCAAAAAACAATAGCTCAGTATTACTCGGTCCCAAGGGTCCCATTTACTTTTATTGTAGGTTTACAATGTTTGTTTTATTCTTCCTCTTGTTCCAGCAGTAAGTATAGGTATTATGAGGTATTTCATATATACAGTCCATCACCACAGGGGTGTCTGATTTGCTTGTATGAGCAGACACAAAAACACCACCAAAAGTACCACCACGTCAGTGTCACTGCAGTGTTGATAATGATTCACAATCCACATAATACCTGCTCTGTGGAGGTCCTGTGAGGGTCCTGAAAATAAAAATAAAGGAGATGCCTCAAAGGAAATACCATATATAACACTTGTGGGGCCTTAGGTCGTATGTCCTGACATTGGATAAAAATAAACATGGGTGTTTATGTGTGTTTCATATTGGTAACACTTCCATCATCAGCTGTTTCACTCCACCCGAGTGAATTTGCACTGTTTAATGCACAATATTGACCAGTGTGGGCGGGTGTGATTACAATCAGGATCACATGTCTTATCCACGCGCACTGTGTCCTGTTATTGACAAAGGAGTGAAGGAAATAGATGGAGCATGCAGTGTCTGAACAAAAGCTGTGTGTGACGGAGGCAAGGAATAGGAATGGTAAACTTAGAACAAAAACTAAAACAGCTCAACATTTTCACAGAATGTATCAAACTCTAGATACAAAATCACGCAGTAGCAATGTGATAATATATTTATTCTTTAATTCTGACTCATGCTCATAGAATCCTTGCTACATCATTTTCTCTGTAGGCATTGTTCTCCACAACACACCGTCCTATCGTATCGGAAGAAACCATCTTACACGTCTTAGATGTATAATTTTGTCATGTTCCATATAGTTAACATCAGGTATCTTTTAAATTATGCATATCAGATTCTATCTGAGGAAAGTCCTGTGTGGAGTGGTTAGCACTGATGCTAAGTGGGTTAGCCTGTCACGCAGTAAAATATGTTACAGGTTACAGTACAGTGTGCTGTTTGTTCCTTATCATTAGCCTTTGATAAATATTTTCCAAAGTCTCAGGAATGATACAGAAGCCTACAGGACAGGTCTACAGAACAAGAAGTAATAGTGCATGCTTTTAAAATTTCTGATTGAGTATGATATTTCTATGTACAGAGAGAAATTCTATACAGTCTCTTCCCCATACATGTATACTAATACTACTGCCTTGTACTGTTTGTAAATAATGTGTAAACTGTATATAGTTTATCCATATAAAGTTTGTTTATTGCTTGTATATTGTATAAACTGTGTAGACTGTATATTGTACAGTGTCTGTATGTGTTGTGTATATGTGGATTCATTGTGTATATGTAAAATTTCAGTTAGTTATGTGTATATTGGTATTGTACTAGAGAGACATTAACTGCCAAAACCAAATTCCTTGTGTGTATCAACATGATTTGCGAATAAACTTGATTCTGATTCTGAAAAACATGGATAACTGAGCTTTGATGTTGTTTTATAGGCTACACTGCAGCGGACTACATCCACTTTTAAACCACTCCTTTACAGAGTTTTTATACATACACAAGAGCCAAACAAATCTATTTTTTTCAACCTCAAACAGCTAAGCTGGGAATTATAAGGGTCGGTACTGGAAACTTCTAAGATCCCAGGTGTAATGAATGCAGAGGGGCCATGGACCGTTGGAGCAGAAATTTGTTTTGTTGAGCTTGCATTGTTTGTTGCTCTTTTTTTTAAATCATTTTATATAATTTTTTAATGAATCTTTGGCCTTTGGATATCTTATCCTTAAAGGACGCTGTTCTTTAGCAGCATGTGTTCATGTGTTCAATTCATAATGACTGAGTAATTAATATTCAGCAAACCTGTTTCATCAAAAAAGTCCAAAAACATGTAATATTTTAATAATATTATTATTTAGTAATATTATATTTTGTGATGTCTACAGCAAATTCCAAAAAAAAGTTGCCGCATGGCAAAAAAGACTAGGAACACTGTGAACATCTTAAACAGCTGCTTTAGTATAAAAGGTGTATAATAGCCTAGTCCTTTGACAGTTTTCAGCAAAAAATAAAGTTTCTCAGCAAGCAACTGTAAGAATAGTTCACCCTCTTTGTTGCTGCACCCACAAATGCAAGTTTTTACTATGTAAAATGGAATCCTTGCTAAAAACGTTTCTTGTTTTGTCCTGTGTTTAGATATTTTACATTCCTAATAGTTACTGAATAATTTGTAATGTTTATAAGTGTTATAAGTCTTACACTGGCATGAGTTTGGCGATAATACAGTTTAGAATTATTCTCTTTGCTCTTAATGTAAATGTGTGACTTGTCTCTATACAATAATAGAAACCATAATTTGGTCCAGTACAGTGATTGTCCTTGTGAGCAGCCTTGATCAGCATCTTGCCGGCCTGCCATGCTGGAATACCACTGCCTTACGCCAAGTGACCATACCAGAATAACCTGAATAATCCGTCCCTCATGAAACGAGATCTAAAGCAGCCTGACCAGAGAAGTTCTTTTACAGCTACAGCTGTGCATAAAGATGTTCTAGGTTCCATAGACAGATAGATCAACAAAAGATCTAATTTGATGAAGGGTGTTTGTCTATGACTGTATATTGATATATAAAAATTTATTTTAAATGAGCAATTTAGCCATGTCATGCCAGTTCTGGCAGCCTAAGTTTCTTTGACTACATTATTACTGATAAGTAAAATCAGTAAAAATGAGGGATATGTGGTGCACCTTTTCTGTTATATGTCATTAAGTGAATTTTGATCAATGTTATTGCCTCTTCTGTACCTGTTCAGAGACTACAGCTGCAGTTATCTTTAGTGGATAAACTCACTCTTTTACAGAAATCTCCATGAATGTGTTTTGTTCCTGTTGTACGCCTAAACAGAATACTGTTGACCTTTAACACACGTGTACAGAGAGCAAGTGTGTTTTGCTGTTCTTACTCAGCTAAAGTTCTTGTTTGCTTTGCTGTTTCCCTCAAGGACGGCGTCGTTTTAAGTCAAGCCAACTCAATTTCAGGGCCCTGATAACCAGGAGGCACTTATATGACCTTATATGGCAGATTGAGGATGACTCTGATGTTAAAATTGAATAATATAATTACAATAGTATTGCTTCCACAAAGACATTACACTGTATGTAAGTGTTTGTAGACAACTGTATTTTATAATGCAGGGTATTTCTAGACAGTGTTCAACCAGAAAAGCAAAGTGAAGTCAAATACTTTGCAGGAATTCGATTAGAGAATTCAAAGTTCCAATCCTCCACAGCCCAGTGTTGGCATGGTGAGTTTAGGGTCATCTGTGGCTTCATCAAAGCATCCCATACCATACTACCCAAATCAGTACTAAGTATCTAAACTCACTGATTACAAGGACCACTGGGATAATTTTGTACATGGAATTGTACATGGAATAGGGAAACACAAAGGACAGTTTACATGCCTAAAATGTATTGGGCTGTCAAAAGTGTTTTAAATCAAAGTCACTTTTCCTGTTAAAACCCTTTCCTATGAAGGTGCAGACTCATTTTCTACTGTTTATATAGAGTCACTGTAAAACCGACACATACAAGGTAAAATAACATATTGTCTGTAGAAAGATTAAATGAATATGAAATGGCTTTTAGAAGCATCAAATAATCATGTATATCCAATTTCATATGCTTTAACTTAGTGCTAACTTACTATTAGCAGTGATGAACTGTGACTATTAGAGCTAGGCGTTCAATTGGGTCATAAATGTCAAAATCCTGGCCTAAATGTCAAAACCCGTCTGAACAACCATGCTAATTTCTGCTAGCATCGTGCAGTTCTAGTAGTTTGTTAGTGTAAACAGCAATTAGTAATTAAACATGTTTGGCAGTTCTAGATAACAATAGAGATTATACATGTCTTCTAATATACAATGTGGTTTTGAATCTTATGACAGAAATATTAGTATATATTTTACCATTTAGTCATCTTATATCTACCTGTTAATGGCAGACTCTGGCACAGACCTGCTTCCATTGTTTTTCATTTCTAACAACTCATTGATTACGCTGTCATTGTATTCACAGTCTGTGATGTATCTAGGATATCCAGTGTAGGAAGTCCTAGAGTGACGTGTTTTTCTTTTGAACATAGGTCACACACTGAACAATACTGGCCATTTCCTCTGGCATTTGTAATTATTCTGATGATTAATCAGATGCTTTGGCCTTTTCTTCAGGTGCTGAAGTAACCAATCAGACAGCTCGCTTATTTCTAACTAGGCACCATTGAAAAAAAACATTGGTCCCTGGCTTTTCAGGAATTTAACCCTTTTGTTTCCATCCAAAACATAGCAATCAAACACAACTAGTATTGTAATTCTAGCGAATCTTTGTATTTAGGAGTCACAATAATTACTCTTAAAATGGCAATAGTACTTTAGTAGAAAGGTATGTATACCATAGAAATCATAGAACATTTCTGTTGGTTTCTGGTGGTGTTCAATAGTCAGTGATTGTATTTAGCATTTTTGATAGTTTTCTAATTGGATCAAAAAAAAAAAAATTGTAGAATGTCCTACAATACTAATTCACTGGTTAGCATTGAGAAACTAATGCTAACCATTGAGCAGGTTCCCATGATAAAGCACAACTGTAAGGGAACTGATGGCCTTTTTAACCAGAGGTTAATACAGAAGTACCACAATTTAATTGTACTCAAAAAAGACCTTTAAAGGGAAAAACGTGCTCAAGAACTACAACGAGAGTAAATATCCTTCATTAGCATCCATCTCAGGAGGTCAGCGAGAGACAGCAAGGTGTTTCTAATAAAATGAACAGTCAGTGAAGGTAGAAGATAGGTGTTTATATAATGTAGCTAGTCTATGCAAGTACAAGGTAGGAGGTTCTGTGACCATTGTATGCACCATTATTGGCCTCTGCTCCATTCTCTGTGTTGATGGTAATAAATCCTCCATCACCGATAAGGATTTCCTTTATGTTTGGCTTGCTGGAGTATTGACATTGACGCATTGTGGCTTGCATATTTTTCCAGTGTTGACTTAGGCATCAAGAAACTTTATGATGTCATTGAGCTGTAAGGTTTTTCCTTTACAGAATAACTCCAACCCCACCCTTCAGTTCACCATTAACTGCCATAGTTACAGCCATATGACCATATAGAATGCATAAATACATAATTATTGTACATTATTTAAACTATTTTATTTTTGGAACAGGTTCTCCTCCCATAAAAAGAATATTGTATTAAAAACAGTAAAAGTTCATCATTCAAAACGAAATCCATAAATCCAAGTTTGGATCACATGTGTCTCTATGGCTTTATTCCTGTTGCCTCTTAGTGCCTGTTGTTAGGTTACCAATCTTGTGGTCATTCACCTCCAGCACCAGCAGACCCAAAGGGAATGCTTTCAGGAGACACACACACACACACACACACACACACACACGCACTCTCACACACACACACACACAGACGCACGTACATACATACATACATGTACATACATACATACATACATACATACACTCACACACACACACAAACACACGCACTCACACACACACACACACACACACGCACTCACACACACACACACACACACACGCACTCACACACACACACACAGACGCACGTACATACATACATACATACATACATACATACATACATACTTACATACATACATACACACACTCACACACACACACACACACACACACACACACACACACACACACGCACATACATACATACATACATGTACATACATACATACATACATACATACATACATACACACACTCACACACACACACACACACACACACACACACACATACATACATACATACACACACACATTACCAATGCAATTGCTTGATGCAAATGTTAGCATTGGTTCTAGATGAATAGCACATTTAAGCATTTTTTCAGAAATAGGCTCGTCAAATAAGAGGCACTACCAAGGTTTTCTATAGTGATGCTATGGACAACCACTTTTAGTTCCTTAAAACATGTTTGAAAACATACATGATTGTTTAAAGAACCTACACACTACAATCTGTATCCGTGTATCAGAGTTTTCCTAGAACATGTACCTGTTTGGAGGATTCTTACTTTTTAAAAAAAGTTTTCACTCCTTCTACTCTTCCTTCAATCAATTAAAGGTTCTTTAATAAAGCAAAACATGTTCCTCACTCTTTTTGGCACCAGTATTGCATTGGGGCACATAATGAGGCTCTGTATGACAAAGACAAATATTAAAGTTGGTGACAGCTAATGTAAATTGGGCAAATTAATTTACAAGCCCAGGTTTTCAACACAACGCTTATGTCCAAGTATAAAGACCTTTCATATAACCACATCACATAAATACCACTTTTATAAAACATGTAATTAACTTGTATATGCATAATAATGTGTGACTCTGTTTGCTGGAAGGCATTTGTAATATTGACTGATTTGTGAATGAATGAATTTTTGCAGATGTTGAGATGTTTTGATTCATTGAATTGAACGGTTTATAAGAATCGGTTTAGTAAACTGAATCCTTCTTCCCATCAGCAGTTATCTGGAATGCTTTCCCAGAAAAACCTATGTCTTGTCTGGAATCTGTGAATGAAGCAGTACAGGCTGTCCCATTAGGGAAATTCCACAGCGTCTCCTGTCAGTGCTAATGATTCCTGCTTTGATCCTGAGCTTTGGGAAAGTGCTATATAAATAGAGGATGTTTTTGTCTCTGTAGCACTAAAGTGAGCTTCTTTTAAAGCTTGCCATGTGTTCAATGCCTTCATTTTAAACAACAGTAGCACCGTATGAACTGACCTGGGAGGATTTTAGGTTCTCTTTAGCTTCTTTGGGTTTAGAGTGACAGTCAGGAAAACATCTTCCCTATTGCTCATCACACTCAAAGCACTAAAAGCGAATTAATTGAAATGTTATTGCAATAGACGATATATATTTTACATATTAAACTGCAGGGTAATTTAACTTCATCTCTTCATTTCTTTTTTCTCACTTTCTCAGATTTTCTCACATGCTCCTTTCTCTATATTTTACTTTTCTTCTTTTCTCTCTCATTTTTACTACCACCTCTGATTTTATCTTTTTCTTTTTTCTTTCTTTCTTTCTTTCTTTCTTTCTTTCTTTCTTTCTTTTTTGTTCTCTCACTCTCTCTGCTTTTTCTATCTTTCTCTCGTTCTTGCTCTGTTTATCATATTACTCTTACTCTCTCTCTCTCTGTCTTTCTTTCTTTATTTATTTCTTTCTCTCTTTCCTTTTATGTCTCCTCTATATCTCTCTTGCTCTCTCTCTCCCTCCCTCCCCCTAGTGAGCAGGAATAGCAGGGCAGGTGAGTGGGTGGAGTCTGTGGTCTCTCCTGGGGCAGGTAAATCAGAGAGGGGAGGAGTTACCTGAGCTGACAGTGTGAGTGTGTGTACACAGCAGGAACAGTGCTGCACCTGTTCCTCTTCTCAGCAAACTCTCTCTTTCTCTCTCTCTCTTTCTCTCTCTCTCTTCCCTATCAGAACAGAGGGATTATAGGTCAAAATGGACCCTAAAGAACCTGGCGGGAATGAGCAAGAGAATGAAACAGAGAAGAAAAAAGAGAGAGGAATAAAGCGCAGAAATCGTTTGTTCCTCAGGTATCTAGAGAGGAGGAAGACAGACACCATCGTGGATGAAGATTCAGGCAGAGGAGACATCAGCATCAACACACTGGTGAGGAGGAGCCAGTCTGATAAGACAGAATACAGCGCTAAACTTAAAGGTAAGTTCAGTTGCCAAGGTAACAGCTCACCTTTGACTTCTCTCATTTATCTTATTTTATTCAGATTAAGCTGATTGGAAATGATATTTAAACTTGTCTGGATGTGAATCCGCACTTTGTACAAACATATCTCAATAATAAATGGATCATTTGTAATCAAGTAATTCACTTTAGACGTCTATAACGTTGCAGGTTTATTATTCAGATATAAATAATAATTAATTCATATGATCCAGTAACTATGAAACCTATGTATAAGTAATGTAGTTAGCAGTGAACTGGTACAGTCCTTCAGAGGTTAAAGAGTTAAATGCCCTGGTTAGCATAAAACCCGTGGCCCTTTCCACACCACTCTGCTTGGTGCTGCTGCCGCACTGTAGTATTGAGTTTCTCTGACTCCAATTGTGCTGTAAAAAGCCTCCAGTGTGAATTCCACTGGAGTTTAGAGCTCAGAGTTTAGAGTGAGAGAGTGAAAGCTGGTGAGTTTGCCGATGCTAAGCACCTGTTGCGTTGTTACATAGCTATTCCCACAGGGATGATGTCACACATGCAAAACAGTGTGGAGCAGAACTCCGTAAACAAGAGAGAAAGAGAGAGAGCGAGAGAGAGAGCGAGAGAGAGAGAGAGAGAGAGAGAGAGAGAGAGAGAGAGAGAGAGAGAGAGAGAGAGCGAGAGAGCATGCTTACATTAGTATTATTATATATACTATGTAATGAATGTGCATATGTGCAGGTATAGGCAAGTATATGTGTACATAATTACACATATGTGTTTGTGTGTGATGTCAATGCAGGTTTGTTATGTACAGTACACAGACACAGCTATATTTTATTTATTTTTGGCAGTGTTATAGTACTGAGGATTCCTTTAATTGCCTCTGCAACCGTTTTGATTGCAGTGCAAATGAGTTGGACGGGGGAGTTATAGAGAGAGAGTGAGAGACTCCACTGTACCACAGCAGCTTGCTGTATGAGGAAGTTTAGTTAATGTTTAATAATGTGTGACTCTGTTTGCTGCAATAGTTTTGCATATCTCACAATTACAACTTCAGCTGTATCAGTGAAGGCATGTAGCTAATGTTACATTTAATTAATAATAATAAGAAGAAGACTATTATTATTAATAGCAGTAGTAATAGTAGTAGTAGTATTACAGCTATATAAAACAGTGATTCTGAAGGTGCCGATCTGATCAGATATGTGTATGATGTCATAGGTGATTGCTTCACTCAGACAGGAAAACTTGTCCGGCCTCTTTCCTCTTTCTCTATTACAGCTGACTGTGTGTGTGATTGATAATGACCTATTGTACCTCGTTGTGTACCAAGGAAACGTGTGCACATGTGTGTGTGTGCGCGTGTGTGTGTGTGTGTGTGTGTGTGTGAGAGAGAGAGAGAGAGAGAGAGAGAGAGAGAGAGAGAGAGAGAGAGAGAGAGAGAGAGAATAAGAGTGAAAGAGAGAGAATGCAGTCAGGCAACCATTCCAGGTGAGTCTGAGTAATGAGGTCAATCCAGTGCTGCAGGTTTTATTGGTTCAAATATTTGTCATTAACAATTACCTTCAGAAAATGATGTGAGAATGAGTCGCTCTTTATATGTAAACTAACAAAGAGGAGACTGTCTCATTCTGGTCACATGCTAAACACACACACACACACACACACACACACACACACATACACTACTCTAACCCTAACCTCAGTAAGTAAGGCATCTTCTACCTTTTATCTTGCATTTTACCTCATGGAGAAATTATGATCACTAGTTTTGTTTCTGATTATGGCCAGTAAGTTTGCTTTACTTGTGGTACTGGCAAAAGAATACTGTATGAATTAATTTACATAACAATCCAGAAAGCAGAATGATGTATTATGTATCTATTATTTCAGCATTGACTTGTTTGACTTTTTATTTAGCAATCATTATTTTAAAAGTCATATAATTAGACTTGTTGAAGGGGAGCCTGAGTAGGATGTTGCCTATAGCCTTGAAAATGTCAAGAAATTACCCTGTGGGGTAAACACACAGATTAACACAATGTCTCTGTAGATAGTTTATTTGAAACTATAGTAGTAATAAACCATTCAGGTAGTAGAGTCCCTATCAGACGCTACTTACATTTGATTTGTTTTATTGCAAGCCGTTACTGACTTGCTCCAATCAGTTGAGGTGAATCAGGCCCTTGAATGTTTTTTCTATTCTACTCATGTCCTGTTATAGAGATAGGTAGTTCAGATAATTATTAAGAATAAGTCAGTTTTCATTATCAGCCTTTGTAAATCAGGGTAAATTAGAGAGAGTGCTTCATTATAAGCACAGAAACAACCAAAGACCTTTCACAGTCTCCATACTGCACTCTGCAACATCACATTTTTACTTTTACATAGTGGATTATGTGACTGTATTTACACTTGCCTAAAAAGTTTGCTCGTTTGGGTTAACTGATTGAAAACTATATGAGGCTGATTACACCTTCAATCAACCTCCAATTGTGATATTCAAGTTATGCTCGGATTTTTATTGACCACATGAATGATCCAAAGAAAAAAAGGAAGGGGGAAGTAAATGGGGTCTCATCTGGTTATAAGCGATCTACAGTGTGCCTTATTTGCACACATATAAAATAAATATAATTTTAAATGAACAACTCATCTGTTGATAGCAGGTGAAAACTGAGTTGGTATGCTGGTTTGGCTGAAAGGAAGTTTTACCAGTGCTGTCAAGCTTGTCCAACCTCATATTTGTAAGTGAAGAACAAATAGTCCATCATAGTTAATTGTCCATCAGCTGGCGATGTTCTAACAGGTTGAACATGATGATCTGATGTGAATAAGGAAGCGTCACTTCCTGATTGGAGTTCCTATTAAACCAGACATTCAGGCCAGAGTGACTCACACATATGATATGATCAATATTACAGCAGCAGACAGCAGACTGGCTGCAAGTTCTGAACAAATGACCTGTAAATTCCTCTGCGTGTAGGCACAAATGGCAGGAAAGGGCTCAAAAAACAACTAACAACTCAGAGCATGATAGGCCTCACTTAGGAGAGGTGCTTTCACCAAGTCCCTGTAGGAAAAGCATACACTTCAGAAGCATTCTACATTTTTATAAATGGGTATAAGAACTACAAGAGAGATCTGAAAGCTGAACCACTGGATCATATACCAAAGGATACTGCAAAAACTGCAAGCTAGCAAAGTTTCTTGCTTGGCAACTTTACTGTTTAGCTGGAGTTCCTCTCGGTTGTAAAGATGATTTGAAGACAGTTATTCATACAACTGTAGTAAGACATTCTGCATTCACTATCCGACTGCACTAGCACAATGGCATAAGCTAGTGAGCTAGCTAGCAAACAAAAACAGCAACCCTAAAACATTTATAATCCTATTACTTTTACCTTTTTCTTCAAAATACATTATGAGAAGGGGAAGGGGAATATTCCCCCTTTAGAGGCCGTGGTGGTACCACTCCAGGAGGTTTGTTGACATGTTTACAAGAAGTTTAGTGATGACATTTCTCTGATTTATTTCTCTATTTTGGCTAGAGGGTTTTAGTAATTATGTAAATACATAATCACAATACATGGGAAAAAAATCAATCATTCTAGACAGAGGGTTCTTGAATTTATATGACCTCAGGCCTATCACTGTACAGAATTCATCTAAAAAATATGACATGGTATTTATGTGGCTTTTTTTACTGAGTGCACTTGCTGAACAAGTTCCTTGTGTTTGCTCTGAGTTACTGTGTTTGCTCTGTGATATAGCTAAAGTGAGCAGAGAACACACATCAAAGCCCCCGTATTTTGTGTCAGACCCCAACCCTAGCTGCAAATGGGTACAACAAATACTGTTACAGTATTTGTAACATAGTGGCACACTGTGTGGTACAGATGTCAAGGGGGGATGTGCAATTAAAGTGGACTTTGTCTTGTTCAGTCGATCCATCCAAAACAAATGCCAAACTTTTTGTTTGCTTCTCTATGCTTTCAGTTTTCTCCAGTCTCCAGAATTAAATATATACAAGGGAATAAATATATACATTATCTTAAGTCTGAAAAGCCCTGAATGATTTTTAAGCAAGCAAGCTTCTAATTTTTTTTATACTGTGGTGCATTAATGTGATTTTATCACAAGTAAGGGGGGGATTATATGTTGAACTAAAAACCACTTTGGATTGAAGCATGTGTGCCCTAGTCCATTATTGCAGTAGTACTTTATTGGGAATAGTGAGAAGCTTGAGATTCAGTATGTATTTAATGCCATTTATGGCAGATCCACTCAGGGAAGCATGACGCCTATAAGACAGTCCTGTTATGCATGCTATGGTTTTAAAGTAGTAAAAATAATTTATTTACCTTCGTCCTTACAATACTTTACATAAAACCAATGTGCCAAAGCTCCCCTGTATTCAGCGGGGTTCTGTGCTGGCTAATTTAAATGGCACCAAAAATGTTTGGTTTATGTTCTTTTCTAGTTTGGTAAAGGACTTTTTCCACACAGAGGATTTTGAGTTTGAGAAATGAGTAATAATTTACTCCTTCCACTCGTCTCAATGTCTCAATGTTACAAAGGTACAATGACCTTTCCATGAATTTGTATGTGAACGTCTGTTTCCCCCTAGACAACAGCATAACCTCAAAATGAGATTATTTTCAGGATTTTCAGGATTTTTAGGATCCTGTATCACAACTTGAGTAAACCCTATAATCTCTCAGTGCACTTGGTCCAGGCTAATAGCCTATTCACAGCATATTTTTTTAATATCAGCATTAATGCTGAAGTAAGTACTTATATCACTTCCATACTTGAAGTATTGTAGTGGTGATCCTTAATACACCATCCTATGTGTATTTAGTTATTCATTTCACATTAAAGGAATGTCTTGGAAAATACATAAAAAATAAATCTTGATTAGGCACGTAATCATTCTGCTATTGGAATCAATATTGTAATTTATTATAACTCTCCTGGAAGTTCATTTATTATCTTAAAGAAGTTCCAAAATTCCCAACATTTTCATCTTGCTTAAGTTATGTCCTTCAGTTCACTGCTGCTCCCACAGTAGCCCAAGCAGGACTGCTACCTGTGGGACACTTTTTGGTAGTTGCACAATAGGACCCTTATAATAGCAGTATACTAATACTTTTAGTGTTTTCTGGGTTGCCACAGTTTTTATAGTTTTATTCAAATACACATTGCCCCACTTTTACTAGATCCACTATACCTGTAATAAACAACAAAAAATGCCCCATATCCCAGTGAGAAAATCTTTCAAATCTGACTAAAAGGTGCACCTGTGTCCACATTCTGTCATGCATGTATGTATGTTGTATACAAAAGACAACTCTGTCAATTTAACTCTTGAGGAGACTGTTTAGTTCATCTCAAAAGAGCTCAGTAACATCGAGATAAATAACTGACTTATCAGTCTACTCATGTTTTAACAGGAACTTTAGTGTTTATAAAGAATCTGTTTGAGTTCCTCTTTTAACCCCATATAATGGGTTTTCTCACACTGTGGACTGATTTTAAATTTCATTTAAATTTGAAGATCGTATGCTTTATTTATTTGGTAAGTAATCTAAAATAGCATTCCTAAAATGTTAAAAGTAACTGTAATCTTCATACTGATTTTCCAATATGTGACATAGACTATATTAAGCTCTCCATGTTTGTACTCTGAATATGTTTTCCCAGTACTTGTTCGGTGTACATGTCATGCCAACTCATTTACAGTGGCTTTGAACAAGGTTCTGTCCGTCCAGGAACCAGGACTATGCATTTCTTACAGAAGGATATCTATCATGTCAGTATTTCTGTGCTGAGAATGTTATATTACCTAAATAATATCTACTTAAGGGGGATGTTGAGGGGTTAATGAATTTTAGAGCATCAGATGGGCTGCAGTCTGTCTATGGTAGATATATATGAAATGGCCGATGAGTGCTGGCACAGGACAGATGCACATAAACTGGCAACAAATGATACCCTTTGTGATTGGGTGTTGTATTTGTTTGTTGTCTATTTTTTTCCATTTGTCCATTAGCACCAATTTCACCAAAACAAATTCTTTACACATGCAAGTGCACTGAGCCAGTAATCTGACTGCAAATATTCTCAGTGTCAGCATTGTGTATGTCACTGGGTAACTCCCTCAGCTCATTGTCATTCCCAGCAGCTCTCACCAACCCCCTCGTGTCATTTTTCGGCTGTAGTAATGCGATCCTGTGGGTTTCAGGCTGGCTCCCATTAGATCCCTTTCAGAGCCCACAGCAGGGAGACGTGTGTGTATCCCCTTTCATGGGAAATACACATACACTGTAAGGCCCAGCAGCAGCAGGCGGGCGTACCAGGACATCTTTAAAGTGATAGTTTAGTAATATATCAAATTTATCCCCTTCACTAAATGTTTTGGTTTCTTTAGTCTTGCATTGGAGCTATGAGGCTAATGTAGCTAGTCAGTAATGGAAGCTAATTATCATGCTAATTAGCATGGTGCAAATTGCCTTCCCCTCAAAATGTGCTGTAAATCTCTTATAATCTCAAGTAATCTCAAATACATTTACTTGTATGACTTTTGACCCTGCATGGCGGGGTGATTGTCCTGGTTTTCTGCCTCCCTGGAGAGATTGGATCCAACACCTGGCCTTAATGTTCAGACACCCCTGAAGACCTCCAGTACCTGGATCAGGTGTGTGAAATTAGGAATGGAGCTAAACTTTGCAGCTTGATAGATCTTCAGGAGCCGAACAGAGCATTCCTACTCTATGGCATACTGTCTATAAAGATGGACAAAAATGAAAAGTATGTGGTGAAATAAAAGAGAGTTATTACAGGCCTGGATTTTGACCTACATAGAAGCAATAAATTCAAGATTTAAGGTTGTTTTGCAGCTTGGGTTTCATATATGGGCAGAGGAATAGAAGATATGTTTAACAACAATGTTAACATGCCACACCAGGAGAGCCCAACCCAGGTCCTGGATATCGTTCACCTAGGAGAGTTCAGATCCAGCATACCTGACTTATATTCAAATGCCCCAAAGGCCTTCAGTACTTCCATAAGTTGTATTAGATTAGGGTAAGCACTGAACTCTGCGGGGGGGTAGATCTCCAGGAGCATGAACTGGCAACCCTACACCACACAATACCTGTAAAAAGTAAGGAATACTTAATAATGTGCATTGTTTAAAAATCCTGTGCTCTGTAATAGTAATGCAAGTTGGGCAGAGCTGTATATTTGAGACTGTAAGATGATAGTCGGGCTGATTTGTTTTATCCGTCTGTCAGAATAAATCTGCTGTTAAACATGTGAGCGCTCACAAGACCAGAGTGAATGTTCAGCAAATAAAGGCTGACTGATCTGAGTGTGTTGAGTCGGAATATTTGAGGGCAATGTAATTTAATGTGAATTCTCCAGCGATATGTGGCTGGAAGTCCAACAACTTTTCTGCCCTGTCAGCATAAATAAACTCTCACTAGGGTGTGTCATTTAAGCAGGAAGTTGCTGTGGGGAGTTAGCATCAGAGCAGGAACAGACACTGTGTTATTTTCATATATTTTATAATTCTATTTAAAGTATCGATTTGTATTGAAATGCTATTAAGAGTAGAAACACTAAAGCAATGAAGGTATATTTGTCCATGTGTTTGCTTGAATATTTCTGTGTATTTCAGTGGGTGAGGTGTGAACAAAGTCATTCAGAGTGGTTTTTAATGTGAAACAGTTCATTGTCACGATACACACATCCTCAGATTTTTTACAGTGGTGGTTGGTCACAATGTTCATTCATTCAACCATCGCCTGACCTGCTCATTCTCCTGGGTCACAGTAGTGCTGGAGCCCACTACCAGATGGGAGGAAACCAGGACACTCAGAGAAAACCCACACAGACATGTCTACAATGCATGTCTACAATGCCTATGAATATCTTTGTTTTATTATTATCCAAAACTTCCAGTAAACTTACACACCCTCTATTTTTTCACAGGGCATGCAAAAGTAAAATAAAAAAACCATACTCTTCCACATTTTAAGCAATATCAGTGTATTATTTTGGTTTTCTACAATTTTAGGGGGAAAAAAGCAAAGGAGTACCTTGCAAAAGTATGGAACCCCTAGCAGATTTGACCTCTCAGATAACTTTGACCTTAGACCTTAATAAGCCTGTTAGGGATATGGCTTGTTCACAATCATCTTTAGGAAAAGCCAGGTAATGCAAATTTCAAAGCTTTATAAATACACAGGCTCCTCTAACCTTGTCCCGAAAAAACAGCAGCCATGAATTCTTCTAAGCAGCTGTCTAGCACTCACGAAGATAGCAAAGCGTTTTTTTTACATTGCCATTTCCTGTGGAGGTCAAGATAACGAAAAGACAGTTTGTAGGTTTGCTAGAAAGTCAAATCTCAAAAGTCAAAATTCTGAAGAAAACCTCTCCTGCATCCTCACCATGAAATTCAGAATAAGAAGTTTGAAAACAAATATATCAAAACAGACAGGATGCATTTTGGAAACAAGTCTTGTGGACCAATGAGGTTAAAAAAAGAACTCTTTGGGTATTTTTGAAGAAAAAAGGGCACAGAATTTCATGAAAAGACTTTTGCATGCCACTGAATATGTGATGTTAATGATGGTAAACTATATTAATGTACATACAAAGGACAATCTTGTGTGGGGACTATTTTGCATCACTGTGACTTGAATGTACCTCTCCACCAAGAAAGGCCAAACTCAAAGTACTATTGTGGAACAATGTTTCAGACAGTAAGCAGCACATTCAGCATTTCATTTCATTAAACATTCTTCAGATGCATTATTCCCTTCACCACCACTGTGAACATTTGGAAACATATCTAGAACAGGGCATTTTAAACTCTGATTATTACTGATGTTTACGTAAAACATCAAACATTTAACAACATAGATAAAAAAAAATAATATAAAAGAATAGTAGAAATGATCCAGAGTTATTTGTAATAAATCATTCTATATTTATGTATAACAAAAAGTTTTTATCTCTTGTTGCCATTTCTGAGATTTGTTTTAGTTTTTTTCCAACAGTATTTTTGTTAGGTGCTTCAAAGTAGAACAGGTGTGGAAAACACCTACAAAGTGGAACATTATAGCACCAACTCTCTATCTCTGTGCGCGTGTGTGTGTGTGGTGTGTGTGTGTTTGTGTGTGTGTGTGTGTGTGATGGGGAAGCGCAGTAGTTCCCTCCTCATGCAAAGCACAGTGACTGCAGACAGATTAGCGCCTCAGATCCAAAACAAAGTTCAAACAAGAGGAGATTCAACTGACAGTCAGTGTTACTCTGTCATTTAAAGTGATGGTTTAAGATACATTTATATAGAGATACATACATTTAAAACCATTTTACCATATATTACCTTATTAGATATTATATACAGCAAGAATTTCACTCTATCTATCTATCTATCTATCTATCTATCTATCTATCTATCTATCTATCTATCTATCTGTTTCTTACAATTTCTGTTTCTTCCTCAGAGAAAATGGCTCCTCATGACCTGTCATCGCCCAACTCCCCCTCACTGGATCCAGAGGAGATTCGCCAGAGGAAGATGTTAAAAAGGTCAAAGGTACTAGAGGAGCTGGTGAGGACAGAGGGAGATTACCTAACGGATCTGGAGCTGTGTATCAGAGAGGTGCTCCAGCCACTCCGCAACACACAGGTACAACATGGAAACAGTGAACAGGGGCTGTTTAAATAATAGTAATAGTAATAATAATAACGAAGAAAAAGTAAATGGAGTCCTGTAATAGCATTAAGGTGTGTGTGTGTGTGTGTGTGTGTGTGTGTGTGTAGGTGGTGGATGTAGAACGTCTGTTTACCAATATGGAGTGTGTGTGTGCTGTGTCCGGAGAGCTGCTGCACAGACTGCAGGAGGCCACTGCAGAACCTGATCCAGAAGCACAGCTGATAGGTAACAGACACAGAGTCTGAATCTGATTGTCTTTCACAGTAAACACAATGGCCTACTGTTAAATAATGTAGCATAAAGTCAGATAAATAGTAAATTTACCTGTGCAAACACTGTCAAATCAAATTAAACACGTTTAGTGTCACATATACACTGGTGTGAAGGGGAGTGACAAGCTTAGATGTGTAGTCCCTTAAAGTAAATAAATACAAAAAACTGTACAAATATATATACACATTACTATACACCATGATTGCTACACCATTTATATGGTTACACTTGTAATGAATTTTGACTAAGCAAGTGCTATTACTGCACAAATGCTGTTATAATGAAAATGAAGAAGATTTTTTCCATGTTTAAAACTATGAAGCAAAAAAAGATTAAATGAATTTCTTTTAGCAGTCTGTCAATAACCTCTCAGTTTTCCAGCTATAACATTAATAATGCCATTTATGTTAGCTGTGTTTGGTGTTTTAAGCTAGAGACCATTACAGCATCCACAGTAGGTGGATTATTTTTCTATACTGTGTGTTTTTTGAAACTCTGTCAACCATAATGTGAGACTTTGAATGTTGCTCTTTGATGACTGAAAATACCTCATGGTGATTCTACTAAAACTCCATAAGAGAAAAAACGTTAGATAAAGAGAAGACGTGACAGATGCCTGAGAGATGACAGTTCAGCTGAGTGTAAACATGAGTGTTAATATCCTGGCAAATCTGAGCACAATGTGTGACTTCACTGAGATCTCCAGTAAAACTCAGTAGGAGGCATGTGTGATTACTGGGAGCAGGCTTCTTCCTAGTCCTCCCATCTGATTTCATTTTGCTGTCTAGGAGAAACATTTAACATGTAACATGTAACATAGGTAACATAAGCTACCTACTAAAAGTTGACTTCTAAAACTAAAAACTAAATTGCTTTTTTCCACCTGTAGGAGAGGTTTTCATTCAGGCCAAGGCAGCTGTGGAGGAGGTCTATAAGATCTACTGTTACCACCATGATGAAGCTAGCGCACTGTTAAAGACGTATGAAAAACAGGAGGAAATCCAGCAGCATTTCAAGACCTGTATATCTGCACTAAAGTAAGCCTCTCTGATTTGTGACGATGATATTAGGAATCATATCAGTATCAGCAGACAATCATTTAAACAAACTTCCAGCATCATGATATCTGCTTAGATTTGACCAATAAATTCAACCAATATTTGATGATTTATTTATTGTACCCTAGATGAAAGTTGAGGTGACACTGGACTACTGTGCTAAAATATCATTTTATTGAGTTTACTTTAATGTGTACATGAAAAACATCAGATATCAGCAACAGCTCCCACATTGGTGTTTCCCTCTCCACTGCATACCTCAAATATATGAATATGTTAGTTTAGTGAAAGATCAAATGTGAACATTTTAAATCTGTACTAGGTACCATTACTGAGTCAGGAAGGAAAAATAATGCAAAGATATAGACTCTATTCGAAAGGACACTGCATACTGTAGTATGTACTCCATACAGCCACCTGTGTGTAGTATGCAGTACAGTAACTAGTCTTGACATACTATGTAGCATACTGATAGAGTCACATGACCAGTTAACTCACAATTACCTCAGAGCTGTTATTACTGGATCCACTGTTAAGCGCTAGCTGCTGCTAGCTGCTGCTAACGCTGCGCAGTTCACTTGATCAAACGTGTCCTGGCGGGTAAACTATGTTGGGATAAAGGGAAATTAATGTGCACCTATTAAAGTAATAATTTGTTGTCTTTCTCCTCACAGGCAGATTTATGACCAACAGTAAGTACAGCTTTTCTTATTTATGAAACAGTTGAAATGTTTGTGTCTGATGGGGAGTAATGTGTGGATTTCTGAGACTGTGTATGTGTCCTTGGTAGAGGGAAGCCCAATCTGCTCGACATGGGATCACTGATCATTAAGCCTGTTCAGCGTGTGATGAAATACCCACTCCTATTGGCTGAATTGTGGCAGGCAACACCCACTGATCACCCTGACCATCGGCCTCTGCAGGAGGCATTGACCACGGCCAAGATCATCAACATTAATATTAATGAATTCAAACGGCGGAAGGACATTGGTGAGATCTTCAGCCATATGGCTGATTTGTTTGAAGTAATATGAAAGGTGTATATATAAACATCATGTCCATCATGTACATTCACTGTCCACTCTATTAGACCCCTCCACCTTGTTGATCCATCATTTTGCAAACATCAAGCATTGCTTAATTTTTACAACATAGTGTAAAGTATTAAGTATTAATGTTTAATTATTAAGCATAAAGTTTGTTTAAATAGAGTTATAAAATTGTGCAGTTTATCCTTTAAAATGTGGTTATTTGGAGAAGCGTGTGATCTCTGTAAAGGCTGTATACTTATTTTCACTAGTTTCAACTTTGGCATTCGACTGTACCTGGAACAAGTTTGGTTTTATTTTATCCAAGCAGTGATTTTAAACATGGCAGTGCATATTTAGGGGAATTATGTAAATTCGATTTTTGGCTGAACATCCAGTTTATAATCAAATGAATCAGTAGAACATTGTGCTTTGTTTATGTTTACAGTGTTGAAATACAAGAGGAGTGATGACGAAGGTACCCTGAAGGGCAAGCTGAACAAGTTCAACATTCACTCCATCAGGAAAAAATCTGACCGCATCACCGGCTACTTCAAAATCCTCACTGGAGTGGAGCCACAGGTAAAACACACTCTGTAGTCTTTTTTTCATTCCCAGCGTTTGTTTACGGATTTACAGTCGTTGGCCGCCTCATTAGAAATCTCCCTTTTAGCTCCTCCTTCCCCATTTAAAGAATGCAGCCCATATTTTGATTCATAATGTGAATTAGCCATCCTCAAGCCCTTCATCAGTGGTCAGATTCTGTTCAGCCTAGAAGTAATATTCACATGTTTTTCCAATCTCAGAAGACAAAAGTGTATCATCAAACAGCTTCAGGTATCTCTCTGGATCTCTCAGGTGCGTGATGAAGTGTTTGATAAAGAAGAGAAGCAGTTCCGTAACCTGGAGAAAGCCGTCAGACAGCTGGTAAAGAACATCAGCCTCTTCCAGCTATATGCACAGGTACGCTGTTAGAAAATCAGAGACTGTGATTTGCTATTCATTGCATAGATTTAATTGAATCGGTACCATTTTAATATCTCATTTTAAATCATTTCCTTCCTTCTCCAAAATAGTGTTGATCAGCCAGGACATGTTAATGCCCAATCTTCCTTACCAGTAATGGATGCTTACAATACGCACCTTAGCATGGTGCTAACTGCAAGACGCTCGCCTCATATCTCAAACACGCTTGTTACTAACTGTTACTTGTCTATAATTATATACATGTTAATAGACAAGTACACATATAACAAAAGAACATGTAAAATAAAGATACTGGAAATAAAAGAAAGGAAAGACGACTGTACATTAGAAACAAGAAGCAAAAATACACAGAGGAAAAACTGATGTGACACCAACACACCCTACAGTGGTAACTGGTGGAGTCTATGGTTTCCATTACTAGCCAAACTGTTGCTTTACATATGACTTGTAGTTAATGTTGAACACAGGACGTTTTTTGTGTGTTGTAGGAGATGATATCTGTAGCAGTCCGGAATGTGGAAGACTTGGAGGGCATCATGAAGGACCCTGATAAAATAGACACCAATGGCTATCAGCTCAGGAGGAATGGCCATGACCCATATAAACAGCTGGTGAGAGCGCGGTCTCATAGTTTAGGTCTTAGATGAGAAATACACGGTTATAAACCAGATAATGGTTCATTTTCTATTTTTTTACAAAACCCCACACTTCAGAACTTCAGAGTCTCTTTCAGAGGAGCTGAGCTCTTCCTAGATCCAGTCTTAACATTGACGAGACTGATGGTTTTGGAAACACATATCTTGACTGTGAGACAAAGGAATAATGTCAGAATGTCAGAATCATCCAGTCACTGAAGTTGTCATGTTATGGAGTCAGTGAGTTCACCACGTGTTTGACTCCCTGCAAAACAGTAATGTCAAACTTCTGAACAATGATGAAATAATTGTGAAAATGATTTTATAATTGAATGGGAATGTTATGGAATAAAAAATATACTTAACAGCAACATAACATTAATATAATAGATAATAAATAATAATAGAAATATAATAAAATGCTGCTTATAAAACACTTATCAGAGCTATGTGAGAACTGTCCGCACACGGCCTTACAGTCTGGTGAGCACCTGTGATGGGAAGCCCACAGTCCACAGCTCTGAAGCAGAAGCAGAAATGCAAAAAATGAGAATGAGTTTGTGATGATATGCGGGCTGTTTTGTAGTTTACATAGAAAGATGAAATACATACAGCCAAAGTAAAGACATTTACAGGACATATGTGCATTTATATTGTGTGCTGCCTGAACCCCAGATTTGAGTTTAGGAGTAAATATAAGATTAGATGCAGCGCATTACTCCCAACCTCCATTATACTCCTCTCTGTTCTCCTGCAGAGTGATCGTCTGGAGCGGTTGGTGTTGGCTCCTCTCTCTGCTCTGCAGGCCATGTTTACCTCTCCTCAGAAGCTGATCCAGAAGCGCTATGATAAACTGCTAGACTGCTGCAGCTGCCCTGAGGATGCATCTTCCTGCACTGAGGAACAGCTCCAGGCCCAGCGAGACTACCAGGCCTTGAATGCCCAGCTTGGGGAGGAGCTACAGCGCTTTAACAGGGCTGCCAGCACCATCCTCACCAACACCCTGGTGTGCACAGTGGGGCTGTTGAGGTGGCTTATGGAGGCGGTCAGACCAGCAGTTCAGCAGCTGCCTGTAAGTGTGGGACGGATGAGTAAAAGCATCAATGAATTTAAAAGGAATAGTTCAGGATTAATGTAATCAAACAGATGCAGTTAAAACACTATGCCACAAAAGCAAAGCTTAGCAAACAGCCTATGAGCTTAATGTATGGCAACACTGAGCCTTTCTTAATTTACTATGGGTCCAAGCTGTACAGCAGTAGATAATCCCACAAAAAATCAACATTAGCCTGTGTTCCATGACCTGTAGGCAGAGCAGAGCTTGTATGTGCTTTAACTATGTTGCAACACAGGTTCAAAATACTTTTGGTAGTTTGAGCATACTGTACTGTTTTACTGTTATTATGTTTTACAGTTCCTATTTCTGACGTTTCCAGGCTCCCCTGTCAAACATCAGTGAAGTCCAGAACAGCATTATGGAGGAGATCAGTAACATGGCCTTTGTCAAAGACAACTCTCAGAGGCTCATGGAACGTAAAGTCAGCTTTGAGAAAAAGAAAAACATGGTAAGATGAGAAAAACATGGTAAAGGAAAAACACAAAAAAAGGAAAAGAAATATGAAGCAGAAGGACAAAAACATTTATATAAAAAATAGTACTTGCACATTAAATAGTTTAATTCAGTCTGAGTAGTGTGTTTAGCTTAAAGGATTAATATTGTGGAAAACTTTGGAAAACTGTATTGCATTCCTACACATTTACATATGACCACACATTCACACTACAGAGGTGAAGCTCTGCCTACTCATTTTACAGCAGTGTAGCCACACCCATTCTCTCTACAATGGAGCAGCCGAGGTTTTGCATGTCCCTGGCAATCATTATCCCAGCTCTTTTCCACCAATTTTCAAAACTCACGACTTATTCAGAGTCGTCTGATGTGAAATGGATCATTGTAGAGAAACTTACAGACTCAGATTTCTGAGTGGGGTTGATACAGTCATTTAATTAATATGCAAAACAGACAATAAACGTACACACATTTCACAGGTAATGTTGATACAATAGTGGTAAAATAGTGTAAAACTGGAAATGGAGTAACACTGGAGCACACACTTTCATTGCTTCTGAAACAAGGTACAATACACAACATCCAATCAGAACACAGCTTATTTACATATAGGCATTATTAAAGACATAGTAATAAGCTCAGCTTGTTTAGGTCAAAGAGATACAGAGAGTTATAAAAATTGATTACAGCATGACCACACAAACATTAGGTTTAAGTTAGGAATGCCAGATTTTATCCACTAAGGGCCGGTGTTACTTCAGGTTCTCATTCTGGTCAACAGGAGTACGCCTGAATTATGCATATGCTCCTGTTACAGCCTACCATAGACTGAAAAGCCCTGTCAAGTGGACTTCAGGAGAGGATATATATATGTATATATATATATATTTCTTTAAATGACCAAATTAACCATAAGCCAGAAAGATGAAGCTCGAGATCAAATAGAAATACTCACCCTACCACCTTCCTCTGTTTAACTGATCTAGTCAAAACTTAATTAAAGATAGTGAAGGATCTTCTTGAGTTCACTGACATGCAGAACCATTTATAACAGGTCCTCCCCACTGGGATGTCCAGTTTAAGCCGGACCTCTGGGGGCTCATTAGTGCTTTTTCTCCACCCTGAATGTCAGCGTAAGACTTTACTTTATGTAAAGTGTCACCCCAAACCCCCAGGCATGTTGAGCAAGTGCATGGTGAATTATTGCTGACTGACTTCAACTGCGTATTAGCTACATTTGCCTCATAGCTCCACTGCTTAAACTAAAACAGCAAACCTTGGTCTGTGCTGCCCCATACAGGCACCCGAGGTCCACCGGCAGACAGAGGCCCACAGGGCACGGCTCCTGGCACAGTACCCACAGGATCGCCTCTACAAGCTGAAGAGAAACTGTAACGCCTGCCAGGATCAGGACGTGTCCCTGCTGGAGGGTGAACTGGTGGCTCTGCTGGAGGACTTTGACCCACTGGGCAGCACTAGCCGCTGGCTAGTGGACACTGGGAGTAAGTGTTTTGTTTGGGTTTTTTTCCACACACTGTTTCATGACATAAGTGTCCTGACTATGTAGGAAAGTCAGAGACAAGTATTTTGTGATGAGTCTTCCCTAAAAAAATTTTTTAGCCCTGTACCCTGTTAATTAAATAAACTGTAGCTGTTTCACCTCAGCTACCCAGCTCAGTGCCCTTCAGCGGTGACCTTTTGAGACTGGCTATGCAAGTAGCTCCAGCACACAGAGCAGCTATTCATCTCCTTCTGCTCCCATATTACAGCCCTTCTCCTCTTTCGTTCTTGACACTCCACCTCACAGGCTCTCTTTGTATTTGTGTGTGCAGGTATGCAGGGCTATGTGTACTCAACCTTCCTCAAGGCGTATAACCCCCAGCGGGATGTCAGCGAGCGTCCAGATGATTTTGATAATCTGAGCCTTTTCGTGTCAGGCAGCAGAAGCAGCAGTCTGTACAACTTCAGCTCTTCCAGCCAGCAGGGGGCACCGGAGAGCACAGAGGAGCAGCTGGACATTGCTGAAGAGCAACATGTAAGGCAGCTAGTTACTGGTCTCAGCCTTAGAAACCCTTCTCACAGAGCTAGAAGTACATCTGCTGCTGCACCAAGCGGAACAGTCACACTAAAACACACACACCATTCGACTGGCATCCTAACAAAAACACCACACACAGAATTTCACAGATTTAGTTATCTCAGTCATTTTATTATGCAAAGGTGCTGAAGATTCAGGAGGATTTCTCGATTATTCATTCCGTTAGTTATTGCATTTTTGCTACCAGCACATATGAGCCAAGCCATCAAGAACTGAATACCTGGTACCGGTGCAGTGGGAGCTGGATTACAGAAAACGTGTACTAGACAGTGGGAAATTAAACAGGGCTGATCAAAAATCACCCCCTTTAAATGTGGTCGATCAAGTAAAACATGTTTGATGTCTAAATTTTGCTTCTTTAGTTTTACCGTGTTTGATACTTGCTTGATAAAGACTGGACTTGACTTTGACTTGGTCTTCATGACTTGAGACTTGACTTTGACTTGAGGCAGATGACTCAAAATGACTTATTATCAAATATTTGCATTTTGTACAGTTTGTTTTTTTTTGCTTGCAAACCTGCCAACCTATGAGAATGCGGCTGACCAACACAGGTCAACATACAAAGTAGCTCATAGCATAAAGGCGGCTACGCCAGAAGTAGTGAGGTTTGGATTAGAGGATATGGAGGGTCTGCAGGTCAGACCTCAGTGACCCGACCACCACAACCAAGTTTATCCATCACTCCCGCTCCATGACTGCACTGACCTACAGAGAGGGGAGTCCGTTAAGTTTCTTTAGCTCACATATATATATATATATAGACTATTATGGTAATACCACTTTAACAATCAGAAACAAACCAAACATCTAAGCTTTATAAGACCTGCTCCTCCAGAATCCTCCAACCATGTCCTAATCAGTACCAGTACCTGATGGTGGGCACCTGATTTTAAGCAGTAATTAATGCAGGGATGTCCTAACCTTTTCATCAGAGGAAACTACATTTCTGTTCATGATACTTTACAAATGATTTTTAAAGACAGTTTTATATGTTTAGTTATTTTGCCTCAGTCTCCCAGTATTGTTCATATGAAGATCAGATGTTTAGGTAAGTTTAAATAGTTTAATTAGCTATATGGTATTTTTTTACATGACTATTTGGCCTTGGCCGTTGTGCACTGTAACAGGAATACAATGCTGTGGTGTTAAAAGGTCAAGAAGAAAATTTGTTAATGCTGAAAACATAATCCAGCTCTTTATGGCTGCTTTTCTTTTAACTGGTTTAAATGTGGAAACTGTTACACAGCGGCATAACTCCATATGACTTGACTTGCTTGAAATTTCCTGAATTAACTTGGGACTTGCTTGAAACTTTACGGTTAAGACTTGAGACCTGTGTGTGACTTGCACATGAGTGACATATTCCCACCTCTGGTTTTATCACAGGTGTTGTGAGCTATAGTATTTAACAAGTAATGAGAGCTTCTAACTTATTAATAATCATTGTTAACCGCATATCTAAACCATCACATACTCACCTTAGACCATGTGAAGGTGTTACGTAATCTTAAACAGAATTGTGTTTCTGAAATTGTATGACACGCTGTTATCTGTAAACATGGACAAAAGTACATCATAAGCCTGAATTCTGTCTGTACTTTAGTCCATGTTTATACATAACAATGTCATACAGTCTCAAAAACCATACAAGCAAGTCTGAGTCTGAAACAGTCCACACTGCCATCTGCTGGTAATGTGACTGACATTAAGTGCTAAAGTATCAATCATTAAAAGTAATTTGCCTTTCTGGTAGGCTGGTAGAGTTTCACTTACTGGCTTTCTAAGTGTTCCTCAGATAAAGCAATAGCACAACTCAAAGACCCATTGGAATCCTGACATAGAAAAAGATTCTGCAGTTAAGTGAGAATGTTCTTGGGACTATATTGGAACTTTTTTGCAAACAAGTTATTCTGCATGTTGCATCTGTAAAGCGAGTATGAAGAAAGTTACCATAAAAATTATTAATGTTATAGTGTTTTATTAGAATCATTATTAATAATTATGTCTCTTGTGTTTCAGTTCTATGCAGTGTATGCGTTCAAGGCACGCTGTGAGCAGGAGCTGACCTTGCAAGAGTACCAGCCTGTCCGAATCTTGAAGTTCTCTGACCTCGGGGGTAATAAAGACTGGTGGCTGGCTGAAGCCAACGGTCAACGGGGTTACGTCCCAGCTAATTACCTTGGCAAGATGTCCTACGCCTGAGGAAAGATGAAACCACAGCACACCTCTGACCTGTATTTTGCCATTGACGCTACTGACGCTTTTCAAACACAGCTTAATGTTTTAATGAAGGCCAAAACTTGCACTAGGAGATGACAACTCTTAGCACTTTGTATTTCTACCTAAAGTGTTTCATTTGCTACACTGATGAAGGTATAATATGTGAAATCACCAGAGAAATTATAGATAGATATATATAAATACATATATATTGTGAAAACATATGAAGAGAATTTATTGAGATTGTAATAATTTTATAACATTAGAAACAAAAGTTATAACTTAATTGCCTACTTGCTGATGAATAAATCTATTCTAAAACAGAACAAACTGTATTTCTAATTTTATGATCAGAAGGCAAAAAATGATCAATTCGGAGGTGCTTTTTTGAAAATGTGCTATTTATTAAAGGTGTCTTTAAAAGCATTACTTTATCAGTGCTCTCGTTTTAGACCAGATGAGGCACACATCCACCACAAAGAAACACTTCCTGACTCAGAAGTCTATACAGCAAGTTTCAAGTATTAGTTCTGGATTTGGGCATTGCACTGCAAAAACATAGATTTCTGCAATTGAAATCATCTTACATGTTGTCAATGTATCCAATAATTGTCATTATGAGACTTGAAAATAATAATGAAAAACATGGGGAAGAAAAAGTCCTATATTTTAGAAGCTTTAAACAACGTTCCAATGAAATCATGAAGTCATCTGGCAGATGTAATATTTCACTATTTCATCAGTTCTTTAAATGAAAAAGTGATTCTACCAAGGGAAAAAGATCATTTTTCAAGCTAATTACACAAGACAAATTACTCAAGAGATATGTTGGATAATCTTAATGTTTCTGCAAATTATTACTTAAGATGAATTCACTTGCCAGGATCTCTTTTTGCAGGGTGTGTTTTTTCAGTCTTATTTCTTTAGTTTCCTCTGCGCTGCTTTCTTTTTTACCATCTGCAGACGCTTCATGGCGTTCAGCTGGGACTCCTGTGATGTTGGTGTTTTTCCATCAGCTGAAGCTTTAGCCGCATTGTTGCTGTTATTGTTATTATTGCTGCTAGCACTGCTGCTCCCAGCACTACTGCTACTATTACCTCCGTTTCCACTTCCGTTTCCTGAACCTCCGTTGCCCCCCAGATTGCTGGAGGAGGTTGCCCCTGGTGATGAAGCCCCGGTTACAGTCAGTTTTCCCAGGCTGTCTCCACTGGAAGAGCGGCTCAAAACCTGTTTGCCAAGTGTAAGCGGCGGTGGAGGTTTCAGCGGGGCTGATGCTGAACCATTATTTCCGTTGTTCCCACTTGTACCGCTGCCTGGAGTTTTAGCACCTGGCTTCACACTGGCGAGAGCAGACAGGCCCATAGGCTTAGAGCCTGTGGGGGCCTGTGGGGGTTTTGCAGCCCCTGGCTGGCTGCTGCCCCCAAGCTTACTGCTGGATGCCCCGGCCGTGGAGGTTTTGGTGAAAGCAGCCCAGCCTGTGAGAGCGCTGCCTGAGGGTAGAGAGGAACTGCTGCCAGAGGAATTCCCTGATACTGCTGTGGATGCCTGAGAGCAAACAGTACAAACATAATAATATATCAAGCCAATAAAACATATATTTTATAATATCAGGCTCATAAAAGTTATAGAACAAAAAAGACATCATTCAATTCAGGCAGTATTCATTTTATAACGGTGTGTGTAGACAGTCAACACAAATAACATTTGGACAAGGTTTGTAGAAGAAGCCCAAAATTGATCTGCATCCTGTCTGCTTAAGTGTTGGTCTAGTTTGCCATAATTATGAAGGAAGGGGAAAAAAATATTGTTCACCAAAACCACATGACCAGTCCATTTATGCCAGGTGAGCTGCTGTGTGTAAGAAGCAATGTCAATTTTGACCCCTTCTGCATGCCTAAATCGTCACAGACACGTCTCAAACTGTTCTTGTAATGAAATCTCAAACAGACTTGCATTTGTGGTTTCTGACATTCTATTGCATAATGTTATTTATCAGCATGGAAAAACGTATGACCAAAATTTATGCTTCAAGGCGAATACTATATTATAAGCTATGCAACACTCTTTTTCCCAGAATTTTTCTAATTGTTCACGCACAAGGTCTTCATAAATCTGAGAGGCCATATAAGCTTACTTGTTATCTACATTTTAATTGGAGATAAACCTGTAAAGGCAAACATCCGGCCAACGTTTGACTTTAAATAAACTCCACATCAGCGTACATTAGTCTCATGAACCTGATTATGGGCTTTAGGACAGGTGAGGGTTTACTGGATTGTTCCTCTGGACTAACCTTAACCTCTGTTCTTTTGAATGCCTGGAAGGACCCCGCAGTTTCTGTCTTCAGTTTAATCTCCGGCTTCTTCACCAGTGGGTCTTTCACCACTGGAGTCACAGATGTCACAGCAGCTGCGGGCTTCTGGGGGGGTTTCTGGGTCTTCTGGGCCTGAATCACAATGAAGCGTAAATGAAACACAGACAGCCAGCCTCAGCTCCCTCAAACACTATGTACTACAGCGATGCTTTTATAATAACATCAAAGAACTACAGTTGATTAGTCAAATAATAAAATAATCAAATGGTAACAATTTCTACCTCTTATAGAAAATTAAATATTTATTCTGTACAATATTTATCATTATATTCATTTGTATAAGTTACTCTTTTTAATTAAAACCTGCAGTTGTTCAGTGTCTTAAGAACTGAGGATATTCACAATATGTTCAGAAAAGAGCATTGTTTCACTATACTAACATCGATTATGATAATAAAAAAATACCAATATAGATGTTGCCAAAAATATGCATAACAGTCACACATTGTAATATCTCCCGCACCAACTAGCCCTTGCCCCAGTGATATCTCACCAGGGCTAATTTAACTATAAATGCTTAACCAACAGTTTATCTCACCATGCGCTTCATCTGTCTGGTGCAACGGGCACAGTACCACACCAGACGTGGGTCATTCACATCCTTATCTGTAACCTGAGGTTTGTGACATTCCTGGTGGTACAAATTGTGACACTCTTGACACTCCACCAGCTGATTGCCTGAAGAGACATTCATCTGTCTGTGGTTAACAAAGGAGAGAGTTTTGATCAATAAAAGGACAGCGAAATATATAGAAAATATTTGTGTGAAATAAAATAAAGCATTTTAATGTTGGAAAACATCTGCCTTGATTTAGTTTTTATTCATTTATAATTAATATTCAGTATAATATAGTATAATGTATAGACTGTAATAATTTCAGTATAAGGATCAAGCATTCTTGGCAAAGTTCACACATACAGGGAATTCCTTATGGTTACAGTAGCTCACAGTACCTTTATATACCTGTTTATATACCACAATACCTTTCATACCTGTAAATCTTACATTGTGCAGAGTTGTAGAATTACATAACAGTGCTGAGTGCAGCAGTCAGGATGTAGAGGCAGATTTAGACAGAGAATGTGGAGTACAAGACGAAGCACCAGTGTGAGACATTAAGTACAGAGGATGGAGTGTTGTGTGATACTATTACCAAGATGCAGAACATAAAGAAGATGAATATGATAAAGACAAATAAGAAGTGCAAAACAAAAAGAAAAAGGTTCCGATTACAGTCTGTATGTAATTATGTAACTAAAATAGTTTGTTTCTCTGTGTATATGACAATTAAGTCAATATAACAATTGAACCTATTATTACCAATATTACATACAGACTGAAACTAATTCATCATTTCCACTACAATCTTTCTGTTTCAGTCACTTGTAGCTAATTAAATGTGTTCAAACTCTTTTTTACCTTATCAGTCAAGTAAATTTCAGTCAACTTTTTGCTAAATCATAAAAGCTTAGAAGTTGCTTGGTATATTTGTATAGAAAAACGATTCAATAAAGTAGTGGTAAAATTTTATCATGCTATATCATCTTCTAAATGACCAAATCTAATTAATGTGTGATACACTTCTAACAATAGCTTATTATATACCTTACATACAGGCAGTAACTGCATGAAAAGGTCAGGCGTGTTTTTCTATGATGTACCTGCAGACAACACAGACAAGGCCCATCTCCATAGCAAAGTCATCAGCATTTGTTTCATCACTGTAGCTGAAGTCTGCGATAGGGATGTCTTTGGGTTGGAAGGCGATGGGAGAAGAGCGATTTTCGGGTTTGTCGATGCGTGGCTTCTTCGGCAGATCTCCTCCATCACCAGGTTCAACTCTTACCTGTATTAAATTAGAAACCACGGGATCACTGAACATTAAAAGAACCTTGATTGCAGTCCCCAAACAAATCACATTAGTAGTATTTATCATCCTCTAGCTTTATTAGACAGATAGACTGACAGGTGGACGCATAGACAGACAGACAGACCCAGTAACAGGAAATATCACTCACCTTCTCAGCAGGTCTTTTCTCTGCTTCTTTCTTGCTTTTCTCTGAGCTGCTAGACTTGCTACTGCTGCTGCTGGAGGATGACGAACTAGAGGACGATTTGGAGTCCTGTTTGTTTATTTTTGGTGCCGACACCTTGGCCACCTCAACTTCCTGGCAAAATCAGAGGAACATCATGTTAGAGCTGGATAGCACTAATAAAATAATCAAATCTATATAATATCACATATCAAAATATTTTCACTTATATCAGGTCTTTACTGTATTTTATAACAGTTAAGTAGCCATTAATAAAGATTATATTTCTACTGTTGATATATTAGCGTTAATAAAGCTGATGGGTTAGTACTAATAAAGTTAATACTAATCCTAATCCTAGGTGCTACTACTGCATGTTAAAGAAACGTCTTACAGTTACACCAAAAGACGGTTAACCTTACAGAAACTATTTAGAACTGATCATCGATTAATGGGTTTTATACTGTTCTTTCAAAACAATCTAAAGCTCCCAGAGCATTACACACTGCAGTCTAAACATTTCTGCATAATGAAATGGTTAAAATGGAAACAAAGTCAAGCAGTGTGGTTTGATGTGAAATGGTCTGCTTTAGTGAAACTAATGTTGGAACTGCTCACAGCGATGGCAGAAGGAACCAGATACCTGTAGAGTTTAATGCATCTAAAAGCTTCCTCACAGAAAGATATACTAGCAAACATTTACATAACATTAACGGTACTTAGCTGACGCTCTTATCCAGAGCGACTTACAAGGTTAATTATATTACAGGTAGGCCAATGTAGTGCCCACTGACTCTCATTGGTGTAGCATAGCATAGTCACTCAGCCCGGGATTCGAACCCCAGCCTCCCACATGTGGTGGTAGCTCCTTGGCGGGTAGTGGTGTTATCCGCTGAGCTACACCAGCCACACGATTACAAATAAATTGTCTGATGTCTGAGACGTTGTTTTACAAAGAAGGAAAAACAGAGAGAGGAGTTTCGAGAGGTTTGGTCCCAAAATGCCTTTTTTAAAAGATTAATGGCAGATACACATACAGGGTGTTGTGTGGCAACACTCAGAGAACATGTGTAATATCACTGGTTGTCATTACTTCTTCTTTACCAATACAATAAACAAATCAGAGTCTGTACATTTTAGAAGCACAATGCTGGATCGTGGACCATAGAAAAATAACCCTGCAATGAAGAACGCTGCAGTAAAATACTGCTTAGGGAACCAAAGTGGATCTTAAAGAACCCTATGAAGTTTTAACAAAAGGTTTTGTAAACACATAAAGCATAAAGAGTCTGCTATGTGATTATGATAGATCCTAGTGATGGTTATAATTAACCATCTGCTTCAACCACTTATGAAGTTTCAACCTGGGTTTTGTTTGATGGGTCTGGATTTTTGAAGGCATAAAAATAATCAATAAAACTTCCTGAACTTGATCTATTTATTTATATTATTCAACCACTGTTGAGAATTGGTCCCTAAAATTATTGTATTATAATTATTGTAAAATGATTATACTTAAAACCATTGGGCCTGAGGCCAAACAGTCATAATGCCAAAACGCTTTCTCATTTGTAAATGCTTTCACCCCATTACATTTCATTTCATTATGTCTAACAGCACTGTGCAACATGATCATCATTTTATACACAAGAATAAGACAATCTAATCAGTATCCAAAAGCAGCAGATGTGCAGTAATTTTGATGAGAGGGAGCTAAATCCTGTTTCAAATCTTCTGCCCAAACACAAGGGTTTAAAATGAATCCAAACATACGAGGCTGCTAGAATTACTAGAGGTCTCACCTTCAAAGATATCCTGTAGGATGAATCACTTCCTCTTGCCAAAGATTCGTCCAATAGAGCTTTGAGTTTCTCTGCAGAGTCTTTGCTTTTGGAGTGAAGGTATCCAAGCCCTTTGAGGAAAATTGGGTCCAATTCCAGGCTCACAGTTCCAGCCATAGCTATAGAGAAAATAAAGACAAGAAACACCCAATAAGGTGTTTATTATGGATGTACCATATGGTAATTGTGGGCAGATGCCCATATCTGGTATTTTTCAAGTACATATCTGTTTATGCAGAGATAAAAACATTTATACAATGTAGACATTGGGACTAGATCCACCTGGATCTTTTACAATGACTTAGATTTACAATCATTTCTACTGTCTGTGCTTTCAAGATGAGATCATTATACTTCCAGTAAAATGTGGAAGAGGTGAATATTTAGTTGATGATGGCATTCTGTACCAAAATATTTATTTACAACCTTTCTCAAACAAAAGTTCCCATAAAGCTCAACCAGGCAAAATAATTCCCAGCTTTACTATGGTGGAACACTTTTCTGGAATTTAATGTTGTGTTAGTTTTGGTGTACAACCAAATATAAACATACTGTAATAACTAAATCCAAATCAGCAGACTCTCTTTTATAAACGAAACACAGTTACATATAGTCTACCTACTGAAATATTCACGGAACAGCAACTGCAACTAAAGATATGTTTTGAATGTTTCTGTAGAGCCATATTATAGGCATCTGTCATAGTTATGTAGCATAATGTAAGAAACTCCAATTCTTAATACAATATTTCTGTGGTAGTCTTATTGCAATCTATAGTACGTTTGTAGTATGCTGTAATGAGCTTTGTAAACTCCTCTTGAGTTTATCATTCCCGCGGTATTCATATTGATTTTATTCTCAGGAGTAATCTAATTTTCTTAACCATTTTCAAAATAAAACTGCAAATAAAATAATAACAATGAACACGTCCTGTAAGTCCTAGACCACATGGTACCGACTTTATTCATTTCTAACTACAACTACAACTATCAACCTCTGAAATCTCCTTTTTTGTAAAATGAATAACGTCATGAGCATGAACAGCGGAGACACTGAACTGAATTCAGATGACTTAGCCTGCTAAAAGCTAACTGAGCCTGACGCTGTTTTAGTGTACTTGCCTTGAATTTTGGTACCTAATCTTCTTTACATGCGTATACAGAGCGTTTAGTCACTTGTCAAGATTTTATAGGTACCGCCAATAAAAACAAAATCAGTTTAGGAGTCGCAGTTGACTTGGAGGATTTTCTCCCATCACACGAAGCTGGTCCGCCCGCTAAAAGAGCCGTGCGGAAACAAACGCCTTACTTCTTTCAATGTTAACTTCGGAACAAGGAAATGAATAGTAAATGTCATTTTAACCCAGCCTCTGTTTAACTTCCAGTAATAATAAAGATAAAGACATTTAGTAGGAATGCAATAATAAAAAAAGTTGCCCTAACCGCTGCAAAGAAGTCCATCCATCTACGGACGAATGAATTTACAGTTTGAACAATTATTTTCGTGTTATTATTGTAAAACAAGGCGGTTATAATATTAATAAAGCATGAATATTTCTTTGCCACTGTTGTTGTTCTCACTAATGTTGACACTGTTATGGAAACACTTATGTCAGCTGTGTTGTCATCCCTTCCACAGTAAAGCAATGCAATTAGAGAAACCATTACACAGTACAGCACATACCCACAGTGCACATCTAGACTCAAAACCCAACAAGAAAGTATGTCGTGCATAAGTTAACAGACAGCACAGAACACTATGAGTAAGCAATATCAACCCTGAAGACAGAGCTTAGTACTTTTGCAAATAGAGAGGTTCAAAGACCCCACTAAAACCTCTGCCAGCCAGTTAGCTGTTGTTGTTGACACATATTTGATGTGCCTTATAAGTAATACAGTGATGAATGAAAACATAGCTTGGGCAGACATGACATATGTGGCGGTCATTAAAGCTGGTTTTTATTTTTATTCAGAGTTGCTGACCTTTGTTTTTTCAGGTTGTTCAGAGTCCAGTGATATGGACAGAGATCGACCTGTTATCTAAACAGCTATTTGTGAAACTCAAGAGCTGTGTGGATCGGTCCTCTAATCACTGCACTGCAAAATATACACTTTACACTGTTACAGGTAACTGAATCAGTCTCTAATCAATATTTCCCTACAGTGAAACACTTTATGGAACACTATTATACTGAAATCAGAGGGAAAAGAAATCACAATTTCTCTAAACTGGAGCACTATACTAGAATAGAAAATAGAAAATATGCAACACTATACATTAAAGGAAACAGCAATTATGCCTAATCACTAATTCCACAAACTGGAACACTACATAAAGTACTATTACAGGAAATAAAAATGATTCCTAATCAGCATTCCGCTAAACCGGAACACTGTATCGAGTACTATTCTAGGAAATAGAAATGATTCCTAATCAATATTCCGGTAAACTGTAACACTACATTGAGTACTGTTATAGGAAACAGAAATGATCCCTAATCAGTATTACGCTAAACTGGAACAATGTACTATGGATCCTCTGCGGTTTGCCTACCAGCCAAGCATTGCAATCATCTACCTTCTCCACAGAACCTTTTTCTTCTTTAATCTGTCTAGTGCTTTCAACACCATCAGGCCTACTCTACTGGGGAACAAGCTGGAGAGCGCAGGGATGGACCACCATCCCATCACTGGTCACATCTCACAAACAGGCCACAGTATGTGGAAAGTTAAGGACTGTGTGTCAGACACAACACTCTGCAGCACCGTGGCCCCACAGTGAACCGTCCTGGCCCCATTCCTCTTCACCCCCTACACTGCAGACTTCACCCACAACACCACAACCTGCCATCTACAGAATCTCTTTGATGACTTCATCGCTCACTACATCTTGGATGGCGACGAAAGGGAGTGCAGAAAAGTAAGAAAGAATTTTGTTGTGGACTGGTGCCAGTAGAACTTCCTCCACATCAACACGGGCAAAACCAAAGAGCTGGTGGTGGATTTCCACAAGACTAAGGTTCCAGTGAACATCCAGGAAAGGGACATTGAGCTTTAGGCACCAAATCCGTCTTTACTTTGGAGTCAGGGAGGAAAATGTGCATTTTGTAAAATGTTTTTAATGTAAGCAATATGTTTGAATCCAGAGGAGTCCCTTAGGCTATTCCAGCACAAACACATGCAGTCTGGTATAATACGATAACAATGTAGATGTAGACAAATTTTCCAAAACATTGTAATGAAGCCCGAGAGCAAAAGCCAAAGATTCAGCCACAGTTCCTTTGATTACACAAACCAGTTGAATTGATTGTGTTTGTGCTTGTTTGTTCGCCCTGTTCGTGTGAGAGTATGTTGAAAACTAAATAAGCACTAAAATCTAGTTGGCTTGGGGCTGATATTGCATTTTAACTTTAAAACCTACAAGTGTGGAATGCAAAATCAAAGGGATCAGTGAATCCAGCAGGAAATGAATTGAAGCAGTAATTCCTTGTCTTGTAATTTTTGAGAGAGTTAGTATGTAAGTTTACCTCAGGAGTGCTGATATTCAGTGCTGAGTCTGAATGATTAGCCTTAATGAACGATCCTGAACAACCAAGAGACTTTAACGTACCTCAGCATGGCACATGATGGAATGATGCTCTGTTTAAGTGTAATAGAACTGTGTTTATCAGTATGTATTTGACAAGATGATGGCTGTCAAAAGTTTGTGGACATGCAGCTAGTCAAGTCTACAAATGTGGAGGTATAAAGCAATCACGTGCAAAATATATGTGGAATGGGAATAAAACCAAAAGCCACACCCATTTTGTTACTTTATCAGCACTTATAGTTGAGTGATCAGGGTCCTTTCTGTGTGGAGTTTACATGTTTTTCCTTTGTTTGCATAGGTCAACGTGTGTAAATTTGTCTGTGTGTCTGCACTGTGATGGACTGGCAGCCTGTTCGGGGTTTCCAGCCTTCTGCCCAGTTTTCAGTGAAGAAGGATCCAGCACGCCACATGACTCAGAGGGTAAGCAATTTATGAAGACGCTTTGATGAATATAAATCTGAATGTTGAAGACAAATACCCAAATAATTAGCAAAATGCATCACATTTAGTAAAAAGGCTTGCATATTATTAATTCATGAGACCAGCAGGGTCTAATATGGGTTGCAAGAGTAACAGTGCTGTAGCTAATTAGTTCATGTGTTGCACAACTATATCATTTGGCATTCATCATTCGTATCATTTGTGACCAGCTGTAAGTGCCCCAGGGTTTTGTGCACAATGTAATCAGTTAAAAATCTCTACAAAAAGCTGTAACTGGTTTAAAAAACTAAGCAACTATCAATCAATAAAGTATCTATCTATCTATCTATCTATATATATATATATAATTTCTCTCAGTCACCAATTTACCAAACTTCAATTAATGTGCATATGTTTGTATTACAGCTATTTAAAATGAGCTGGATCACATATTCATACAAACACTTGAAGAAAGCTTGTAGCTTGTTTATTATGTCCTTTAAAAAGATGGATAACCTGTGAATTGACCCCAAAACACTCATTTTTTTAGTTATATGTGTTTACAAATCCACCACAAGTCATCAGTATTAGAAAAACCTTTCTGACTGACATATTTTTAAAAATATTGTACCGAACATACAATGTACCAAATCTTAGGTTTGCGTCTTAATTGTTGTATGTGATATAGAGGCTTTGAAAGTGAACCTTAATATTGCATTAAAATGAGGGAAATTGAAAACACATTTCCATACTTTGATCAGTCAGTCATTCTAAAAGTATTGCTGCTAGATGCATACAATGTCTGGAAATAGTATATTGTTCATAACAACCAAATTTATAAGATGAATGTATTTATAAAATGAATTGGAAAAAAACATTGTTGCAAATGATAAAAAACAAATATGAGGCATATATGTTGGGCCAAATTACCTTTATTAAACTGTGAAGCATTTTATTGTATAACCCATTGAAATAAAAGGATGTAAAATAGGTCATATATTATACAATCACACCTGTAATAGATAACTATCATGTACCTTAGCAATACCTAAGCATGACTAAATCACCTTTTAAAATACATTTCTAGTCTTGAATTGTCCCCTCCCATAGTGTCCATTAATTTCAACATGAGTAATGAAAATAAAGTTGACAAGACAAAATACTAAATATTACATTAAATTTAATATTTTGGCCTAAATGCCTGTTAAAGTGGATTTACAAATCACTGCTTGCTGGTTGTCTGTTTACATACACACTTTTTCTGGAATTTGCGTTTGTATTTTTGTTTTATAAATCTCCTAAATAATATGTATCTGGAATGTAAGTGATCATTTTTAACCAGGGTATCAACGTTTCTCTCCTGTACAAAAAAAGTAAAAGATATGTAAGGAAAGTCCTGACAACACAAAGACATCTAAAATTCTTTTAGTTCAGTGTTTTAAAAGTTATAACTTTACAACTTGATTTCTTTTTGTTTGCTCAATTAAGCTAAGGTCAAATTACTCTCTTGTTTTATTCATTAAGATGAGGTTGATAATATTTCACTTATTCATCTCTTCTGAAGATTTACGCTTTCCAAATGCAGCTGGAGTGTGAGTAACGTCTCGCTTCCTTTGTGCAATAACCCAGAGGGTGTTCAGAGCGTTCACGTTAGCTGGCAAAAGTATTTTAACTGAATTCCATGGATTTCTTCCGTAGGTTAGTGGCACCTGGCCTAAAGGGTACTGTGGGAGCCCAGAAGGGTAGAGGAGAACCTTAAGTGGAGAATAAAGCCCTTTCACAGGAACCAACCAGCCCCCAACACTCTGCACTGGAACCACAGTGCCCCCACTGGGCAGGAGAATAGGATATCTTCCATTTGGGACCAGCGCAATGATTTGTACTGATGGGAGAATGGGCTGGTTCTGTGGGACTGGTGGTGTTATTGTGGGCTGAGGCATAGTTGGAGGCTCCTCAGTGACCGATATGATCTTACAACCTCTTTCCACATGGTCACCCGTCTGTCTGAGTTCATCTGCAGCACCTGGCCAGTCTTTATTCTGTAAAGCTGAGCATAATAAAAGCAATAATATTAAGTAATAATATTAATAACATCAATAATAGCAGCAATAATAGTAAAATAGTCATTACAATAATAGGAAGAAACTCCTACCTGCAGGAATTTGACCTCCTTCCACACTCTTCACATTGCCCTGTACATTGGTACCAGGTTCTGATTCAGTAAAATCATTTTGTTTTTCTGAAATAAAGCATTTTTTAAATTCTTCTTTGTTTTCTTGGTTGATATTACCAAATATTACTCACAGATTTTGTGCAAGTGCTACTCCTTCTGCTTCTAAAGCCAAACATGATCAATGAAATGCTGTTTGTGTGTTGATGCTTGTGTAACTATGCACACAACCAAAAATAATTCTTTAAAAACTCCCCTTTTTAAATTTACAGTGATAATCGCAATCCTAAATCTTAATCATAATCCTAATTAATTTTTTAATTTAGAAATCAGAATAAAAAACAGAAGCGAATTTCCAATTATAATCAGAATTTTGAATAAGAATTACAATTATAATTAGAAACAGAAGTTAGAATCAGAATTTAGAAAGTATCAGAATTCAAAATTATAATTAAATAATATGCTTTAGAATGTAGAACTAAAATTAAAATTAAATTAAACTGAGAATCAAAAGAGAAGAAGTCAAGAATTGGAATCAGACTAAGAATTCCCATAGTTTTTAACGACCGTGTAAAATATCACTACAGTAATGGTAGCACCTCATATTAAGACAAACAAGGTAAATAGTAAATTGATTAACAAGAAAGTTCAGGGATATAATCTGCGTTACCTTGGCATTGCAGTGCTGATACAAGCAGGAGAATCAGAGCGAACACTGCACTCAGCGAGACAGCCATGCTGGAAAAACCCTCCAAGAAAACCTAGAGCTTTACTTAAGCACAATGCGTCTCACCGCTGGGCAATTAAATATAATCACAATCTTGATGATCCAGCTGAATCTTCTAACTTCGCCTAGAGCTCTGGTACAGCTTTACCACACTGGTAATTACTGGCTGTCTTATTAAAACTGATTGTATTTAGTATTTGTGCAGGTTTAGGAGGCAACAGATTAGAAAATACATCATAAATTATGCATAAAGTTTGCTGAATTCAGTCTTTGAACACCACCACACTGAACTTAAAAGAGTACATACTGTTAACTGAAGGTGTGTTAAACTGGCTGTTTTTGTTATTTTGTCTTTATGACAGATATATGTAAATTATATCTGCACTGATTGACTTCATTGCATTTCTCAGTCAAAAATCTCAGTCTGACCTGAGATATTAAGTAAACTGAAATCATCAGCACTATGGAAAAAACTAAACTTCAGCAACTCTGGCCATATGCTTCCTGACTGGCAGAAACAGCACAACATTTAATCTTCCACTCAGACTGTCTCCAGTAACAGCACAACACACTGCTTCAAAAGACCTTTAGACACCTTTAGGCTGAAGACTTGGAGCTAAATGAGTGTAAGCTGAAAGGGCCGGGGTAAGCATCTGCAGGCTTAATGGCCCAGGCTAAACTGCTATAGGTTGAACTGATGGTTGTATATATTCGTGGTTGTGACCTCACATGAGGAATTTAATGCAGGCTGAAAA
Organism: Prochilodus magdalenae; assembly: GCA_024036415.1. Lineage (NCBI taxonomy): Eukaryota > Metazoa > Chordata > Actinopteri > Characiformes > Prochilodontidae > Prochilodus > Prochilodus magdalenae. The sequence continues at coordinate 1,139,542 of JAMWET010000477.1, read as the reverse complement.
TGACAAAAATTGTTGACCTACAGGTATCAGTTCCTGACAGGTTTTGAACATTATGTAAATGGATGCATATCTGCTTTCCCTACTTTCCACTGTAGAGTCAAATTGCTATCTGACTCTACAAACTCACATAGACTGGTGACTTAATAACGCTCTGAGTCATTCAGGGCCCATCCAGAATCCAAACACATCACAATATTAGTATCAGCCACAAGAGCAGTAGCGAGGTCAGGTAGAGAAGTTGCATCTACAGCACAATCCTGGACAGCTTTATACCACTCTGGCTGGTGCTTGGCATTAGGTGTGGTGACATTAGGCTCATATGTGGCTGCTGCAGAGCAATTTATTATATTGGAAAAGCTTTTTAATTAAGGTAATTTAGGTGTGTGCACAACTGAATGTGTATGTTGGCAAAGGGTGTATCTTAAAGTAGCTGAATCCACTAATTATAAGGACTGTCAGGATATTTTTGGAACATGTGGTGCATGCAAAACTGATAAAAAGTCATAGAATAGAATTCTTTTTTGTCATTGTTCTTGCATACCACGAAATTTAGTGCGAGACTCTCTAAGAAGAAACAATAAACTATAAAAAGAGCAGTAATATGCAATACTGAATATAGATTATTAAGATACTTGCATATGGACAGTGCACTTAATGTGAGAATTTGAATAAACTACAGCAACAGTTGTAATATAAATAAAAATAAATAAGTTATGAATGTGTAAAGTGACAAGTGCATGGATGTGTAAAATATGCAGAATGTACAGGATGACAGTTTATGGAGGTAGAATTACACTATGGATAATACGTATACCATAAGGTGACTGTACATACATGTGAATAATGTCCAAAGTGAACAAGATTGATCCAGAGGTAGTAATCGGTTAGTCAGTGAGGAGTTGCGGAGGCCACAGCTCTTGAATCAAGGCTGTACCTCAGTCTGCTGGTTTTTGTTTGGATGGCCCTGTACCGCTTGCCAGATGGTAACAGGTCAAAAATGCAGTGTCCTCTCTGCTGATTTTGTGAGTCTGCTTCTTTAGTCGACCTGCATACAAACTGTCCAGGATAGTGAAAGAAAATAGCCTCAACATACGTTATTTTCCTTTCTAATGTAATCCTCTGAACTCTGCTATTCTCATATGGTCTCAGCTAAGCTCTAGCAAATGGCCTGTTGTTGTGGGGAAAGTGCAAAGGTTTCTTTTGTTACAGAAAATGTAAATTGTCTCCCCACCTATAGAGTGGCTATGCAGTTTATATGGAAATGACCCACTGTCTTCCACCTTAAGGTGATACAATCACCCCCAACAACCCCCTCCTTCACACCTTGATCTTCCTTATCTTCATTACCCCTCTTACCCCCCCTTTTCTCCCCCCCGAACCTCACCTCTTAAAAACCATGTGAGACTGGAGTCAGACTGGAACCAGACTGGACAGGACTGACAACCTAAGCCTGGTGCCTGTGCATGATTCTTCATGCACGTGAATAAGACTAGATTGGTCATGATCAACCTAGTTGTACCCATGCATCTCTGTATGTGTGAATAAACTCAACACAACCCTGAACCTCATCTCCAGTCTCCTGACTCCTGACTCTTCTTGAAGACCCGAATTTCTAGAACCTCATCTCCAGTCTCCTGATTCTTCTTGAAGAACCGAATTTCCAATAATTTGGTGCCATGACCCGGATAGCATACTGAAACCTACTAGTCTCCTGACTCTTCTCGAAGACCCAAATTTCTAACAATTTGTTGCCGTGACCCGGATGGCATGCTGAAACCTACTTGTCTCCTGACTCCTGACTCTTCTCGAAGACCCGAATTTCTAACAAGGGAGGTCATTTCCAATGATCCATTCAGCCTGCCTGACCACACAGATACTTCCTCTGAGACTGTGCATCTGGAATACCACACTAGCACACAGTGTGATATGATACTCTCAATGATGCTGCTGTAGATTTTCACCAGGAGTTTTTAAAGGTTTTAGATTCTTCAGGAAGTACAGTTTTTGGTGTGCCCTCATGCTTAGGTATGAGGTGTTTGTAGACCATGTTAGATGACGGGTTATGTGGACTCCAAGAAACTTCACTTTCTTCACACATTCTACTAGTTCTTCTGAGATTTGAAGGGTTAGGTGATCTGACTTCTTTGTTCTCCTGAAGTTGGCTATGATCTCCTTTGTCTTGAAGGTGTTCCTCCTCTGTCTTGAAGAAAGGAGGTGTTCCTCCTTTGTCTTGAAGTACTAAGTTGCTGACCTTGCACTATCCATCCAGGCATTCCACCTCATTCCAATAGGAACTTTCATCGCCATCTGAAATAAGGCCAGCTATTGTGCCATTTTCTGCTAATTTGATTATGCTGTTTGAGGAGTGAATGGTGGTGCAGTCATGTGTGAACAGAGTCATCATTGTTATTTTGTAATAAAAAATCATGTATGCAGTGTGGGTTTAAACAAAACAAGTGATTCAATATTTCAAGAGTTCTGTGAACAAGAAATGAAATATATTATATATATATATATATTATCTTTGATCTCCATTTCTGAAATATGAATCCTGTTATGCTTAATTCTCAATGTTGCATACCTTTCTCAGTCATTTCATCATCTTCTGTGGCACCGTTCATTATGTTATTTAAAACCTGTGAAGCCGTAAAAGACTAATATAACAAACTATCTTGAGGATTTTTCCGTGTTTTAGTGTTTGGAGCTGAGGGAAGTTGATTTCATGTAATGACTATAAAGGTACTTAAATGTATAGTATAGTATAGTATAGTATAGTATAGTATAGTATAGTATAGTATAGTATAGTATAGTATAGTATAGTATAGTATAGTATAACGTTACCGCTTGTAACTCTGGCCCTTTAAGAAATCCGCGCGTGCGCGTCGTCCAGCCACGTAGCGCCACGTCTTCGCGCATGCGCAACCAGGTGCTGTAGGAAGCAGTTCTCCGATTCACAAGGAGCCTAAACAGGAGGAAATAGCAGAGAAAAGTGTTCTTTAAAAGTGTTGTTTTTGACTGGTGGCGAAGAGGAGGATTAATAAAAAAATGAATTTCTTCAGGGGAGTGATGGGAGGCCAGCAGGCCGGTGCGCAGCCCTCTGGAGTGGAAACTGTAAGCTAATGCTAAGGCTAATGCTAATGCTGCTGTCTGTTTATTAGTCAATATTATTATCAAATATTAGGTTATTCATATATGTAATTAGTACTTCTAATATGTTAATGTGTTTTTGGAATATCTATGGGCTTTAAAGTCATGGGTTTGCTGTTAGACAGCGATGTTGTCCTTCGTCCTGTGTGAACTGAGTTAAAGTGTCAGATTGTAGGTGTATTAGCTAACCTGTAATAGTAAAGGCAGGAACTGAAAATGCAATGAATGGCCCATAATATAACGTTAATGTAATGGACATGAAAGCTGTTGCCAATAAAGTGTTGTGGACACAATAATAATAATAGATATTTAATGTGATTTGGACAATAAAATATATATCTCTTTATTATTTATGTCGAAGTAGTCTAATAGTCACAAGCCCTTAAAAATGATTACGCACTAAAAAGTTATTTAAATGTGACCTGTAACATGCCACTCACTGCACCAAACGACTGAGCATTTCAGTAGGTAGGTGGGGCTGGAAGCAGCTCCGCTATGGCACTTTAGCTCTGTCAGCTTTGACATGTTTTACAGTCTGATTTGATTAAAAAAGAATCTTTTTTTGGACTGTAATGTCATTGCATTGCAGCTGCTCCATTCAGCACATGCTGGCAATGGCTATAGTCATAGAAATCTGATCTGCCAGCTATGTGTGGCATTTGGTCTGTTTGGTACATATGTTTAGTATTACAGTAGTCAGCAGTACTCAAATGGTAACTTGTGTGCTTTTTTGTTTTTGTTGTTGAATTGCAGTATGCATTCTTTTAATGCACTTAACAATGGTGTCCACTTGTCTTTCTGCAGATCCAGAAGCTGTGCGACCGTGTGGCCTCGTCCACCTTGCTGGAGGACCGCAGAGATGCTGTCCGCGCTTTAAAATCTCTCTCAAAGGTAATCCAGCTGTAAGCTTCGGTGCTGCCAGCTTTCCTTTTCTTACATGAGTCCTGAAATATCTTCATAATCTTATACAATATGGTTCTGTCTGCATTTTCATTATTGTTGTAGAACAGAATTGAAAATTGTCAATGCAGTGTGCTGTTAACTGTAGGGCAGGAGTTAGGGCGGAAAGGTAAATTTTAATACTTAAAATTTGAAATAAAAGAATGGATTTATCAAATGCAAGAGCTGCCTGCATTATAAAAAAATCGTCTTTTAGCAAGTTTGACACGAAATCAGGAGCCACAAAGCACCCGTGTGCTTTGACAACGAAGTTAACTGGAGTCTTATTACAAAAATATCCTGTGTTTGGGTCTTGGGTTATTTTTAATCTGACAGGTCAAGATAAGATTATCAAACTTGTATTGCAGAAGCAAATCCTACCTTAATTAGGAATTTCATCTGTTCTTACAGCGTCTTCTCATGTAATCATAGGGCGCTTTGCCTAAATTGTTCAACCGGGTGTGAAATTATAACATTTACAGCATCTGAGATTAGCCAGTAAACGTGAATTTTGTTAGCTTCCCTCCATAACTGGCATGTTCATAATAATAAACCCAAACTGGCTAATGTCAGTATTCCGTAGTAACATACACCATGATGTTCAGCACACATTGTTGTCATGTACTTTACTGTCACTGCTCAAAAGGTGTACAAAGACCCATTAGGGATTTTTTTTTCCAAACACTAAAATAGCCTAAATGTTCAACCACATCAAACATTGCATGCTGTGCATGTTCCTGTATTATCTTATGCATGTAGTGAATTTTTAATACACAGTCTGCACATGTCGTCACTTAGTAATGATCATATAATATATACATTCTGTCAGGTTGTCATACCTTACAAAAAGTGTTGGAGTGGTAAAGCTTTCACTGTCTAAAAAGCACTCTATAACTTTCATTTGATCACTTGTTGTTTCTTGGTAGCCCAAAGTCAAAATTGTTTGTTGCACTGCCAAAATATTTCAATTAGTCCATTAATCCAACAGTAATTGTGAGGTCTTGGTTATGGAAATAATCTTCAGTTGCAGGCTTTCTAATAAAGCCACTAATAAAGATTGTAAGCCCTACATGATGGAATAATTTGTACTTTTGATTTGGGCTTAGATTTCAGTTTTACTTTATACACATGCACTCCTGCGAACTCCACTGCTAAACACGCTTTTCTGGCTCAGCGCGGAGTTGAGAAAGCTGCAGAAAGCGTTGGTCTATGAACTGCTCAACAGCCATCGTCCTCTCAGGCATGTGTAATAGGTTTATATTGCGTGAATAAGAGGTTTTAGGACAGACAGGAGCTGTGTACATTGAGCTGGGTGCTGCACATTCAGCACGCTTTCCTCAGACAGACTGAAGCAAATGGACAAATCAAGCATAAATGTTTCTGAAATCATCTGTTTAACTTAATCTAAGTATAACGTTTAAATACCCCTTAATGCAGTCGATCACACAAGCCATTTTTGGTGTGTGAAATTTGCTTTTTTTGTTTTAACACTGGATCTGTAAGTAGCGAATACAAGCTTATACCCATGTAGCATAATGCTAACTGCATGGCTGACTCATCACACTTGCTAGGAACCTTGTTAAGTAATCTGGAATAGACTTGCTTATGTGGTTTCTGATGCTGTACACATTGTTATCTGACATATTGACATACTGCTATCTATGAAAATACACAAACAAAGCTAATACAGTTTTAGCTATTCAGGGTCCCTTATTGAATTATTCTGCTGTGCGCTCTGCACATTGTTAACTGTCAACGTATATGTTTCCATTACCTTTTAGCTGCTTTAGTATAAGTACTAAACAGTACTGACTAAAAATGATAAAAGCTGCAACCTGTTTGTGCACTGAAAGCTGGAAAGGTGTTTTGTTTGTTTATGTATTTTTGTTTATTTTGTTTGTTTGTCAAGACAGTTGTAATACAGGGTATTGTTGAGGTTTATAGTTCAGGAGGGGCTTAGATTTTGATTAGGCTTCCATCTCAGGAAAACACTCCGGTAATGTAATGACGTGCCTTTGCACTGCATGTAGGTCATTTGGTCTGTCATAGCAGCTGTACCAAAGCTAAAAAAATATAATGTATTGTACAGCCATAATTAGACAGAAATCTACCGCACATCAACATACATATATCTGTTTGATCTTGTGCTGGGCTTTTGGACAGGTTAGGGGTTCTATGGGTTAGATACATGGCGACCATCTAAAAATGTGATTTTATTTATGTGTATTTTTTAAACTGTGGGGTTTAAAATTCCGTTGCTGTCCATATCTATTGCTCTTAAGTCCTGTGTTGATTATTCATGTGAGCTGAGGTTTTGTGTAAATCTGCCTCCTGTGTGCAGAAATACCGTTTGGAGGTGGGCACGCAGGCCATGGACCATCTGATCCGCATTCTACAGACAGACAGGTACAACGCCTACTTCATTAGCTAGTGCAAGTCTGTAGCCACAAGTTTATATCACACACTAGGGTCAGTGTAATGGTTGCAGTGCAACCTGTTGTTGTATTTAGGCTAGGTTGTTAGACACGAGTAGTTGAATCTGTTAGGTAGAGGTTTGGTTGCTGTTTACAGTCCCCTACGAATTGGAATTGATCTTTTTTATGTGCATATCTAAAACTGTTCTTATGTGCAACAAATCAACCTGTTACAAGCTTTAACCTGAACATTTTTTTAACCCAACAACATACAGGCTCAACCATATTCCAGAGATAAAACCTAGAAAATAAAAAATAAAACCTCTGAATTTAATTTTGCAGCCAGTGACAAACATGGGGAAAATAGCTGTTCAATAAGTTATTAAATAATGAAGGATATATAAGATATAATTCCCCACCATTTCTGTTTGTGTATATTTCACAGTGTGTATATATACCTTGAAATTAAACCATTGTTGATGTCTGAGTAAATCTATGTTTGTAAATTAATGTTGGCTGATTATTCTGGAAAATCCCTTCACTTTTAAATATAAAGCATTTGTAACAAACACCAGTCAGTTCTGTTATATCTGCTGCGTCAAGAACAAATAAAGTGAAGTACTGAAATATCCCTGGTATGGTGTAGTTTGCACTGCTTGCACATCTGTGCTACATGTAAAATGGTTATATCGAAAATAATACCTGAAAAACTAAAATAATTTTTGCTGTTGTTTTAGCATGATGGCCTGATATATTAAAATGTAACTTTGTTTTTTTCCTGTTTATAATAACAGTTCAGATTCTGAAATCCTGGGTTATGCTTTGGACACATTGTACAATATTATCTGCAATGATGAAGAAGAGGAACAAGGTATTTACATTGGTATTCTGTTTAATAGTATATATATATATATATATATATATATATATATATATATATATATATATATATATATATATATATATATATATATATATATATATATATATATACATACACACACACACACACACACACACACACACACACACACACAAATATATATATATAGTACAAATACACACACACATAGTTGCACCCAGGAGGAAGTGTCAGCTTGCAGTGCTACTCAGAAGGAAGATAAAAGTTACCAGAACCAATAAATAATAATAAAATTTAGGCCGATATGCTGAATATTTATTGGGCTACATTTATTGGTCTTTTAGTATGGCATCATGTTTGCTAACAAAACATGCCATATTTCTCGGCATGGAGTTGTAGAGGTTCCTTATGGTGTCCTATAATAGTCCATCCTGTGCATCTTGAATATTCTCACACAGTTTCTGGGTGCAATTTTCTTTTGATGATGAGTGTTTCTGTGTTATTTATTTATTTATATATTTATATTTATATATATAAATAGATAGAAAGATAGCCAACTCAAAATGTCAGTCAAGTCATCTTAAATAGTCTTTCCTTTGTGTTTCCTAACACTGTATTTATAAACACGTACTTAAGTATTTCACGCTGCTAAAAAAATTGCAGCCAAATTTAAGCCTGAATTTTGCCTGTGCTGTTGTTTATTTTGACACAGCGTGGTTTGCAGCATGTGATGAATTAGGCATGCAGTTAGACATTGTATGCTAAAACTAAAGAGGCAAACCTTAAACACTAACTAGATCTTGTCTGATTGACTACATTTTGGCTAAGGCAAAGACAAAGGATACATTACGTTTGCATGCCTGCCAATCTGTTGCTTTGAGATAAGAGAGGCATTTTGAGTTCTAATAGTAAATGTGGGAAATGAACCGAGCGTTATTGTCATATCAAGCTGATGTTCATTCAGGATGATTCTTTTTCTTGCTGTTTTACGGAGTGGAAAAATGTCAGTATTGCTGATCCTCCTTCTCTTTTCTTCCATGTTTAACCCTGCAGATGAATCTGAAGGTAAAAGCCTTGTGTGTGCATGACCAACCACTGAACTGTTTATACTTGACAAAGCTTTAGGACATTCCTACAGACCTCTGCTTTCTGACTGTGTTTTCTTTTGGTTGTGTTGTGGTTAACCTGTAGCAGTTTGTTCCAGTAAACAGAATACTCTTATAGTTAGAAAGCGTTGTGTGAAACCTGTTGATAACAATTGTTGTTATTTTGTGAAAAGCTTAAAACGTTGATTGTGGGGATGATGGCTGGATGATGGCTGAATGCACTTACCATATAAATGCACTTTGTAGTTCAACAGTAGCAGACTGTTTATCTGATATGACCTACATCTGATATGATGCATATTATGTTAGCCTCTTTTACCCTATTCTTCAATACTCAGAACTCTCACAGAACCACCACAGGGCAGGTAATATTTAGGTGGCGGATCATTCATTCACACAAAATTGGTGGTGGCAGGTTAGTGTGTGTTGCACAGGTACAGACGTGGCAGTGTTGGGATTAACAAAGTTTGCAGCAAAACCTATGTCTGTAATTGAAGAACTACAAATTGCATCCATATGATAAGCAAACCTGATAAAATGTACATTGAGTGTAGATATAAGGAGGTGTATCTATTGGGGTGGCTGTAGGTGGATGACTGAGTTGCTGAACAGATCTTATATGATGGGTTGGTGAAGGGATAGGGGAATTAATAGGTTCTGTAGTGAGTGGGATTGGTAAATTAGTGCGTGAATGTTCTTCATTGTATAGGATAAGTGAATGGGAGGGTCAGTAGGTTCTTTGGTATGTTGGAAGGGTAAGGGCTAAATGATTTGCCTACTAAATATGTGTTGTGTAGAATGTAGGATGGGGTTCACTCTCCATGTTGCCTTTTCAGATGCTGTTCCTATGAAGAGTAAAAGTGTAGCAGCTCCTGGTCAGTAGAGTGCAGAACCATTAGCTAGCTAGAAGTGTTCCACTGTAGGTCTTACAGCTAGATCTGAAATCACTACTTTCGACTTTTAACAAGTTCTCTCTTTTTTATCTGGTGTCTTCCACCTATGTTTTCTGATCTCATCTGTACTAAATATATCTCGGCACATTACGAAGCTTCATCACCACTTAACTAACCCTTGTAATCTGTGTTCAGGGTTTTGTAAAGTGCTTTTCTCAGCAAAACTTCTCATCTATAACTGAAGTGTCACTCACCTGAAACATCCTTTCCTCTGCCCTCTTACTTTAACTTCTGATCCTCAAACACCCTAACTCTAATACTCTAATACAGGGTTAATATCAAAGGTATGGACTCAAAGGTATCTCTCTATCTCTCTATCAGAGGATGCCCAAAGGAGACAGGAGGATGATATAGGAGCTCAGTTCACTGAACGCTTCATTCAGGAGCCAGAGAATGTGACCCTTCTGCTGACAATGCTGGAGGTGAGCCTGTAGTTCATCACTGTAAATGTCCTTTTTCTGGTAGTAGACCATCCTGCTACCAGAGCCCAACAATGCGACCCCCTGTCCAAATCCTCCAACTCCTAGAACTGCTTTTGAACTCTTTTCCGAGGCATACTTTACTTGCAAAGTACTGTATGTTACTACCACAATAGCATGTGCAGAAGAAAGATCTTATATAGTGAGTCAGAAGGAGTAATATTTTGTGTGCATCATTTACATGTCTCATGATGTCAGACCTACACACCAGCTTTTTCATTCCTGTCGGTTTCTATTCTTTGGTTGCATTTTTTGGTGATGAGTATATATGTACACTGGAAATAGGCATAAAACTCTATGTAATTTTATCTTGTTTCCATTTGGATGTAGGAGTTTGATTTCCATGTGCGCTGGCCTGGGGTGAAGTTGCTGACAGCTCTGCTGAAGTGTCAGTGTGCTCAGGTGCAGGGCATCATCCTCGTCAGCCCCATGGGTTAGTAAGAACAGCCCCTCCAGTAACATCCTTAACACCAATGACACATCAACACCAACTGCAACTTCACCAATTACAGACACCTCAATTTCACACCCGACACACCACTAATAGCAGTTTCATCACAAGTTTCAATAACTTCAACTCCAGCACCAACTACACCACCAGTAACAGTTGCATCTGTGCTGCCTCCAGGTCAACTTTACCAACCTTAACTTTACTACTGCCACCATCACCCACAACACCCAACACCCATCCACTATCACCAACCAACCTAACCTCTGCCCGACTACCACCAACCAATCATACAACTCCTGTGCCAGCAGTTCCACTGGTACCAATAACCACACCTGCAACACCAAACAAACCAACTCCAGCAACCTCATCATCCTTAAATCTAGTGCCAACAGCAGCCACTCTTTCTTTACCACCACTAACTACTCCACAAGCAAAAACCAACATACCAGCACTAACCACACTGCCACCTCCTATCATATCACAGTTTTTATATTGCATGTGCAAATGCTCTCAAGACCAACGTCTGTTGAGACGTTTTTGATGAAAAGTTAATGTACTCTTCTTATCTCATCCTTTACCTCTGCAGGAGTTTCCAGGTTGATGGACCTTTTGGCTGACTCCAGAGAGGTCATCCGCAATGATGTAGGTTCTGTAGTCATGGAGTACCAAAAATACAGAGAGCTTTTCTGTAGACAGCTATTTAAAATATGTATTGTCATTTTTTTTATTAGGGTCTTTTGCTGCTGCAGCAGTTAACCAAAGGCAATGCTGCTATTCAGAAGATTGTGGCCTTTGAGAATGCGTTTGAAAGACTGCTGGACATAATCACTGAGGAGGGCACCAGTGATGGAGGTTAACTTGTCACTATGCATCTACCGCTCATCTGCTTTCTGTTAACACTTTCAGAGAAGAATAGAAACGATCACATTCATCACATTCAGTCACATGTATATAGTGTAATTAAGGACAAGATTTTTACTAGAATAGCTTTTACATGTCTAGAGTCATTATTTTTGACTGAGCATACATATTTACATTTACATTTCCTGTAGCACTGAGGCATAAAGTGTAATGATTTAAAAACCAGTACTTTATTATTTATTTATTTATAGCTCATGAATTTTTTGCATGTGTAATGGGTGTGTGTGTGTGTGTGTTCATAGGTATTGTAGTGGAGGACTGTTTGTTGCTCCTGCTAAACCTGTTGAAGAACAACAGCTCCAATCAGAACTTCTTTAAGGAAGGCTCCTATATCCAGAGAATGAAGCCATGGTTTGAGGTTGGAGATGATAACTCGGGCTGGTCTGCTCAGAAGGTCACTAACCTGCACCTAATGCTGCAGGTAAATGGCTAAACAAAAACTCACAAACACAGTAGCCACCAAAAATGATTATCACTGGTAGATTCTCTGGTGACAGTGCTGCAGTAGTCTGTGTTTTTGCTTTTGATATCTGAAAAGCAATCTCATTTGGCAGATGTTTCTTATGGAAAGAGGAAGATTTTGGTGGTAGGCTGTTTTTCAAATGTTAAATGCTAGCTTGGCTTATTAACCTCTACACCAGTGAATACACTTACAGTAAGAAATCATTGCTTTTTGAAGGGTTTATAGTTGTACATACATGTTGCATAATCCATGCTGGATATTATAGTGAGACAACTAATGGGAAATAGAAAAAATAAGTCGTTTTGACAATCAGATGAGGTTAAGGGGTGGAATGATGAGCCACAGAATATTGCATTACACAGTAAATAACTTATTAAGCACAAATCCATTAATCTGTTCATACCATACCATGAGTGCTGTTAATTAAATTTCTTTTGAAATACTTTGACTATGTAGCTAAATGATTTTTCCTTTGAGCTGATTGTGTGTATGTGTGTGTGTGTGATCTCTTTGTTTGTAGCTGGTCCGAGTAATGGTGTCGCCAGTGAATTCTCCTGGAGCCACAGCAAGCTGTCAGAAAGCCATGTTCCAGTGCGGCTTACTGCAGCAGCTCTGTACTATACTAATGGCCACTGGAGTCCCTGCTGATATACTCACTGAGGTAAACACACACACACACCACCCACAGATATCTGGGTTAGTGTTGTGAAAACAGAGGAAGACCTTTCCGGTTCCTCTCATACGCTCTAACATGCACTCCCTGATCCCAGCATTATTAACCGTTCACAAGTAAAACAAAAAAAAAACAGCGACTGTACAGGAACAATGATGGAGTGGAGCCATGTAAATGTTGCCATGGTTATGGCATTACTGAAACAGCAGTGGTCCTCCCTAGACAAGCGTTTCTTTTTAAAGGTGGATTTTCAAATAAGTTTTATTTCTGTTGTCACTAGCTTAGTCACTCTCTATCCCACAATGCACAAGAGGCTCACACATGTTCTTTTTATTCTTGACATACAACAGTCCTTCCGCCTGTTTTATTGATATGTATCATAATGTAAACAAATATCGCAACTATATTCGTATAGTTGAAAAACTTCTCTAAAGCAAACTCCATTGGCTCATGAGTATGAGTCTGCTGAATGCTTTTGTTTTACTCATTTGCTATTGAAACATCTGCATGATTTTGATGTACTGCAACTGTACTGTTTTTTAGGGATGAGAAGTTTGAGCTGGGGTGGAAAAATAAATATCATTTAATTACAGTTTGATATTTATTCAGCATTTCACTTGCTGCCCTAAATGCAATTAAATACAGCTATTATAAAGACTTGTTATATTGAAATGTATAATTGGTAACTGCTTTATTTTTGACTTCCGATATCCATGCTATGCTCAGAGAAGTGCTGTCATTGCACTTTGACTACACTTAATACTGTAATGTAAATGCAACGTTAGGCCCAGATCTTTGTCTTTGGTTTAACTGTTTGTCTTTCTTTCTGCAGACGATTAATACTGTGTCAGAGGTCATCCGTGGCTCACAGGTGAACCAGGATTACTTTGCCTCTGTCAATGCGCCATCTAACCCTCCACGGTGAGACTCAGGATGGTTCCTGCCCTATAACCCTTGAGTGTGTTGGCAGGTGGCTGTAATAAAATGGTGTTGTTTTCTGTCCCCCAGGCCTGCTATAGTGGTGCTGCTGATGTCGATGGTGAACGAGAGGCAGCCATTTGTTCTCCGCTGTGCTGTTCTTTACTGCTTCCAGTGTTTTCTCTATAAGAACCAGAAGGGTCAGGGGGAGATAGTGGCCACTTTGCTGCCTTCCACTATAGACGGTAAGAGTTTCTGCCTCTACATTTCTTCCGCGCAGTATCTATCCTTCTCTGTCTCTCATGACCTCCCTCACTTGTTATTCCTTGTGTGTGAGATTACATAATTTTCATTCGGTTAAGTTGCACAATGCAAAAGATGAACACACCAAATAATTATCATGGGTGTTAGTTGATCGGGAATTCAGCTCAGCACTTTATAAGAAGTTTCAAGTTTGCCTCCATCCTACTTGCAGAGCTAAAATTTCAAAAACTAAAATTATAATTTAAAGCACCTGTACTTAGCACAAATGCATGTCAGTTCACACATAGGGTACTTGTCCTTAAATCTTCTGAGGAATATGTGAAATGTGATGTCTCTGGAGTATTTGCACAGTAAGCATGTAGAGCAGTTACATATATGCAATTATTTATTAATTGCTCAGTTTGGTACAGCGCTTAGCATTTACTGCTCAGTCCTTCACCATATTGAGTAAATGCCCTGTCCTACTTAAATAACAGTGAAATTGCCACACTCACTCACCCTGTCATTTCCCAGCCTTCGCTTCTCCTATCCTTCACCTCTCTCATGTTTCCCCTCTCTCTCTCTCCCTGTACCCAGCTAACTCCATCTCTGCGGGTCAGCTGTTGTGTGGCGGTTTGTTCTCAGCGGACTCTCTTTCTAATTGGTGTGCAGCAGTGGCGCTGGGTCATGCCCTGCAGGATAATCTTACTCAGAAGGAGCAGCTGTTGCGGGTACAGCTGGCCACCAGCTTGGGAAAACCTCCGGTTTCTCTGCTGCAGCAGTGCACAAACATACTGTCACAGGTAACATGCATGCTTGCATACAGTCATATACACACACTGCACATTTAAGACATCAGCCTTGCACACTAAGGTTGTGCCAGTTTAAATTGAGACTTATAATTGAGAGATACTCTGTTTATAACTGTCACATTGTTGAAATCTAACAAGTTCAACAAGACTTTAAATGTACACAGTTTGCTTTAAGTGTAGTCGATCAGTCAAGATATGTCACAAGTTTCTTTATTTAGTTTTGAGGCTAATGCTGTATGAAGTAATGGAGGCTTCTATCTCACAGGTGGTGCTAATTACAACTCTAAATCATCACAGGCTTGCCTAAATCTCTGTTGAGTAAAGTTGAGTAAAATCAGTGTTGATTACTGTTGCCTAGCAGACTTAATTATGTGGTTTTTACAATGTGTGACTGAGCTTGTTGACTGATGTAAGGCTAAAGGCTTGTGAAATTTCAACCATAGTGGAAAACATCACCACATGTCATGAATGTGATGTGTAAAGAAAAGAGGCAACTTAAACAAAGCTGGCAAGCTCGTAGTGTGCTAGATAGTACAATAGCTGATGCTACACAAAATGTCAGCGAATCTAACTTAAGGTGATTCTGTACAGTTTAACCAACAGTTTCAAGTTGTTTTGCCTCTTCGTCTGTTTGATGTGTGATGTATATTAGTTTTTACTAAATCAGTTCTAACAGAGGTTGTTCTGGTGTGATAGTTATTCTTCAAAATTATGTATGTTGGTTATTTCTGCTGTCCAGCTACTAGTGATGAAGTTTTGGGAGGGCATCCTCCTATGCAAGTCGTGATTTTTATATTCAGGTTAATGTAAACCCTGTGTTTAAATGAGGAAAATAATGTTAAGATATTTGAAGTTATTGTGTTTATTCATATACCTATAAAATTGTCACACACTTTAACTTTAAGCAGTCTTTCTTAGTTTTTATAAATAAATTCATGCCAATTCAAATGTTTAAGTTTTTAGATATGTAATTAGCACCATGTTGATTGGTAGGGTATACGCTAAATTTAAATACTTGTCAGCTACTCATCTTGGCTGATCGACTGTATATGAGGTAAGATAATTGTATATGCTGTCACTAGCTTGAAAGTTGCATGTAGCACTGAGCTTGTGCCTTTGACTGACACACTTCTGCCTCCATAGCTTTTATTGTTGTATTAGCCAGCCTGGCTTGTCAGTGGCACCATATGTGTCCCTCTAAATTTGAACCATGTTGCATTGTGATTTTGCAGGGGGATAAGATCAGCCGGAGGGTAAGTGTCTGTGTGTGAGCAGCGTATTGTGATGGTTTGGCTTGGCCTTAGCAGGGTGCCCCCTCTTTTTTACATATATAGGGGTGCTTTTGCTTCTTTTATTTCCCCGTTTGCTGCTTCCTTCCCTGTTTGTTGTTCCGTTACTTACTCTGGTAGCCCCTGGCTCTGACCTTTTGACCTCTGACCCCTTGCTGTGTTTATTGGGGGCTTCTTCATATAGATTGAGGCATTGTGTGAAACCTTGGGCATGTTTGGTGAATTCGCCACTGTCATTCACCTCCTGTCCTGTGGGTGGCAGTGTAGCCGGTGGAAAAATGACATACCAGTTACCTCAATTTCACCTTCACCCTAAACCAAAGATTTAAGCACTAATATTTGTGATTTACTTGTGTGTCCCTCGTCTTGTTTTGTTTTGTTGTTGTTGTTTTTTGCCTTGTGCCACAACTGGAGGCCAAATCTGAAAAGGTGAAGATCAAGGTTTCTTTATTTTATTTTATTTTATTTTTTCTTAGACTTTTTGCACTAGCTGCAGCCACTGAGATTGGGTATCGTTTGTAATGTGCCTCTTTTGGTGTCTCTGGTAATTCTAGTAGTTCATTATGAAGCTCATATAAGATTTCAGCAAAAAAACAATAATATTAAAAAGAGCCTTCAGCACAACACACATTATATTAGATACAAGCTTTATGTGCTCAATTCGAGACTTGTATCATCAACAGGTGTTTTTAAAGTATTCAGTCATATGAAGGCCTATCTTGGCTTTAAAGCGTGCTCTTTTAGAAGTTATAAGAAATCTTGCAGCTTGAATGGTTTAACTCTGTTCTTGAAAAGAACTTGCAGACGATACCCAACCCAAGCATCAACATATTCCTGATTTTATTTATTTATTTATTTTTGATTGTATAAATTCTTCCATCCATTTGCAGCAACCAGCAGACTTCTAGCTATTTAATCAATATGCCCAAAGCGACACCTGAGCACTGGCTGTTCACAGTGGACAACAACACACTGGTTTCACAGGGTTTTGATGGGCCCTGACTAATGTTCATATTTGCATACAGTGCATGACTTCAGGCTCAAGCTTGTGCACATATTCAGATTGACAGTTTATCCCCATATTAATTATGATAGTGAAAGAGGTCCTAAATGTAAACTTCATTAAGAACATTTTGTTACATCATTTACATTTCATTTAAAGACAAGACTGAACAATGATGTGACGTACTGTCATACTGCCATCCACAGTCAGCTGGTTGTGCAGATTACAGTTATAATTATGGGTGTACCAACATGCCAAGTTTATGATGCATATTGTTGTGTGATTTGTTTTTGGCAGAGGTAACTTTCTTAGACACAATAAAAGAAAATAAACGATGGTATAATATCTGTATATCGGTATTAAATGAACTAATCGTTGCAGGTTAAATTGTAGTCTGGTCTTTTGTTTCTACAGTGTTTTGAAGTGTGTTGGTAGGTTTTTAGACAGTGTAGTGATGCTTACTATTAAGTGCCCTTAAATATCACTGAAATTTTATTTAATCAGACAAGATCAAATCACTGCCATGGTAAATCTTTCTCCTATCTCAGGGAGAGAGCCAGGACACTAAAATGCAATAGTGATGTGGTGTCAGTCTGCAGCATACCAGTCTGATAGCCTTTCTAACACACTGGCATTTGTACCTTGTATTTCCCACGCAGCTATTTGTACATCTGCTGAAGATTAATACTGAGTAAAACTACATAAAGAAAATAAAATAAGCCACAATCTTTACTCTATAGTGTCCTGAAACGTTTGGTCATGGGCATACTCAGTAGAGCATATATACTGTATAATATATATTATAATAACAATAACTGATTATAATTTTGCTTAGCTCAATATTGATCTGACCGCTCTTAGAAATCTCTTACTGTATTTTAAACATTAAAACAACACATTAATACTACACAACTCACTTACTTTAAACAGTATTGATTTTTAAAAAATTGATAGCCCATAATGTCTTTAATAGTCTGTAATCTGTGGTTCAGTCACGATTATTTGGCAAGCATTTAAAAATTAGATGAACATTTAAAAATAGAATATATTATTCCTTTTTGCCCTGTTCACAGACCAAACTTGCAGGCCAGCAGCAAATAAGATGTATTTTCACATTTAGGATCTAAATCACTGTG
This sequence comes from Prochilodus magdalenae, assembly GCA_024036415.1. Taxonomy (NCBI): domain Eukaryota; kingdom Metazoa; phylum Chordata; class Actinopteri; order Characiformes; family Prochilodontidae; genus Prochilodus; species Prochilodus magdalenae. The sequence continues at coordinate 1,121,733 of JAMWET010000477.1, read as the reverse complement.
CAGATGTATCTAAGTGATGATGTTTTGCATGGTGGTCCTAATTTTGTTTCTTTGCTGTTGTTCAAATAACCCAGTTTAATTTATCAGCTTGTGGATTTCAGTGTTGATATTATTGATCTAACTTGACTTTTATAACCAGCAGTGTGCTTTACCGTGGACAATCTTGTCTTCCTGCAAACAAATCTATCCTGTTGTTTTTTCCTTTTATTTGTGCTTGTTTGTTTTTAAACGTTTCATAATTGCTTAGTTCATTGGTGAAAATGAATGAAAAATGTATACATCTGGTCTTTCAGACAGCAGACACACTCCAATCCTGCATTACACAGTGATTATTACATACTTGAACCTGCTAAAGTAAATGCATTTCATTTAAGAATTATCAAAGATGGGCAAACTAATCTGATCACTGCCGTTAAAGCAGATGGAAATTAAATGTACAGTAAATACAATTTGTTACACATCTAACTGTCTGTTACATAATCATGCAGTGTCACTCAAATGTAACATATAGCGAAATAGCAATAATGACTCTAAGCTAAAGGTTCTTTGATACTTTTGGCTGGGGTTGAACAGGACGTGCTTGATGGACGATGAGCCAGTATTATGTGCTATATTTACACAGAGCAAGGTTTTCTAGAAGATTTCTAGAAAAAGAGGTTTTCTAGAAGATTTGGAAAGTTGTGTGATTTGAAGCCCAGTTTAGTTTGCTCTATTGTTTTACCAGAGGAGGTTATGTAATATAAGTCATAGGATTTGATTTGATTGGCTCATTGGTTTAGAATTTAGAACTGTCATACTGTAAATACTTCATGTTGCAGATTCATACTGGATTCAATACATACACTCAAACATTCAAGCGATTTCATCTCCCATTGTATGTGCTCAGCTAAAGCTATCTATCTGAGAATATCCTGTTGTGTGAAATGCCTCTGATTATAGACGGATAATTTTTTTGTTGTTGTTGTTTTTGTTTTTTTGTTATTTGCAGCTTTCAGTTTTTCATTTAATTTTAAATTTTTGATCTGGGAGCCTCCCATCAGCTTTGCATATTTTTAGATTTTTTTTTTTTTTACATTTTTTTGTTTTTAAAAGGCACTAAAAATCTTGCAGGGAACTTGAAGAAAGAGTGTCGTGTTTGTATAAAGCGCTGTCTGTGTATATTTGTGTGTTTGTGTGTGTTTAGGGCAGTAAAGTGCAGACCAGAGTGGGTCTCCTCATGTTGTTGTGTACCTGGATGAGTAACTGCCCCATCGCCGTCACACACTTCCTGCACAACCAGGAGAATGTTCCTTTTGTATCCTTCCTGATGCTTATGACTTCAGCCCAAGTTCATAAGGCTTATCATGTTTATGCTGGCCTGTGGGTTTGGCAGACAAACCTGCTGCACACATTACTGTATAATCTGCATAAATAAAAAGCATTGTTGATCAAATGGGATGCCCTGGGGCAGACTTGATGCCATCAAAGCATCAATTGAAGGGGTTGTCAGATATCGTACCATTAGACTAAGAAGCAGCGGAAATATGTACTCTGGAGCAATAAAGCACATTTGGTATGAGCTGGGGTGATAAATGGATTGATTAATGAAGGTCTTTGAACTACTTTCAGATGGGTTATAAGAAAGGAGTTCAACCTTTGGAATAAGTTGGAATGCAGAGTCTTCATTGAACACTTTCAGAATGCTTTGCTGACTAGTCGTTGTTTTAGGAGAAAGGACAGCTCAAAAACATGCAGGGCAGAGATACTTCAGACACTTTATCATTGATCTACTGTAATGATTTGGACACACGTTGCTCTGTATTTGTGTTTTCTTTAACTGTGTGTGTGTGCAGTTGACCGCTCAGATTTCAGAGAATCTGGGTGAAGATGAGCGGCTGGTGCAGGGTCTGTGTGCTCTACTGCTGGGAATCTGCATCTACTACAATGACAACTCCCTGGAAAACTATACCAAGTACATGTCTCTTTCTCTTGCACTTACTCACACAGTCTCTCTCTTTCCTTTCTCACTCTTCATCTCTTATTGTGTTTATTTTTTATATTTGATTTCACTGTGTCTTTGTATGTCTATTTTGTTGTTCAGTGATAGTTAACTGAAAAGTTGAACCAGTTTAGCTCATTACCCCAAATGTAGTTGATCAGCCAAGACATTTTTGGGGTCTGAAGTTTGCTCCTTTAGTCTTAGCGCTAAGGCTTTGGGGCAAATGTAGCTAATCAACAGTGCTTATACCCCACCAAAACTACAACAGTTTTATCTCTTCTTTAATGATATTTGCTTCTGTATGTGATCTCTCTTTTCTTTTTTGTCACTTCTAGAGAGAAGCTAAAGCAGCTGATTGAGAAGCGTATAGGAAAGGAGAACTTTGTGGAGAAGCTGGGCTTCATCACCAAGCATGAGCTTTACTCTCGAGCTGCACAGAAACCTCAGCCAACGTTCTCCACTCCAGAACACATGCTGTTTGACCATGAGTTTACCAAGCTCGTCAAAGAGCTGGAGGGTGAGTGCACACATCTATTAAAACTATACATAAAAAAGGTACTACACATATATACAGGGTAATATGAGACAAGACGTGTTTGGTGTCTGAAGTTTTCTTCTTTAGCACTGAACTATGTGACTAACCTAGCTGATTCTACCTGCAAGAAAGAAGAATGGAATAAATCTTAAATATTGCATATGTTTTTAGTATTGATGTACTTTTTTATGTTTGTTTGCTTTTGTTTTGTTTTGCTATTCTTTGCTTTGTTTTTTTTAAACTCAAGCCTGAATTGTCCAGACACATAATTGGATTTCCTCATGTCTTTGCAGGTATCATAACAAAGGCAGTACATAAGTCAAGTGAGGAGGAAAAGAAAGAGGAAGAAGTGAAGAAGACTCTGGAGCAGCATGATAGCATTGTCACTCAGTACAAAGAGCTGATTAGGGAACAGGTACCAGCTTCTGACATTATGGGCTCCAGATTTAGCTCTTTTGTAGTTTCACCTCCTCTTGTATTATTTTCTCTAGATAAAATTTTAGCTGCTTCAATTTTAGCTACTCTAGCTAGTAGATGCTCAGGATGCACCGTTATGTAGATACCTGTGGTGTGATGAAATGTGTTTTAATGAAGTATTGACATTTGTTCTTTTTCCTCCCTCTACCCTACCACCTTCTGGATTTTCCTTTCTTGCTTTTTCTCCTTGTGTCTCTGCCTCTACTTCACCTTGTGTCTCTGCCCCCTCTTCTCTCTGTGACTTTATTTCTTGCTGAGTGCAGGATGCTCATATAAATGAGCTGAAAGAGCAGGTGGCCTTACTGACATCTCAGAAAGATCAGATGCAGAACACCATGACCCAACAGCTGTCTCAGATCCAGCAGCATAAAGACCAGTACAACATTCTTAAACTCAAACTAGGTACTGTAATATAAACACGCAGACCAGTACAACATTCATCTATGCAAAGGTCAGAGACAAGCCCTTCGTTTATTTAGGTTCAATGGCCATGTTACAGGGGGTATTTCTGGAGAAATTAAATCATCTACTTGGATTGATAATGAAAGGAAAATGGGTAAGAAAGCAGGAGTTTCCAAAACTGGATTTATTAGGCTATTAAAATATCTAAAGAAACAACTGTGCACCCATTTGTAACCCACTAAAGTTGTCCCTATGCTTTGATAGAAGAAGGGGATCAAGCTGCACACTAGGTTCGAAAATTTCACAGGTGTTTTGCCCTACCTCTCACTATTGGAACTCAGCATTGTGGGTCTGAAAGGATGTGTTTCTGTAAAGAAGATCTTCCTGTGAAAAGAAAATAAATTAGAAATTTTGCAAATCAGACAAAGAAGCTGATGGTCTTCTCAGAACCATGAACTGGCTGTTGTTGGCTGTTTTCTGATGCTCCAAAATAATCTAATTGTGTTTAAAGGCTGCTTTGACTGAAAAGTGGATTAATGAAGGGTGGTCTCTGACTTTGCCACAGTACTATCTGTTCTGCACTATTAACCCACAAACCAGTACCACATCCTCAGATTCAGATTCAAACTATAAACATAAATGGTCTACGCAATAATTCCTCATGTTATTTTCCTTTGACAGCTTCTGTATATTCAGGAGTTATGTGACAGGCTTTCAAAGTCTGTTTTCCCCTTTACGTCTGTAGGTAAAGACAGTGGTCAATCTGACAGTGGTCAGGTAAATGGTCTTCAGTTGGAGGAGCTCACTCTGCTCAGAGAGGAACTTGAGGAGTTACGCAAGCAGCACACACTGATGAACACGCAGCTTGCTGAGAAAGACACACTCATCGCCAGCCTGGTGCGTATATGTATTCTGAGTTGACATTTATGAGGTATTCCTGCTTGCACCTATGCACTTTTATTAGGTCAGTGCTGGGGAAAGAATCGTCCATCACCCAAAAAATAATCCTGGTTAACTGTTAATCTTGTAGTTGGAAAGTGACCAATAATGAATGAGAGCAGAGGGTACAGAGGGACTGCTAAACTGTGCAGGAACAATGGGGTACATGCCCCATTGGACCTCTTTATGTCTAGTCTTTTGTCATTTCTGATAAAATGATAAAATTAATCTGCAGTGTTGATTACCTAGCTGACTCTAGGATTTTCTGTGTAATTAGCCACTTTGAACCAAGTACACTTCTTGAATATCTTGTATTACTAAGGTCTGGGCTTTGCATCATTTTATGTTTGCTGTACCAAAATTATTTGTTAGCTACTATGCCGGTAATCACAAGACAAATGGCTAATTGTGTAAAAATTCTAAAAAAGCACTAAAAAAACACAAAACTGTTAAGTCCTTTTAAACAGGATGTGATGTGATGTGGTGTATGGTCTACCGCCCCTATATTTCTTGCTGGTTCGCAAAATACACTAAACATTTTTCCAATTTAAATGAGAATACTATAAAGCAAAGCCAGCCATGCTGTGTTGCCTTTGCACTGTAGCAGCCATACATGCTTCTCTCTGTATCACTTCTCTTGAGTGTCACTAGAATATCACAAATATACACTTCAGGTATGTTTTTTGTTTACAAAAGCTGTAAAAACCAACCGTCAGTACATTCCTGAACTTTCCCAGCAATGTATCCGATTCTGTTCACGCATGAGATTTATGGGTAATTGCAGTGGAATTGTTATTGATGTTGATAAACTGCTTCTTGACCCATTCCCATTACAGGGTCATTTGTGCATAAAAAGGGGCTTTTAAATGTTTGTTTTTGTGTTTAAATGGTGTTGTATTCCACACAGAAAGCAGAGGGGGTACACTCAGATGATGGATCAGCAGCTGCTGCAGAAAACACAGAACTACTGAAGGTACAGGAGTCTGAATGGTCACACTTTTGACAGTCACTGCGTCGTATCTGTACACACATTGTACACTTTACAAACCCTTGTTTGGTAGAACTGTGGTTGAACTAACCGAAACTGTTATTAGTATCATCAATCATACAAATAAAAACAAAATAATAATAAAAACAAATTGTTAGCATTTAAATATTGTACACAAGTGGATATCCTTAATTTACATACACAATAGTATACGCAATTCTGCCAACTTTACTCTGCTGACCCTGCCAAAAGATACAAAACACAGCAGAATGCTGTCGTTTCATTGGCACCCTGCTGGAACATATGCAATAAATAGACCGAGCTTCATATAGAAGCGGTACTTGTAGTCTTTCACTAGGTTTCACGCACTGAAGCTGATATGGCATTCGCACTCAGCTCATTGATGCATCCTGTTTCTTTGCCTCTGCTAAATTACTGCTAAACTCTATTTGTCTTGTTACCTTAATGTTACCTCGTTACGCTTGTCTGTGTTTTAACAGGTTTTAACAGTGTGTTATTGCTGTTGTTGTTTATTTGCAGGAGTTAGAGTCTCTAAGGATGCAGGTGCAGACTCAGGCTGCTGAGATCTCCCAGCTGCAGAGAGACAGACAGGAGCTACAGAACAGAACTGAAGCTACGGTGAGTTTACTCACAACTTCACCAATTTGGGAATCAGTTCAAAGCAGCCCAGGCGTGTCCCTATAGAGCTCAGTTCCAGTCTTCGTACAACATAAAGGCATCTCCAAAAAATTGCCATTAACACCTCATTACTGTGATGATGATCCACGTAATCATAATACCTCAGATTTCGAGTCAGTTTGATTCACTTTGAATCATGATGCATGAATCAGTGCGTAAAAGTCCACAATAAGACTGATACATTAAGCTTCTTTAATTAGATTTTTATGTTTGAGAATTTATGTTGGTCAAACACTGACTTTATTTAACATTAACATGACTTTGTTGAACATTCCATTATTATTTTAACTTCCAACATTCCAAGATGAATCCAGCTAAATCATTCAGTTAACTTTCAATTGATGCACATTTTTACACCCTGAACTATGATTAGCAGGGAAAGCTAAACTGGAGATAAACGCAGGACATTTAATCTCTCTGAGACCTTTCTCTATATGTATATTCTGATGTGATGTGGTTGGACTGTTTGTGTTTTCTCTGCAGACTGCAGTTAGTGGAGAATCAGCAGATCGTGTTCAAGTATCGGAGCTAGAGAACAGACTATCAGCACAAACTGCAGAAACACACAGACTACAGGTATTACAGTCTGTATACTACTTTTTTATGTTCATTTAAATGCAAGCGATCGTCACAATAACTAATATCATGATCATCCAAATTAAGTTACAAAGTACAACATGTGTATCTACGGCCTGCGTACAATATTTACCATATAATTATCTGCTGTAGGTCTGCATTTTGTCTTCATTACTTATTAACACATTAATTCTGTGCGTATGGTAGGAGGAGGTGCGGACTTTGTCGGAAAGCAGGGCAGCAATGGAGAAGGAACTGGCAGCAGCCACCAGCACGGAAACCATTCTGCAGACGGAGAAGAGTAAGCTGCAGCAGGAAGTGGCAGAATCGAAGAAGGAGCAGGATGACCTGCTGATGCTGCTGGCTGACCAAGACCAGAAAATCCTCTCTCTGAAACAAAAGCTCAAAGACCTGGGGGAGACGGTAGGGCCCCACTGCACACCTGCACCAGCACGCCCAATACTGCTGAAGTACAACTAATGAACATTTCATTCTGATCTGCTTGGAGCTCTGCACTGGCATCAATGGCCACTTATTCTAAAACCTGAACAGAACAGATGTGATAGAAAGTGCATGGTCGAAAGAAAGTAAATGAATAAGCTTCAGAGCTGCTTTATGAAGACCTGTTTTTATATATATTGTGTTAGACCAGTGATCCACAAGCTGTGCACCATCTGCTTGTTGTGGCCTCAGAATGTGAGAATTAATCATTTATACAGCTAATGTTTTCATGAATTTGAACATTGGGCCAGCCATATATTTTCAGATAGAATTAGTCAATGATTAAAATTAATAGCTGTTTAGGCTCGGCTTAGAAAGACACTGTGTTTATTAATTATGTCTGAAAATACCTGGCAAATACTCATGCCAAACCACTGTAAACACTCTTAACACACATCAGTCGCATAGAAGCTGTTTGCCTGCTTGATCAAGTTGTGGAATATTTTATATGTTATTTTGTTATTTTATATTTGAAGTTTTTGTCCCTACAGAAGATGAACATTCATGTTTAATACACAGTCAAGAATATGGAATTTGGCCATGCAAACAGAAACAATTAGTAGTGCAAAACTTTTCATCTATGCACATAACAAGCCAGCTTTGCTAGTGTCTTTTGGTTCATCATGTTCGTAGGTATGTCACATGCCAGCAACTACATCAGAGGGTCTATTGGAGATCTTACTTAACATCTTGACCTATTCCTGTAAAACATGCAGCATATTTTATCATGTGCAACAAAACCTTATTAAATAGGACCTCACACCTGTCTATCACCCATTATCTCCCTACAGTTTGAAGATGAGGATGATTTGGATGCTCAGGACCAATTTGAAGAAGATGGCGATGAAGAGGAGGAAGATGACGAATAGAGAGACTGAACAGATTTAACGTAACAGAGAAGAAAAGGCAAAGAGCATTTGAATCCTCTCTTCACTAATGATAAGAGAGAAAATCAGGGCTTTAGGATGGCGCTCCAGAGGATTGACACCTTCGCCCATTTTCTCTCTTTTCAGCAGGTTCACCTGTTCGTTTTTAGAATTCATTTTATTTTCTGAAGGGTGGCTGATTTACCCCTGTTAATTGTACTGGACCGTTAAAAAGCTTCATGTGACTTCATCATCTTTAGCTGCTGCCACAGACATGCACATCTAATGCCATGTTATTATTGTTTGTTTGTACCTGAAACATTGTTTTAAGACAGTATAGACACATCTGTTCTTTCTGCAGATCCAAAAGAAGAAAACTGCACCATATTGATGTAAGGATAGTATAAATGTAGATGTAAATACATAGTAAAGGCTCCAGTTGCAGTGGGTTTTAATTGTTTGTGTTTATATGGTGCACTTTCTTATTTAGCATCTGCAAAAGCAGTTTTGTTTCAGTTAGTAAAGTAGCTAAAACATCAGATCTGAAGAGCGTGAGCCGAAGGAGGTTTTCACAGAGAAAATAAAAAGAAAGTTTTCCTCTCTCTTGCACTGCCGCAGTCACCTCACGGGACGGCGATTAGGTCAGCCTACCACAATCCTCAGCTGTGTGTTTGTGACTGCTTGTCTGTCTGTGTGTGTATGTGAGTGTGTAAGCTGTGTGTTAGCTTTCAGGCGTGCCTTCTTTGCCTGGGTGCACATTCGGTAAGCTTTTGCACCGTTTCTGCACTTTTTGCATCACCTCTAGACAGCAGCCAGGGGGCAGTGTGTGGACAGTAACCCAAATATACACGCTAACAAGGCTAACAAAGAATGCTAGTATACATCAGATAGCATGATGTCATATGCTTATTTCTAGTAGGCAGTGTCTGTCTGAATAGGTCAAACATCCATACTCGCATTGCTAACTGCAAACCGAAGCTGGTTAGATGCTAACAGCCATCACCCTGCATGCGTCATCTGTACATTGCTTATTGGTGAAGCTTCAGTGCCATAGTCATATATGCTAACATTACTCAAGAACAGAAACTAGAAACCACCAGACATTATCATAATGTAATTTGCAAATTGCTAACTCTTGGCAGCCACTTTCTATTCATGGTTAGCGCTGTGGGCTATCTTCTTTGGGCACTGTGTGAAATAGCCCAGTCCTACATGCTAATATGTACCAAGGAATAGAACCAGAGGGCATGAAGTCGTTTGCATGTTGTTCATTGGTGGCATGTAGATTTCCAAAGTAATTCTTGAAGAAATAATTATAACAATGTGTAGAAGTTCAGGCCAACACATAACTTGATGATGCCTGTTGGTGTGATATGATTGACTTATAGTCGCTATTTATTACACCACCCATTAATTCATTGTTAGCATTGTTAGCATTTCTGATAGAGCTCTTTGCTCCTGTTGTGAAAAGTCACAATTGTTCCAGTTTTTGCCTTTTTGCTCAAAATTGACCTACTAAGATCACATCTTGCAATGTCTTACAAAAGAATTAACATCTTTAAAAAAAATATAGATTGTATCAATTGTATCAATCAGCTCAATCTGTGTTCAAATGCATCCTCACCCCCCAGTATGTTTGTCTCTGGGTTGCCCCAGGTTTCTGCTGTTCTGCTGGAGTCCGCTGTATGCTGTGATAACGTGTTCAGGTTCCTCTAAATGATCAGAGGTATTTCCGTCGGGTTTAGCCATTCAGACTTCTATGTAAGGTTCCTTTAATTTATAGAAACATCACAATAAAGAATAAACGGCCTGATTAGATAGTGTGGCTTTAAGTTCATGTACTTTACTGTCAGATACTGGAGTTTAGACTGTTCATAATTCCGCTCACCATAGTGTTTTATTACAATCTGCAATGACTGTACTGTACTGAACTGGTTGTATGATAGTTGATTTTATTATTGTTTAAAATAACACATGCAGAATATAAGGAGAAACTGTTAGACTCCAAATGCAGTGTTGTTTTGATGGGAATGCTGGGTGAAAGAAGTCAGTGTTTGAAAGGTTCAGAGGATTCCTGTTCACAGTTTTATTGTGAAAGTTGTTCTCGAACCGCCTGGCTGAGAAAGACTACTAGTCAAACACAAAGAAGCAGTGATGTTTCTCTGAGTATGCATTAAAAGAACTGATCCACTCACATCTCCTTAAGATTCTGCTCTTGACCACTTTTCTCATACATGTCTGGGAATTCCTTGTGTAGTTCATTTATGTTTGTGCCATTGCTTTGGTCCAGGCTTTGCTGCATAAAGTTCTTATTGAATAACAGCAGCTATTCTTTTATGGTTGTGTTTGTTTATTTGTGTGGTTACCGTTGTAAGTTAACACATCCCCTACAGGAAACACATTTGTTGTACAGGGGTTGGACAGTGAAACTGAAACACCTGTCATTTTAGTGTGGGAGGTCTCATGGCTTAATTGGACCAGCCTGGTGGTCAATCTTCATTAATTGCACATTGCACCAGTAAGAGCAGAGTGTGAAGGTTCAGTTAGCAGGTAAGAGCACAGTTCTGCTCAAAATATTGCAATGCACACAACATTATGGGTGACATACCAGAGTTCAAAAGAGGACAAACTGTTGGTGCACGTCTTGCTGGCGCATCTGTGACCAAGACAGCAAGTCTTTGTGATGTATCAAGAGCCACGGTATCCAAGGTAATGTCAGCATACCACCAAGAAGGACGAACCTCCACCAGCATCACGTAGTGACCTGGCCACTATCCTGCAAGAAGAATGGCTTAAAATCCCTCTGACCACTGTGCAGGACGCAGTATATGTCATTCCCAAGACGAACTGACGCTGTATTGGCCGCAAAAGGAGGCCCTACACCATACTAATAAATGATTGTGGTCTAAAACCATGTGTTTCAGTTTCATTGTCCAACCCCTGTACAATTTCCAATAATTTGCTGAGTTAAGACAAGAAAACGTAAGCCAAAATGTGCCTAGTTAAGTTTGTCCCCTGTAGAGGACGTTCATTTTGGCACAGTGCTGTAATATACAGTTGTATGCGAAAGTCAGAGACCAGTTGGCTTTCGATTTATACCCAGTTAAAATGAACATTGAGTAAAAGTTTCTTATAGCTACATCACAATGTGCAGTATTTAGCGTGTCCACCCTTGGCCTTTATTACTCCCTCCATTCTTTTACAGAAATCTGCAAGACTGTTTTCCCTCACTTCTGAAGTGCAGTTTTAGAAGTTAGTTGCATTTTCTGCTTTTTATGATTCAAAAAATCCCATGCTACTCTAGGGTGAACCAGTGATTGGTTTGACAACAACAGCTTCTTTGCTTGATTTGTAGTTCTTGTTGCGAGTATGTTCTTTTCTCAGTAGAAGCTTCTTGACAACTGTGTCTTGTTGGGGTGGTATGGCCTGGGCCTGCATGGCTGCTACTAGTGCTTGCTCACTCATCTTCAGTAATGATCTAACTGCTGATGGCAGTAGCTAAAGGAATTCTGAGGTGTACAGACACATCAGCTTAAAGTCAGGAAATGCTGCAAGGTCATAGGATGTTGCTTCATCTTACAAAACAAGGAACTTAGACATACTGCCGGTGGGGTGGCGGGTGTTATTATCCTCTGTAACAAGCAGCAGCTGAAGATGGTCGCAGCATCAGCAGAGAGCATACTCGATATCTGGTGATGTAGCAGGGTGCAAATATATGCTCCAAACTTGACCAACAAGGTACCTGAGTTTATTTGAGTGGACAGTTTGTATGGGAGTGCCTCATGCCTTCAGCTGACAAGACTGGGATGTACTGTTGAAACAAAAGCTGTGGTGTTCTCAGAACAATGGACTGGCCAATCCAGAACCCAGACCTTAACATCATTAAATCTTTGGGATTACTTAGAGGAGCTTGGGAGGAGCAAGAAATATACACACTTTCAAATGTCCAAGACTGAACTTTGGAGTTGTTCGTGAAGAAAAATATTATTGCACAGTTGATTAAAACCTCCAGCATCACTGCTGTCTGATCCACTTGGTGCAACACACTACTCCAACACTTCTGTGCCATGCTAGGAGAAATGTAGTACTCAAATAATTCCTGTTCTGCTGCAATCGTAGTATATAGTCTGTAATCGTGGAGCTATGCAGTGCACCTATACGGCAAATGAACATGATTAAAGGGACAATGAGTATAGATGCAAGGTGAGTAAACTTAATCATGTGGACCATGAGGGTTTTTGTAAGCTCCTGGGCTATAGGGAGCAGTCAGAACCGTTTTAATACACACTGGGATGGATAAAAAGTTTCTGGAACTTTTCTGGAAGAATGGCACACCATTTTCTGAAAGACATTTCCTCAGTTGGTGTTTTGATGATGGTGATGGGGGGTGATTTCTAACACCTCAGTCCAAAATCTTCCATTGGTGTTCAGTTGGGTTGAGACCTGGGGTTTTCATTGCTTTCATCCTCTTATTCCATGTGGATGAGGACATCATCATGATGGAAAAGACCACTCCAGTCAGGTTAATGTTTCATCATAACATAAAAGGTGATCAGTCAGAATAACATGGCTGGGTCCCTCTGTGGGACACTGCAAGTGAACCTAAGCCATGTTAGTAAATGTCCCCCAAAAAAGAGTAAAAAAGTTGCCAGACTCCTTTACTGTATGGGGTCATGCATTCAGGCCTGTACTATTTTGTTGGTATACGTGTCTGACCATTTCACATTAATACAGAAAACTGTCTATGTTTTTTTTTAACCTCTAAACTGTGTTCATCTCTGTAATGAGGAGTCTATGCACTGCAGCTGCACGTCAGTGTCTCTTTCAGGGTTTCAAGGTTGTGAATGGCCTGTTCCTGCCGACACAGTTTGATCAGGTCCTGCATTTTCATTACTTTAGATCTAAACACAGACGTCACTTTAGTTAAATAAGGCATGCAGTTGATTAGATACATGCTTTCATAGGTTTTTAGCTCCATTAGCCATGTTGCTCCAAATGCTATGCTGTGCCACTTTTTCCTTATCTCAAATTATCTCCGATTGTTTTTACTATTCTGCTGCACTGGTTATTTTATGACATGATAATATGGACAGGACATACTTTAAAAACTTAAGGGAAATTAAGAGAACATTCGATTGGCTTGTACGTTGCATAGTCAGTTCAGGTTTCATGACCTGCCTGCCTGGATTTATCTCACTTCTGTTTAGTGATGCTTTGGTCCACTAGGGGGCACCCTCATCTTCTTAATGTAACAGCATTATATTAACACCATTCTGACGCTTCAGTGTAAACTATGTGTGCTCGGGACGCTACACAGATAATTATCATATAAATATTTGTACTGGTTATTTTGTACTGTAGTGAATAAAGGATCCTTAATGAGATACTGTGAATTAGCAGTGTTATTTTATAATCATTTTAAATTCCATTATGTGCACCTATGATATACGTCAGGTCCTGACAGTTAACAGCAGTGTCTGTTATTTAATGTATAAGGCATGTAGGTGCGTGTAATTATCATTTACATAACTGTATAATGTCCTCTAACTGTAAAGAAGCAAACAACCTAAATAGTTTAATCAAAAATTTCCCAGGTTTGTAAGACATTAACTTTTTTTAGCTACCAATTAGTGTTATTAGTATTAATAATGCTACTAACATTTTTAGTGCTTAACTTACTTGTATTAATGGCAATGAATTGCCTTTATTAATGCCATTTTGACAAGCTCTTTAAGCTAGGATTCCATTTTTAATTATTACTGCCCAATATTTAATGTTAGCATCTCCTCTGCTTGGTGTCTTTTGGCTCAGAGGTTCTTTATGACTCAGTGGATAACATTCAGGCACAACCGGCCTACTTTATTATGATTACAGTCTCGTAAACAAATAGTGCTGTCTAAAATATGACATTGCATTGACATTTCAGAGTACCAAAATACATTAGCTAAAAACTGTACACCATTGTCCACTCTGTATTACTGTGTGTTTGTATGTTCCAGAGGGCATCATTAGGTCAGTGTGTAGGCCGAGTGATGAAGCAGCTAATTGTCCTCTACTTTGTGCTGTCTATGGTTTACAGAGTGTTATTATGCGTCAATAAAGGGTTCCATAGTGTGTGATTTTTCTTTCTACCCCCACCCAACAAATCCCTCCTTCTAGGCTAGGATTGGCTAAAATGTCATGCTTACAAACAGTCTGCCAATTAAAAGTAAGAACTGCTGTTTACGAGGTGGGATTTGTTGTAATAAATACAAAAATAAAAAATTATATCAAACAGAACCACTGTTAAACTCTCTCCCTCAGGACCTTAACAAAACATGCTAATAATAATATGCTAATAAATATGCTAATAAACTTAGTTTTTTTTTTTGTATAAGCATACAATCAGTTCAGCAATCCATTGTTTAAATGTTGAAAGAATATTTTCCTTGTATACTGAAGGGCCCATGGTGGTCCCTGTCAAGCTGATGTGGTTCCCTGAGCTGAAATACAATCCACACAGATAAAATGGATTAAAACATTGTTGTTGTTGTTGTTGTTGTTGTTGTTGTTGTTGTTTGCTGCTTATATTTTGTTGTTGCAAAGTGCAGCTAAAGTTAGCTACACAGACTGCCTGTAAGCAAACACACTTGTGATCTCAGACACTGTCATAATAACAGGAGGCGCTTAAAGAGGACATCAAGTGCAAAGCACAGTGTAGCTAGCAGCACAGCTGGTTAACATGGTTTTATACAAAGATAGTGACAGCTTCAGGAATGTTTCACTTTCCTCCGGGTGAGGTCATTTATAGTTGGAATAACTGTCCACTAAACACGGAGCTCGTGTCCATGATTGTCTGTCTGCAGCCGCTGATACCTCAAGATAAAATATAATGTTTTATCAAGATAAATATAACAAGATAAATGGCCAGTGTTTTGATGAGAGGATCTCATGAGAAGTTAAATTGCTGACTATGATGTAAATCTGCTACTATAAATCTTACGGTCTTAAATCCACTAAAATAAAAGTATAAACTTGTGTAACTGTAGCTAACAGTTATGACATAAGAACAAGACTGAATGACGTCGCGGTGGAGCACGTCACGGCAGCGGGAACCTCTCTGGTCCCTACGCCCGTGTAGCCTGTTCAGTACTTTACCTGAGCGGGAAAGTGGAAGGTAATGACGTACGGAACCGCATCACTACCACAAACAGCACTTCGTGGTAAAATAGTCCCATGTCAGTTACCGGATTACACTCATATTCAGGGCTTTATTAAAACGTTTTAAATGCGTATGGAAATTATATCGTAAATATTGGACAATAAATATTGTGACACGACATTAGCAGCTTCTTCGAGTTTCTGAACACCTTTCGCTGTCACATACCCATAAATGTCTATGGAAGATGTATCTTGGCGTCTAAACACATTTGACAACAATATGTAAATTCAAATTCAAATATGGAAAATAATCAGTGTAGAACTTTTTTCTGATAAAAGTATGGACTAAAGTCTGGCTTCTGTTTTTAGCTATGCTACTTTTATAGAAAACGGACCCGTACAAGGCTAGAAAACTACATCAGCGAGTGTATTTGAGATTAGTCCACAGCTTTGAGACTTGACGTGTTGGCTTATAGTTAGCACCTTGCAAACTGGTCTAAACTCATACTGGCCGCGTGGCTCCGACTAAAAAAATAAACACAAGGCAAACATTTGGTGACTTAAACTGAATAGACTATATTTTTTGGGGGAGTGGAGAAACTGGGCAGATTCGAATCGGTTTTTGTTTCTGAGCTGTCTCTTTAAGAGTGGTTGGTGGGTGGTTCTTTGTCGGGGAGGAGCTGCTCCTCCTGGCCGCCCGGTTAGTGCTCGATGCTGAGGGCAATGTACATGTGCACTGCTGTTTGCTCTGCGGTGGTGTGTTTGTGTTTTCTGTTGAATTTTTCCTCCAGTCTTCACCCCGATGTGTGTCCGGTAGCCACACTAAAGTCAGTAGATCAGTGGGAAGCCGGACAGTATCACTGGAGAGCCGGAAAGCAATATTAGCACCGTCTTCACCACCTGCTTACAGACTGCAGGTCCATTACGAAGGTAAGAGAGCATCACCACCACCACTGCACCAAACCTGATCTGACCCCTAAACACTGCTCTACACATGCTCGATTCATTGTACAGTGATCAGTCCACACCGTTCCTCACTTACTGTGTGATCACTGCACCTCGCTCCGGATCTCCAGTCATTTTCACACAGTGTTGTTGGGATATAAAACCTGAACAGCCGTGAACGGATCTTTCCACGTGAGCAGGTTTCGTTTAAGCTCTGTCGTTTTCCACCATGTTTATTCCCAGTAACCTTAAATGCGCTCTCTTTAGCAGGTTTCTAAACTCGAACATACAGCTACGTTTCTACATTAGCAGCTGTTTGTATGCTGATAGATCTGGGGCCAGTGCTGGTGGCCTAGTCTGGTCATTCTAATATAACATTTATATTCTACTGTATTATAGCTAAAAGCTCAAACGCACTGGGGATCAGTAAGTTCAGCAGATTCTGAACACATGTAAATGATCATTTCCACCTTAGCAGCTGTTCCTGTGGGTTATTATAGACCTGAATTCCTTGATGCAGAACTTATTCACCCACAGTTTCTATAAAGTAATGATAATAATTCTGAGGACTACAGTGTGTTAAGTTCTTGTAGAATAATGAGTTGAACACTAGCAGCTGTTCGTGTGGTAGATTTTAGGTCTAAGGTATGTGTAAATGATGTTGTAGCCTAGCTTGCTTATTCGGTTGTAAACTCAGTTGTGTGCGTTCTGTCAAGCAGGTTTTGTAAATAACTGTTTTCCTCATTAGCACCTGTGGGGTGTTTGGGTGTTTAGGTGTGGGGTCTTTGCTGATGTTCAGGTTACTCCGGTGGTATAGACTGGTAACTGGGTTAAAGTGTTTTGCATTGGAGTGCAGTATGTTGAATAGGTTCTGGTAAATGCAGGTTTCTGCATCAGCAACCCTTCTGTGGGTTATTATAAGCCTGAAATCATGTCTGGTGGTGTTCAGGTCACTTGTTTTTGTTTTTTTGGAATATTATCGCTTAAAAATCTAAATGAATTATAGTTCAGTGTGTTGGGCAGATATGTATGTATGTATGTATGTATATATATGTATATATAACATTATTTATTTTTATTATTATTGTACATAATATATTTCCACATTCTGCATTGGCTTTCACTGATGAGTTGCTTTAAAATGGTAACATTGGCATCATAAAACATTCCAAAATCAACTAAAACAGAACGGAAAGGAATATCTATATTGCCCGTATGTCCGATGCATCTAAGGAAGCTAGCATGCTAACTAGGAGGCCCTGACTTATACTTGCCCTCAATATCTCTTGATACCTAAAGATTTGATGATCTGATGGATTGAAGATATGATATTTTACCTAAAACCTGAACACATAAAAGTCCTGTAAGTTAGGTAGGTGGAGCTGTGTGGTGATGGATGTTCAGGTCTGTGGAATAAACTGACCTGTCACTATAAATGACACTGACCTGTAAAGGAGAGATTTGGCATGCATATGTGTGTGCATATTTGTGTGTCTATATGAAGTTCAGAACGTAAATGCTGAGTTCCTAGGCAGTATAGTTTGAAGCTGACTTGAAACAGGGCTTAATGAAGAGAGATGGGGGTGTGTTTGTGTGTTGGGGAACAGATATTTGTTTATTGCTACACTTAGTCCTTGCCATCACACATTAGAGCCAACCGAAGTCCAGTAAAGCAGGTCAGATGAGGGAGGGTCAGATCAGTGCAGCTGTATGTGTTAAAAATGAAGTTTATTAACAATATAAACAGTATTTCTAATTTCTGATACTTCTTTTATCTACCATAATTTTCCATAAGTTGGAATACTCTAGGTCAAATTACATGTTTTGATGATTTCCTAAGTAAAAACATGTTTGGAAAAATTAAAAATTGGATAACCTTGGCACAGCCAAAACACAACTGTGCTTTCAGATCTATAGAATTGTGTTACTCTGTGTGATGGATGTTTTAATTTATTCCAACATAACCGCAGTCAATCGAATATCATTTTACCAGGGTTACCAAAACTTTTGCATACAGCTGTATACTCATTAGTGACATCATAGTCAACACCTTAGGACATGATTAATATGATAAATGATTAAAACCATAAATGTCATAGTTTTAACCTGAACGTCATTAGCTTAAACATCCTCTTCTCAGTTTGACACTTGAGTCCATCTGCAGTGCCAGTCATCAACCCAGTTGTCAGGATCAGAGTCTCAATATAGTCCTCTTGTTTAAATACAGCTTTTTTAAACTAATTACTGTTTTGTGCAAACTGAAGTTATTTTTCAGCTGCTGGCAGGGTGACTGTTTAACACTGAAGAACACTGAATCTGTGAAATAAGTTGAAGTGAATTGTGGGGCCTCCTTTTGTGAGTCACTCCTTCTGCAGACTGGTAAATGGCAGTTGATAGACAGATTAAAATGCAGTGGAGTCTGACCCCTTGTTTACTATAAGTCACAGTTATAAAATTTCTAGTATCAATTGCACATTTTACAGCGGCTATTAACATTCTGCTCAGATTTGTTGGGTTGGACACTGTACATTTGCTCATCAGGACTTTACACACTTAATCACACTTTACCTCAACTTTATCTTACAAAAGCATACCGCACAGATAGAACGGGTGCTAACCAGCAGGATATAAGCTTTCGTTACTCGTTACATTAAAAGACACCAAACCCATGTCTGGTTGACTACAGTTGGCAGAGTGTGTGTGTATGTGTGTGTGTGTGGGTGTAGGCAAATCAGGAATATAATCTATGGGCTACATAGGGAGCAGGGCTGCACAGTGTTTGTTAATCATTGTGTTATTGCCCAAAATAAAGAACTGTCACAGAAAAGTCCATTATGCAAATAAGCCTCCTGATCAATCACCGTTACAGATAAATAACTTTATTTTGGCTGAAATAAAGCAAGTCAGTTTTTAACCATGTCAAATTATTGATTCACCATGGCTTTTTAGCAGCTGCTGCTGATGCGGTTACGTTACTACACCTCGCAATTATATTGCTACATATTGTGATTGCAATATACCTTGATGGTGCAATGCTATTACAACGTGTGGCAATTTGATGGCAGTGGTAGTGTTCTGTATGCGTATGTAGCAGTATAATCACGATATTAGTACTGTGTAGCAGTATATTCACCAAACCATTATTTAGTAGGTGTTTAATAAATGGCAGTCAGAGTGCTAGCATTTTGTCCAAATCCTGCAGCCCTAACTCTTTGGGCTTTATCAGAGAGAGGGTGAGTGAGTAAGTGAGAAATACACCTGGGATTACTGAGGTAGTGCTGTAAGATTGGATCTGTTGCCAGGTGTCAGAGTCCTGAGGGTGCGGCTGTGTGATTGGAGGTGTGGCCTTGAGTAAATATGCCCTTAAACCTTTAACACTGTAGTTCTCTCATTCTCGCAGCCTTCTTTCCTGCTGCCATGCCCGACCCTTCTTCTCTCTTTCTTATCAGCAACAGTTTGTTTTGGCTTTGTTTAGCATTTGCTTATTGTGTTAGCATTATCAAAGCCCTCAGCACATATAAGGGCGATAGCATTAGGTAGGGATAAAAGCGCTCATTGTATGTTCATTAGGTAACCCTAGTTAACTCCAGTTGTTAGTTATTGCTCTTTAGTTGAGCAGTAGACCACCAAATACTTCTGGAGTTGCTGTAATATTTTATAATGAGATGCAGGCCTGCGACTCCTCCATAACCCCCTAACTTGTTTCTGCCTCTTGGTTCCTCTCTGTGGTCCCTCTTCTGGTCCCAGGGAGTTTTTCCTTAAAGTCCTGGTTCCTTTCAGTGGTCCTTCTGCATGCTTTGATGGAGTTTGCCTTTTTGAGTCTTTATACCTCACATTTATTCAGTTTTTCCTCACACTGTCTTTCTCAGCAGTAGTCTTTAGGGGGATTCACCCATGCTTCTGGATTAAAGCTGTTCAGACAGTAACCGACCAGGAGCTATACAAAAGACCAAGAGCTATACTAAACAAGGAACACTGAGCCCAACAGAAGTTACATGCATGGTCTGTTGCAATTAGCACTGCGGTGAGAACAGCCATTACAGAGGCATATTGTGCAACAATCGGACCTCTCTTGCTACGATGGGGTCACTTAGTAATGTTCCTGAGTAAGCGCGAATCATTATAATATCAAGGCACATGTGATAATTGTATCATAGGCTCTGTGGTAATTTCGAGTCTATATGCGGGGAATAAGCGATGATCTCTAAGCCTTAGGAGTATGAACTCATTAATTTGCTTCACAGCCAACTTGTTGGACCCTTTGGCCAATGAGCAGTTATGTCCAAACACCTATTATGGTTTCGGTTAAATACTTTTAGCAAGGGTTGAACTGATGGAGCTTGAACAGTCGAGCACTGTTAAACACCTTTGGGTGTTTAACACTGAAGCTCTCAGTTTAATGTATGTGGCCCCATAGAATGAGTTATACTGATTCCAGACTTATCTGTAGCTCATCTGTTGCTGCGCTATGTTGGTGATTGTTTTGGTAAACAGTGTCTATTCAGTCTGTCTCTCTGAATATCCTAGAGCATCTCCTAAACAGTGAGGTGACACATCATGTCTCTGCTGCCTTAAGGGAGCACTGTAGGGAGGGGAATGTTTCACTTAGAGGTGGTTTAGTACCAGAAGCATGAGTCAAACCTCACTTTAGTGTTCTTCATATATAGGTAATAAAGAAAGGGTGTAAATGTTTCATGGTGAATCATAATACCTTTACTGTAGTTGGTAAAGCAGCTGCTGAAATGTCATGGGGGGATTAGAATCATTTTCTTTCAGATAGGTATGCTGTGTATCAAGAATTTGTTTACACCTAGCTTTTCAGAATGTTGTAATGCAGTTGTAATACATACTTCAGCCAAAGTCCACACGTTTATCCCTTGTTGTGTTTTCAGAACTGTTTAGCACTTGCATCTTCTAAAAGAATAGAGTAGAGATAAATTATTGTATTATTATTATTATTTAGATGAAACCTGCTTTTCATTCCAATGAAGAGGAACATGTTGAAGTGCTCAGTGTTGGAGATAAAGAAACATAACTTCCACTGAATCTAACTTTCTTGAATATTTGTCACATGTAAACAGAGTCATTCTTGATATGTGTTCATTATACAGAAACCTACCACCTAAGCTTTCTTTACACTGGTGGTGATAGGCAACCAGGGGTCACAATGTCGGCAAACCAAAACCACCAGTGAACATACACGTCATCTCAGTCTCTATATGTAATGTTGTTGGTGGTAAAACATGACGTTTTCTTTGGGACTGTGTTTGGCATTACAGTGTCCTGCATGTATTCTGCTGACATGAATGGAAGCAAAATGAGGTGTTAAGCCAAAACCTTCTTTAAACACTGTCATAAAATAATGTGTTGGTCAATAGGCAGCATATTCATAACCATTTCATTTAAATCTTTGTGAGGGAGTCATTGAACTCTACTTCCCACCAGCACTGCCGTAAACAGCTCTGATCTATTAAGTTAAGGAGGAACTGAGTATTTCATCATCAAACCCCTCTGAACAATTCTGTCTGAACTGTCTAATTATGCATAACTTTGGAAAACATGTTGGAATTCCCCCTTTAATTGATAAATAATAGTGAAAATAGTGAGGCAGGTTTTCTCGTTTGTTTAAAAGACTTTTGATGGAATAGGTTTGAACAGAGACCAAACAAGGAGAGACACTTAGGATTAGTAGAGCGCGCTATGCTTTCTAAACTGCTCCAGATTCCTGTTCTACCTGTATATAAACTCTACGTACTGCCTCCTATTGCCCTGAAAATCCCCTTATCTCTTTCCTCATAAACTTGTGCAATTTCACAAGTACTGTCTTGCTCTTCCAATGAAGCCTTATGTAGCTCAGTTTAGTTTAAGACCAGGAACATATTTTACACGTGCGTGTGAGTGCAAATACTTTGAGCTAGGCAGATGTGGTTTCTTGTTCCTTTCTTATATTGGAGTGTGTGTGTGTGTGTGTGTGTGTGTGTGTGTGTGTGTGTGTGTGTGTGTGTGTGTGTGTGTGTGTGTGTGTGTGTGTGTGTGTGTGTATGTGTATGTGTATGTGTATGTGTGTGTGTGTGTGTGTGTGTGTGTGTGTATTCTTAAAGTGATGTACTATAACGCAATGCAAAGGGCGCTATAAAGACTTCCAATCCGAGCTGAAACACTCTATATAACATCACACAAACAAGTGTTTGGCAGCTAGGCATTATTATTATTCTTATGTGGTGTGTAATAAATATGTGAAACTATGATAAAATATAATTTTCTTTTTTCAGAAGAAAATAGGACAATTCAGTTTTCCATGACATGGACCCTTTAAGAGTTTAGATACTTTAGCAGTAGGATGTGAACAGGCTTCCTGGCAGTTATTAAATCCTCTGTGTGTGTTATGTAAGTGCAGGGTCATCTGCATGTGCCACACACACATAATAACAGACTGTCACAACCTGCTTCAGCCACTCACACTGCCACTCTGATGAGACCTCCAGTTTCAGTGCAGTATGTGTATGTGTGTGTTTAGTTTTTGCAGAAATATAAATATGAACGTTTTATGGTTATGGTGACATTTATTGGTTATAATGAGCCGTTGTGCTCTGACACGATATGACCTAGTGTTCTCTAAAAAAATGGACTAAAGCACATAGAACAGCAGTAGCACCAGAACCAGAAGCAGGAACTTGGTCTATGGTAAATGGTAAACCTCAGACATTAAACATGTCTTGATGCATTTGGGGTGGCGAAAGCGGAATTACATCTTTATTAAAACAGATCATTAAGGTTAGCATTGGGTTGTGCGGAGCATAGGCATCATTACATACACTCATTCAGAAGTGCATGGATGTGTCTGTGTGTGTGAACGCTACAGCTTGAGGGGCAGCTGTGCTGTGTGTGTATAATCTGCTGGCCCACTCACACAAGGATTACACAGAGAGAGTGCTGGGATTTACCCAGTGCAAATCCAAAACACACACTCACACTCACTCTCATCTCCCATACACTCTTGATAGGTAAGGGTAAAATGAATGAAATGCATTTCTGGGCATTAAACCAACCCAGTATAGAGATTATGAGAACAATTCTGAAACCAAGCTTGTGCAGCCTGTAAGCATCAATGTTATGATCAACGTGCATAGCTGCTTTTGAAAGTGTTTATTACAGACATACAAATATAACAGCCTCAGCAGACCCTGACCGATCCAGCCAGAGTGTGTATCAGCCGAGTAGTCCAGCTCCAAAAACGACACAAAAACCTCCCACTATCCTAATGTAATATTTAGGATAATAAATAGTATTTGCAATATTGTTAGGATAATACTCTCCATTCAGGTCCAGCACACTCTGCTGATGCCTCTGTAGCACTACAAACTTCAGAACAGTCAGGGAAAAAATTCTTTGATTTCACCGCGTTTAGAATGATTGGAAAAGCGGAAAACGTGGAGGAGCAAGGCAGAGAAGACTAACGTGATCACTTATCATCCTGAATTCAGAGCACATGGTGTGGTCACATGACTCTGTTGTTATGGCTGCAGACTGGGAGGGGCTGATCAGACCACAGAAAGAGGCTGAAGAGCTCTGATGGCTGCTCTATACTCACAAATAAATAATACTAAACTAGTGTAAACTCAATAATACAGTAAACTACAGCCAAAATTATTCCAATTATTTTTCTTCAGAAATTTCGCAAAGGTACTTGAGCTGATAACTGTATAGGTAAGGGTTAAATAAAAATTGCAAACATTACGTAAAATGTAATAAATATTTAATTAAGAAATTTCATTTAGTGGATTCAGTGGATTTAGAGAATCACTAGCCCACCCCAAAATACATACATCATGAAGTATCACTCAAACCTAAACCTATATATATATATATATATATATGTATATATATATATATATATATATATATATATATATATGTATGTATGTATATGTGTGTATATATATATATATATATATATGTATGTGTTTATGTCTTATTTTATTAAGCCATTATAATTAATAGAGATGGCTTTGACCTGATGTCAGCTGTAAGTGTGATACAGCTAGCGGAGGAAACAAAAGCATTTTGCCTTTTTAATTCAGAAAATACCTTTTTAGTTAGAACTTCTCAAGTGCTTTTTCCCCAATGAAGTTAGCCTTTAAATATAGACAAAAAACTTAAACAATCTTGTTTAAATGAATGAAAAGACACATTGCTGTAATGCTGAATAATGCAGACATTAAAGATTTGAATTCTTTTGTCTTTCATCTTAACTGGAACACGCTGCAGTGTAGAGTAGGCTGAGGGTCAACAAGGACAAACTTCATCTATTATTGATCTTGTGTGTAATGGTTGCTTCCAGTCATGACTGTCTTGTACAGATTTTCTGTCAAAGGTTCTTGGAATAATCCAGAGTGCGTTTCTGAACATGGAAAGCTCAGTTTTCTGGTGCTAACATTTCTGTTCTTGCATTTGTGATTTATGTATATTACCTAAATCTCTGCTAATGTGAAACATGAGCGTTTACACGGGTGTGGTTGAGAAAGCAGAAATATGAAAGCTGTAGCTACTAGCTGCTCTACTGCTGTCTAAATTGGTAAAAATGTTTTTTTGTTTTTTTTTAGTTGATCCACTGAGGATGTTTGTCATCACTGGCTTCTGCTCTTAGCTGGTTAGCTCATCTAAACGAAAACCTTCTGTGACCTAAAGATTTCGCTTGGGTTTTTTTGTATACTAGAGATGTTTATAAATATACCCCCCAGGTCACATAATGTGGACCCGTTTGTCTTGTTCTTTTGGGGTGTTTTTTTTTTTTTTTTTCATAAGAACTGTAATTTATTAGTATCAGTCTAAATTATTTTTCCCCAAAATCAGCTAAATATGTTTAATTTAGAAATATATTCAGAAATCAAGAATTTAGTACCGCCGATGCACCATGTATTTTTGTCAGATACAGCGCTCCATATGACTTTTTGCATTGTCACCTCCTTATGTTTTTAGTCATCTCTGCAATACCATGCTGCCTAAGCAAAACTGTTGGGTGAGTTAAGGAGCAAGTTGTGTCAAGTCTCAGTCTAGGCATGACTGCAGCTGTGTTTTTAGCTAAGCAGCTACCTGAGTCAGCATTATATGATGTATTAAGCTAACTACACTACAGAGCATTCGGAAATACAGCAAGGCCTGTCGGTATTTGATGAAGTTAAATTAAAACCAAAATCTAGAGCTGTTGGTTTATTATCAGCAAAGCCTGGGCGGTGATTTGTATATCTCTCTCTCTCACTGTGTTCACTCACATCCGCAGTTAGCTCATGTACTTGTTTAAATATCACACCTATTTGTTTAGCATGTTTGTTTTGTTGATAAGTTGCAAATTGTTCAATTAGTAGCATTTAAATTTGTTTCCTGACGGAAGTGAAGGACTCCATTCACACTGTCACCACATTTCCAGCTGCTGCCGTGCTGCCAGTGTAAATAAGAATGTTCTTAATAATCACTTGCCTGGTTAAAATTAAGCTTGTGGTAATGTGGACGGGACACATTAATGGTTTACTAATATGCTCAGCACTAAGGTGTAAAAATATAATCACGGTAGGGTCTTTTTATCGCTTACCATGCAGTCCCAATTTGTGTGTGTGTGTGTGTGTGTGTGTGTGTGTGTGTGTGTGTGTGTTCATCTTCAGAGGTCAATGTGTTCCACGCTAGGATTCTTCACTGGAAATGCACACCCGTCTGCAGTTCTGTTCACTAATGCTGTTAGCTGATGGAGATCTGATCTGATTATAGTTTCAGCTCTGCTGGACCGCCAGCTCAGTCTGTATCACTGAGAGCCGCTTTTAGCTGCAACACCTGTAGACATGAAAGACATGAAACCTATGTTCATCATAGCTGTGAGGTTTGATCAAAAAGGATCAGTTACTGGTTTATAAGAGTCAAGAAATAATTAATTACTGTTTTAGTAATAATGACTGAAACAGTAACAACTGGAACTGACAACTGGAATTGGAACCTTTGCAGGGTAACACACCACTTTGAGAATTAGCCAAAGCTTTGCCATTAACTAGATATAATCTATATTTAATATATATGAAAATGAGATGATCTCATAACGGGCTGTGATCCAGTCTGCTACTAGTTACAGTGCCTTGGTGTTCTTTATCATATGAGCTAACAGACTGAAATGTTCAGAAGCTCAAAGAAAAATACATTTGAGGCATTTTCATTTCAAAAAGTTGGGAGTGTGGAAAACATGGTACATAAATCAACATAGTTTCCATTTGTAATGAAAGTGAGGTTTGATCAGCGAAAACTGCCCCTTTAAATGAGTTAATACTAAAGCTAACATTTGGGTTAGTAGGACCACATTTAGATGTGACTAATTATGTTTTTCATGTAATATTATATGTAATGCCAAATACATAAAGCCAGGTAAATTTTTTTTGTACTGGATTAGAGCCTGTTCCTGGTTTTGCCATTGAGCCATGAATGTGGCCTTTCACACTGTTTAATCCAACACAAATTAGGAATTAAATAAAAAGTAAACATCACACTGAGATGCTGTGACCGGCTAAAGGGCATGTCAGGCACTGATTCGTCAATGCTGTGTAGCCTATTTATTTGTATGATCCATACCATTGACTATAGGCATCTTAAACAGAAAAAAGAACTGTGACACATTTTAATATGATAATAACGTGTTGTCATATTGCGCCCCCACCCCACCTTAGCCAGGTGTCCTGCAGTTTTCTCTTTACCAAACCTCACTGAGTGCGGTATCTACTTTTTACTAAAAACAAACTACCTTACACCAGGGGCTTAAAATTGTCCGTAACTTCCGTCCTGATCTACCTGCCTTGTATTTAGCTCACTGTTTGTGATCATTGTGACGGGAAGTTTACCTGCCTTTATAATGAAGGCCATTATGGAATGTATACTGACCGTATTGTAAAAGCCATGTAGCCTCTCCAAACCTGCTGCTGTAATACTGTACGTCAATAAAAGTATTGATTTAGTGTAGAGTGTCCGGTAGTGGTGGCACAGCTGCTGTGCACATTATTGAACATTAATTTCCTGTTGTATGGCGGTATTGACCTAAGCTGTAAATGGCTCATGTATGATTTGTTTAGAGATTGAAGTTCAGTAAAGTTGGATCTTTTGCTGCTAGTAAACATAGCTTACAGCTTCATGGTTTTTAAGTGGCTGCTTAGCAACAACAGTTGCCTCTTACGTTAAATATAGTTGAATATTAAAATAAATGTACCTCATGATGTAGATAAAGCTAAACTGTAGCAGCGGTCATGTTGACGGCTGAATTTTGTCGGCCTGTACAAAACTGGACTACATAAAATCCACCGTAACAGGACTAATTATACTCTCTTTTATTAAACACTCAGTTATGAAATAAACTTTAACTCATAAATGCATATTTACATACGTAATTATTACACCTATGATAAACACGATCACATGACCTTCCTTAGCTATATTTCATTATCGTGCTTTTCATTTTTTGTTGTGGCATTAATATAGATAATTTTGCTGGTGTCTGCAACGACTATCAAAATTTGGTATCACAACCTCTAGTTAGCATCATGCCAAGTTGTGTACAAATGCTTCCATAGCTTGTTAGCTACATTAACATTGTGATTCCATTAAAAACAAAAACACCACACATGTCTTGGCAGATAAACTTTATTTGTGGCGCAAGGTTGTTTCCAGATATTGCAGCTATAAGGTGAAAAACCAAAGAGAGGTAATGATGCATTTTCCTTTCATGTCGTGACTTATTTGTGAGTGGTGTGTCTTGAATTGCTATCATTCTGTATGAATGTCATTGGACCTCAAATAGTCTATTTGTTTAGCAAAGCATCTTTGCATTAAACCAAATGGAAAGGAGGCATATGCAAATGTACATTACTCAAACCTGTGCAAATTTCCACCATTCTACCTCCAAACCTTCAGTGCTTAGCTCTGTGACTCCTGTCTGGCCATTCATTTGGATATTTAGTCTGTCACCTGTAACATGATCCAGTGCTTGCTGCTGCTTGCATGTTAAATCAATAATGAAAGACAAGCCTTGCACATGCCTAGACCATGTCATGTCTGCCAGTATCCTGTGATTAATGTTGTAGTTTGGAAAAAAAATCATAGTTTCCCCTTAGCCAAGACATGCTTGCTGATTGAAGTCTGCTGCTTTTATTTTTCATTTCTTTTTTCCTTACATGATTTTCAGATGCTGCTTATTTTCTAGCATCAGCAGCATCTCCCCACACAAATACAGAGCTTCTAAAATTTACTACATATTAATCTGGCTACAGCTTCGAGGCTTTTGTCAGCTCCATTCTGATTGGTCTCCATGTCCGTGTGTGCATACTTCCGTGCTCCAGGTTTAATCTGTTTGACTAGGAACAAACTTTTGCATGCTGTTAGCTGCTCTCTGCACCATGATAAGTATATTATACTGACACGCAGACACTCTAACACACACAAACACATACAATTGTAAATTTTATATTCACATATTTGAAGTTGTTTAAGTTTTCTTATGAAGAATGTAGTAACTAACTAATGAGTTTAAATAAGCTCATATTGACTGAATGAAGAAAAAAATTATTTTGTGGTGTTTCTGCATAATGTTATGTTGTGTACACCATCTAGCTTTGGTTCCTATCACCGACACTCTAAAAAATTAGATGCAAGATTCTCTGCTGTAAGCTGTTATAAACCACTCTGAAAACAGCTTATGATGCAATTCTCCAGTAGCATTTGCTGCTCTGTGATAAATATTTTGTATCTAGATATACCAAAAAATGTATAGCATCATAGAGTTTCATAGCATCGCAGAAAGAAGTCTAGTTTGTGACACTGGACACTGTATGACATACAGTTACCTATAAAACTAGACATTGCTACAGTCGAAAGCTGTAATAGCAGTAAAAATGAAGCCTTGAGGTTGCCGGTACTGTTCTTGATGTTTATAGGTGACAGTATGTCAGAAACTAGAGAAGCATTAAACTTGAAACAGTTTGAGCCGAGTGAGTAGTGATTTAGTTACTTTAGCCTTGTAGCTAGTGCTAAGAATAAACACACCAAACTCCAGACACCAGACATGTTTTGGCTGATTGAGCTGGAGGAAGTTTTAGGGCTTCAAAGTGCTTGTGTTGTTGTGACTAAGCTGTAAACTTGCTTTTATTTTAAATAAATGTCAGCCTTAGTGATTTTACTAAAAAATTCTGATTCATTGTGTATGTGTGAGATTCTTTGTTCTTATAAGGCGTTGAAAGTTGAGGGGAGATGATGTGTGTGTTACCAGGAAGTGATTTTAATTTTTAATTTTAATTTTTTATAAATTTTTTTCCCCTCAACAGCAGCAGCTGTGATCATATCAGGCTGTGTGTGTGTGTCAGTGTCTATGTGCATTTACAATTACTAAATGGCATTGCATCATGCACTAATCCATGCCGCAGCCGTTACTTGGCCCGGTGTGGCAGCAAAGAACAAAAGCAATCTCAGAGTGAAACAGAACGGAAGTGTAATCTGATTGGCTCCAGGGCATTCACCTGGAAAGACACCACTGTTGTCTTCTAATGATTCACACCTGTGGGATTATGCATGTGAAACATCCACACCTGGAATTCAAGACATACCAGACAGATGTCCACTACTTAGACTTATCATAGTGCTGGTATGAAATTTCACACAGTAAAATGCAAATCCTCCTTTCCAGGCTAAAGTTTGGACCTATATAATGATGTTTTATGTACAACCATTCTTTTGGTTACTGTCACAGTCACTCTCATCCACTACATTATACAGCTTCAGAAATAGTGGGATTCCCCATTAAAAACATTTATATAAGTAGAAAAAATAGATTAAACGTATGTGTGTGTCCTGCATTCTACTATCACAGGGGGCTCATGAAAACACACCAACTTGTGTAAAGCTGCATCCAGCCAAAGAGATTTGGTGGTTACTGTGAAGAATCTAGTGTCATAGTTTTCACTAAACACTACATGGTGTGGTATTGAGTACTTGTAATGACTTCATTAATATCCTTCAATGTTAAAATAAAGTCTTCCAGTCATGGTGTGTTTAACCTTTTGACTGCTACTGTAGATGCTCTGGAGGTTTCTATCAATGCGATTGGAACCTTCTTGTATTTAAAAGCCACCACTAAGATTTTTGTTGGCAGGAGTGACCAGCATGTAACGCATATAATGACAGACGACTCTTCTGGCTCTTTACTTCAACAATGGTAGTGCTCGTCATTCATTCACACCATCGCACCCCTCCTCCAAAACACACTTAGTGGAGTCTCAATGGGCTTAAACCAGGTGTTTCACCGTCAAAACACTGGCTTGCCTGCTTATCAGGAAAGATAGAGTGTGAGCTAATTACGATTCTTTTCCTGCCCTCTGAGGTAGCACTATGCTAGTTTCTCACCATCGTTAACCTTTTGCTACAGGCCTGTAATAATCACTCCCTCAGACTCTCTAGCTCCAGGTCATGAAATCCAGGACTAATCTCACTCTGATCACCTGGAGCCAACTGTTTACAAAACCTCTTCATCCATGCTGACATATTGGTGGACAATATTTTACTGTAGCATGATGAATGATGTCACACCTTTTGAGCAGACAATGGATATCGTTAGTACCTAAAGAACACGAAACATACAACATGCAGTGCAGTTTGTATTTAAATCTGTATATTAATAAAAGTGTATTTGGGTTAATCTGACAACTTGATACAGGTTGAGACAAGGGCATGATGTTCTAATTGTTTCAAACAGTTGATTTGACAATTTCCTGGTTTTAGCCGAATAACTGATGACTGCTTCTTCAATTTTGACCTAAGCAAAGAAAAATGCATTGTTAATGTGTCAGGCAGCTGTAATAGTTGTCTAGACAGTGCTAGCTGTCATGCTGTCTGGATTAGCTACAGTTTCACAGTGATTTAGGTAATGCAAGTGTAATTTGTTGCAAAAGCAAATGAGAAGTCAAAGAATTACTCATCAGGAAATATGACCTGGTCATGTCTCTGTGTTTGTTGCTGTAGCATTATAAAATGACTTCCTTCTTCCCAGAAACAGTACCTTCCCAAAAACAGCAGAGCTCCATTTTCCTGGCACCATCTGAAAATACAAGTATTGACATCACAGCTAGCCAAGAGATCAAGAAGTTTTGAGTTACTGAAGCTGTATAAAAGCAAATTAAACTGGGTCTGTGTTATTGTTTTAAAAGGACAACATTTATTTTCTATTTTAAGAATGTCCTGATCCTGTTTAAAGGTTTAGGATTGGATTCGAACTTTGGCACGTTTTAATGCACTAGTAGTAGTGAATGTTTACATTATAGCCACTCTCCGGACTACACACAGACTTTTGAAGACTTTTTTTTAGTAATAGCTATATTAATATAGCTTCTTAGCTTGGCTGAATGCCCTATGCATTTTAGTGGTGACAGAAATCATTTAGTTTACCCATAGAGAGTGTATTAACATCAAGTCTGCCGGTTCAGTCACTAACACAGCAAAAACAGTGTGATAAACCGTACGCCGTATAACACAAATATTAAACTCCTAAGTGTACTTTAGAAACATTGTGACTATGACATTGGCTGTAAGCATAATCTACTATGAGATGTTTGTGGCGTAGTAATGTCCATGTTATGTAGCAGGGCCGAGTATTATGTCATTGTTTTACACAGGGATGTCCGGCAGAGATGGCAGCGTAGGTATGAAAAGCTGAGTGAGTGGGTGTGGGACATTTATTTGATGTGACGCAGCATTTAGCAGCAGATCCTAACCTACTGTAAAATCACGTGATTTTTGTGAAATGTTAAATAGTAAAATAAGTGTTTACATTTCACATTTGCGTTTATTTGATGGTACATGCAGTGACAAGTAACGTCTGTGACCTAGAAAATACTGGGTTTTTTTTTTTACTGCATTTCCTTCAAGTTTCTGTTTATCTGTACAATTAACCACCACAGCCTACTGTACATAGGGCATTCTTTATGTCCTCCTGGTACTTCTGCCAATGTGTGTGTGTGTGTGTGTGTGTGCACTCCTTTTTCCCTGTCTTAGTTCCTTTCATTTTAACTTTGTGTGTGTGTGTGTCAGAGAGAGAGATAAGGTCACTGATAACACACACACAACTTCTTACTGTCTTTCTTCTTTATCAGATGGGGAACTGGACTCTGACCGCAGATTAAAGCATGTCTACGTGCATGTTGATGTGCATGTGTGTCTGCACACTTGCTTCACATAATTTTGTGTGTGTGTGTGTGTGTGTGTAAAATCAAATTAGAACTTCTGTTTTTTTCACCTTCATGTTCCTGGTCAAATTAAATCATTTCTGTGTGTGTGCATGTTCCCTCCTACCATTGCTTGGTATCACATATATGAAGTTTGTCCATTTACAAGTTTTCATTGCTGTTTTTATTTTATTTTATATTTTTGAATGAAGCACAGTAATGACGATAATTATGTAGTTGTATGTCTTTCATAGCAACACTAGAGCTGTGAGGCAGGAGAAGTGCTGAAATGAGTTGAGTGGTGGTGATGGTTTGCGAATGTAGTTCAAACGGTGCAGCTGCATTAGATGTTTAGCAATGTTCATTTCTTTACAACACGTAACTGCTTTACGTTATACAATATGACATTGCATTGTTTTATCGTATGCTCTATAAAATGGCATAAACCTGCAACACATTTTCATGTCAGTTGTGTTCAGTGTTGTGTTCCTCTTCAGGTTTCTGAAGGATATGTTCAGAAAATCAGTTCGGTATTTGAGGTTTTGCTGGAGGAGGAGTAGAGCAGGCCGCTGGTGTGAGGATGAAACCTTAGGGGAATGTAATTACAGAGGAATGAATTTAAACATTCAGGTGATTGAGGTGCATTCCTTTAGCCCATCATCAGTCAGCACGCACACCTTGACATGGTCAGATACTCTTACAAAGCAAGTCACTGGCAGACAACACTGCCATTTTTGGCCATTTGATGCTCCTCCTTTGCCTTACACATAATATTCTGCTACTGACTCATAAAGACTTGCACTACTAAATCCAGGCTTTCAGACTGTATGGGGTTTTCCAACTGATGTTTTGTGTGATGGTAAAGTAAAGCACTGGTTGTCGTTCTAATTCACTTGCATGACCAGCGTACATGAACAGCATCCTGTTTATCAGTGTTCCAGACCCCCACAACACCATCACAGAGCCGGTATTATTTTGGTGATGGATCATTCTCAGCACTGCAGTGACCCTGACATGATGATGGTGTGTGATACGAGTGGATCAGATGCAGCAGTGCTGGACTGAGAATACTTGTGTAAAGTGAGAATTTGATATGCATTGCTTTGTATGTATTACGCACTTCTATTTCAGAGTGTTTGTGTCTAAGTAGTACTGATAACACATCAGTCACATCTGACTGATGCAGAGGACTGGGTGGTATATCCAGTTTTTAAGATGGATCAATATATTTTTCCAATGAGATATAGTATGATCAAAGGCTGCTTATGCCAGTATAGTTTATTATACGTTATAAAGTTCAGGACCTATATCTTCCGTGAGGAGCTGTATTGCAAAAGCAAGTTGGGTGAGGTCAAGATTTTCACAAATTCATTGTACAGAAGCGATTCTTATCTTCATTTAGGAATTTTATCTTATCTTATTGATCGAGGTCTTATCAGTTACCAAGAAACCCACTGTTCATGCACAGCTGAAACACAATGTTACAGAATAATGTTAAAAATGTGAGTTAAAGCCGCCATTAGTGGCATAATAAAAACGTCACTTCGAAACTGAAGTGGATAAACTGGAGATTAAGAATATAGTGACAGCTATAGCAGCAACAAAACGAGAAGGCTTTGAAAAGCTGATAAGATACCAGTTGCCCAGTCCCAACTACGTAATTAATAGAATTTTGTCATGACCAGTTTAGGGCAATCCAGCCAGGGCATTTTGTTGTAATTACAGTCTGTTTGAATAAAAGTGCTTGTGAGATTACACACAGAGTTTTCACCTTTGACTGAGTATTTAGCCCATTTCATCTAAGACAGTGATGTACATCTTGTATCCCCATCCAACCTAAAAATGACATGGTTTTGTCCATATTCCCCAGTCGTTCTGGTACCTGATCATTTTGAAAAGGTCTGTATTGGTCTGTCACTCACTGCTGACCCAGGCACTCAGCTGCGCACACACAGCTGGTCTATTCTGCATAGAACAGCACTGTCAATACAATGAGGTGCTCTGGAATTGGGATGAGTTGAAAATTGCATTTTGTGATCCAGACCACTTCAGTAGTGCTGTTCAATAGCCCAGAGCCATGTTTTAACATCCAGTATAAAGTCTTCTTATAGGAACAGAGGCTAATACTGTAACAAAATCCCAGGCTCCTTTTTGATACCCGTCATTTTAGAAAAGAAAAGTGTAGCACCTGTAATTTAGGCCTATTTTTAAAGATCTATTTAACATCTTGAAGTTGTGCAGATTTTTATTTTTTATTTATTTATTTATTTATTTTTACTTTTTTAGACGTTTAGACCTGTCACTTAACTTTGTCTGATAGCATAGTCAGATGGGCGTGTTTAGCTGTGGGTGAGTGAGTGAGGGTCTCAGAGGGACAACTCTTCATCTGGTGTGTTTTGTAAGCACTGAATGTGAAATATGAGCCTAAGGACCCCAATAAGGCTGCTACCCGAAGAAAAACAAATAAAAAAATAACACTACAGGAGCAGGAAAGAAATTCCTAACTTCCTAAAATTTCATGTTCAGTTAAGTCGTTCTGAACCTTTTCCACTGTTCCATCTTTCATGAAATTTACCACAGAGTGAGAGGTTTTAAACTCTTCTTGAGGACGTCCAGATTTTACAGTACCTAGTTGTCTCTATTCAGTTCTTTATTAAATTAAATCATGTGCTGCTGATAGAATTGACCTGTGTTCCTCTACCAACATATTAGCTTTACTGGAAACAGCACACTGTTTTCCTTTTTTTCTGAACACCTAAGACACTTGCATTGTACCGTATGTATGTGTGTGTATACGGGCTCAGATGAGCATCCTGATCAGATCAGCTAAATCTGTTCTTTAGGAGAGATGTAGAGTTGTGGATAAAGAGCTTAGTGAGGTAGAGGTGAAGCAGTCTGCTGATGAAGGATAAGCTATCAGTCAACCTCTATCAGAACATAAGTTATTTAAGCCTCTGGGTGCTTTAGAATGAAGTTTCTGTTTCTCTGGTTTATCTAGAGCAAGACAATGTGGAAAACGTGCAGTCTAAAAATATTCTGGTGTGTGTCTTTGTTGAAGTCCCTGTGCTCAGAGTTTAATATGCAGACCCTCTGATATGGAAATAGAGTCTTCGTTGTGTTTTTTTTTGTCCTTTATCTGTGGAAGTGGAGATGAGGCGTATTTTTCTTTGCGCCACAGACGTCTGTGTTCACTTCATTGCACGACACCCTCCAGAGAACGCTGATAATTGTTTTTTTTTTTCCTTTGGAAAAACAGGGCAGGTTGGATTTTTCTGCAGAGGTGAGTGATGGCCATCATAACTGAAATTCCATTACGTGTTGCGTAGAACTCTTTAAACTGCTGTTTATTATTCAGTACTTTGTACTGTGAAACTGATCTAACCTAAAGAGGCTGGTAACTCATTAGCAGATTTGAATAAATACAGTAAATGCTGTATTGTGTTTTTTTGTTGTTTTTTTTTATTGAAAGTGGTGTCACCTGAGTTATTAGAAAATAAGAGCCTAAAATAATAATTTTAAAGTCAAAGGTTTTGGGGTGGGTTTCGCAGTGCAGTTTTGCAGACCACATCTTAGATTTTGTTTTACATTAACATCACATGCACAAACTAAAAAAATAATGTCCTGCCTGATGTTTAAGTCTCCAATGAAAATCAGCATTTGATAACAGTAGATGAAACCTGCGGATCCTACACTGTACAGCTTTAGAACGCTCAAATGATCTTAAAGATCTCAGCATCCATGGTTCAGCTTTCATTGTCTGGGAGTAACACAGTGCAAAAGAAGTTTTTGGGATGTGAATGGAGTTGTGTGCGAAAGCTTGTGATTGTTGTGAATATGATTTATACCAGTGTTCTGTGAAAGTTGTTGGCATTTGTACCTACGCGTGAAATACAACATCTGTGGACAGAGTGTGGATAAAGCTGTCGTCCCTGCAGTTACATTGTTATGGTTGTGAACAGCATATTGCAGTGGTGTTGTATCACAGGCTGAACTACTGTTTGTATGGATGTTATCAAATGTGGTTGTTGTAGCAGTGAGAAGAAGCAGCTGCTCTAACTGTTCTTGTCAAGCCTGTTCCACAAAGTCTTCTGCTACTGAGTTCTGATATGATCAGCACTGGTTCATGGCCTGCAGCTCTTTCTGAGGCTACATAGCACTGGGGCGACGCCTGTGTTCTTGCTCTGTTCGCTCTGAACTGAAGGAGAAATTCCACAGATTTTTCAAAATGTCTGCTTAATTAATTCACTGAGAAATTATACAGACTCATTCTGTTTTCAAATCAGCAGTGAGGAACCCTAGAACGCAAAGATGCGTGTTTTGTTTGAACAGCCAGTGAAGCTACATGTCTTCTGAGCTTTCATATATAACATTAATTGTTATGTAATCTAATTAGAATGATGGGATTTCATTTCAGCTCACACTCTTACTTTTATTTGTTCCCACTCTAAAGTGGAGGCATAAAACCATACAGCATTTACATAGCATTATATAGTGATGTTTCATGTAAAATACACTCCTCGTCAAATATTAGCACCCAAAAGCTTTACAACTAACTTGTCTCAAAGTAGCTTTACAGAAAAGCAGTTTAGATAAAGGAAACGAAAAACACGGAGTCAATGTACAGACATAGGAAAGGAAGTACGAGTCCAAGTGCCCGGTGAGCAGGCCAGGGGCAACAGTGGTGAGGGGAAAACTCCCTTAGTAAGGAGGAAACCTCGAGAGGAGCCAGGCTTGAGGGGAGAAAGACAGAGCTAACAGGAAAAGGAGCGTAGAACATCTATTAGACACAGTCTTATTTAACCAGGAGGTAGTAATTGCAAAGATGGAGCCAACCCGTAGGTTCTCAGGTTGAGTGAGGGATAGAGCCAGATGCTGGCGACTCTCTTGCGGTTGTTGTAGTCGCGGTAGTCATTGTAGTCATGAATGACATGCATGCTGCGCATTTGACGTAGCCAAGGACTGCCTCCTTCGCTGTACCTAACTGACCTAATAGCCACGATTATGGACGTTTATGTGAGCATGAGTCGTCCTGTAAGTGTCAGCACCAGTAGCAGATCGCTGCTCGACGCGGGACTACATGCACGCGGATGTTACAACGACTGTCCTTAACACCATCACCATGGTGTAGTGCCAGACAGTCTGGCGAATATGTCAGTGGCCTGCTTTTGTCCTGGTGGAGATGACCAACAAACCTGTTTGGACACACTGTGGTCAACAGCAAAATTAGCTGCCTGTTGTCACGTGTCACGTGTCCGGAAGAAGTGGTGCTACTTCATGTCCACCCCTACTGCAAAACCTGCGGGAACTGTGTTGGGAATATTCAAGCTGAACATTCTTTACTGTTTACGTCTCAGGCCTTACAGAAAGACTTGAAAATGTAGATTATTATATTATTAGAGCATTAACCTGTTTGCTGGTTAGCCTTCTGATTGCTTCCTTAACGTTATCTAATGAGAGCATAGGAAATCCAGATACAGAGAATATAAGGTGTAACCTGAAAGTGGTGTTCTGCTGGCTATTCATCATCTGGTTGACTTGTGTGCATGAAATTCAACAGTCCTTAGTGGACTTTATTAAAAGCAGCATTCATGTGTCATTTGAAAAACTCCATATTTAATGTTTCTGCTTGTAATATTCCCATCCTTGCCATAGTTTCAGTTCACTCACTTGTAATAAGCACATCTTTGGTTACATGGCTAAAACAGCAACAAGCAACACTTTTGTTTCTCAGACAGATATTCCAGTCATAATCTCGAAATACACCGGCTGCTACGGTTTTGGAGGCTGGAAAAGGTTTGGTTTAGTAGAGGCCACTGTCCATCATGCTTTTTATATTAAGCTTAATAAAATAATTCTTATTAGGCCTATAAAGTCCTTTAGGAGTGACTCTGCTTGAACGTCATTCACATTCAGAAGAACCAGCTTGAACTGTGTGACAAATGACTGATGGGTTATAAAAGAAACACACACACACACACACACACACACACACACACACACACTACAGTTCAGCATGTTGTGGCAGGCTTGAAGCAGATGTTTACCTCCTTCCCCAGCAAAATGGAGTGAACTAATGAACATGGTTCATTCTGCTTTACTCTTGCACTGAAATCCTGCTCCAATTTATGTTCATTTTGATTATTTTATAAGATCCTCCAACTCCTGCTTTACACTCCTCTGTGTTTCATACAACAGTGTTGTCATTTTGTAGGAAAACCAAAGAAATCAGGACTAAGCTACAGGAGCAGTTTTCTGTTTAGAGTTGTTTTTATTGTAGAGGACTTTATTTTAGAAAATGATCAAAACAATTTAGCACAGGTGTCTAAGCACTTGCATACAACTGTATAGTAAATGAGGGGGGTGGTGATGGTAACTTGCATATCTTGATTTTTCTCTCTTTCTTGTAGATGACATGGCGTCCTCAGTACCGCAGCTCTAAGTTCCGTCATGTGTTTGGTAAAGCTGCTACTAAGGAGAACTGCTATGATGGAGTGCCAATCACACTCAGTGTCCATGACAACCTGCTCTGCTCCGTTAACCCCCACTTCATTGCCGTCATCACAGAGTGTGCAGGTGGTGGAGCCTTCCTCGTCTTCTCCGTCAATCATGTAAGTTCAGCCCTGCCTTGTTTTCAGCCAAAAGTAAAAACTTACCAGGAAGGTTCAAAACGGTTCAAACTTCATCCCTTGCGCAGTTATCATGATCCCCAAGATGATGGGTGTCATTAGCCTGGCTTTACCACTTTTCATTTATTTAATTTCCACATAAACTGGCCAGTGAGCATGTTTTCATTTTCAGGAGATAGTTATTGGGACATTTAATATAAGACAATCCTTGTGCTTAAGCAAGGGCTATGTACCTAATCCCAGCCCAGGTTCAGTTTATTAGGTCATTTGTAGCCCTTAGTCATGTGTGTTGGAGGAAGAAAAGCACAAAATCTACATGAACTGAAGCTGCTAAAAATGGCAATGAAATCTACAGATAGAGGTCTGAGTGAACAAAGCAAAGATGAGAGACTAAAAACAGAATAATGAGGTCTTTAGTGTTTTTCTTTGAGTCTGAACACTCAGAGTTATCATTACCCATGAACACACACACACACATACACACACACACACACACACCCCTCTTTTCTCCTCCTTTCCTCTTCCTCCTTCTGTTTGTGAGAGTTTCAAAGAATCGGGCAGCATGTGTGTACATGTGCACATCTATTGTTCTGGCATGTATAGAGGGCACAGTCCTACCCCCGAACAACACACTCTCACACTCTGTTTTGTCAATCAACGAAACAATATTTCTTTCATTCAGTATTTCATTTATTTCTTTCTGTCTTTCTTTTTGTTTACTTTTTGTGTCTTTTATACTGTCTGTCTGTGTCTCTCTCTCTCTCTCTCTCTGTCTGTCTCTCTCTCTCTCTCTCTCTCTCTCTCTCTCTCTGTCTGTCTCTCTCTCTCTCTCTCTCTCTGTCTGTCTGTCTGTCTCTCTCTCTCTCTCTCTCTCTCTCTCTCTCTCTCTCTCTCTCTCTCTCTCTCTCTCTCTCTCTCTCTCTCTCTCTCTCTCTCTCTCTCTCTCTCTCTCTCTCTCTCTCTCTCTCTCTCTCTCTGTGTGCCCCCCCCTCTGTGTAGAATGTGTAATGAATCCTCTGTTCAGTCATGTCCTGCAGGTGTGTGTTGGTTGTTGACATCATCATGGACCATGTGCCAGGCGCCACGGGGTGACATCACACGGTATCATCTGTCTGAGTCATCACCACACAGTGTGTGCTTGTGTGTGTGCTTGGTTTTGCCTGTTATACATTCGGCCATTTCTTACAGGCTTGGGTGCCACATTGTTTCTCAATACCACTTTTTTTTAGCTGTACACATCTCTCTCTCTCTCTCTCTCACTCACACACACGCACGCACACGCACACACACACACACAAACGCACACAAATAAAGAGCTGTTTCATCATAGTGGAATTCATAGTGGAGTCACACACAAAATTAAAGTGGAAAAACACACTACAGGCTGATCCAACTTTGATTTAATGTCCTTAAAACAAGCCAAAATGAGGCTCAGTATTGTGTGTGTGTGTGGCCTCCACGTGCCTGTATGACCTCCCTACAATGCCTGGGCATGCTCCTGATGAGGTGGCGGATGGTCTCCTGAGGGATCTCCTCCCAGACCTGGACTAAAGCATCCGCCAACTCCTGGTCTGTGGTGCAACATGATGTTGGTGGATGGAGCGAGACATGACGTCTCAGATGTGCTCAATCGGATTCAGGTCTGGGGAACGGGCGGGCCAGTCCATAGCTTCAATGCCTTCATCTTACAGGAACTGCTGACACACTCCAGCCACATGAGGTCTAGCATTGTCCTGCATTAGGAGGAACCCATGGCCAACCGCACCAGCATATGGTCTCACAAGGGGTCTGAGGATCTCATCTCGGTACCTAATGGCAGTCAGGCTAACTCTGGCAAGCACATGGAGGGCTGTGCAGCCCTCCAAAGAAATGCCACCCCACACCATTACTGACCCACTGCCAAACCGGTCATGCTGAAGGATGTTGCAGGCAGCAGATCGCTCTCCACGTCGTCTCCAGACTCTGTCACGTCTGTCACATGTGCTCAGTGTGAACCTGCTTTCATCTGTGAAGAGCACAGGGCGCCAGTGGTGAATTTGCCAATCCTGGTTATCTCTGGCAAATGCCAAGTGTCCTGCACGGTGTTAGGCTGTTAGCACAACCCCCATCTGTGGACGTCGGGCCCTCATACCAACCTCATGGAGTCGGTTTCTAACCGTTTGTGCAGACACATGCACATTTGTGGCCTCCTTGAGGTCATCTTGCAGGGCTCTGGCAGTGCTCCTCCTGTTCCTTCTTGCACAAAGGCGGAGATAGCGATCCTGTTGCTGGGTTGTTGCCCTCCTACGGCCTCCTCCATGTCTCCTGGTGTACTGGCCTGTCTCCTGGTGGTGCCTCCAGGCTCTGGACACTACACTGACAGACACAGCAAACCTTGCCACAGCTCACAATGATGTGCCATCCTGGATGAGCTGCACTACCTGAGCCACTTGTGTGGGTTGTAGAGTCCGTCTCATGCTACCACGAGTGTGAAAGCACCACCAACATTCAAAAGTGACCAAAACATCAGCCAGAAAGCATAGGTACTGAGAAGTGGTCTGTGGTCCCCACCTGCAGAACCACTCCTTTATTGAGTGTGTCTTGCTAATTGCCAGTAATTTCCACCTGTTGTCTTTTCCATTTGCACAACAGCATGTGAAATTGATTGTCAATCAGTGGTGGACAGTTTGATTTCACAGAAGTTTGATTTACTTGGAGTTATATTGTGTTGCTTAAGTGTTCCCTTTATTTTTTTGAGCAATGTACATGTATGGCAAGTAGATGGATGGAAAGAGTTACTTTATTTAAGGGGAAAGCTTTGTGGGACAGACTAATGCTGTTTACTCATAATAAACATATAATTGCAGCTGTTAGGCTTATGGTCAGGATAAATTTGTGTTCAGTATGATTTTTTTTCTTCCATTATTTAATTAAACAGGCTAATTAAGAACTCATTCTGATTGGAAATTGGAGTTTGGTTCCTGACTCACACTGTCCTTCACACCCTGAGCTTCAGACCGACCGAATGGTCTGAACTATTGACTTTCAGTCACTGAGCAACTGTGGGAGAGAGAGTTGCTTACCTCATCTTGTTTTAGTTGACCTATAATGCAAACTTGTATTGGTTTGACTTTAGTTCATTCTTCTTCTTTCTCCATGTTCTTTCTTCTTCATTTCTTTGGCAAAGTGTAACTTGTAACATTCATGCTAATAAAGTGCAGACAGAGAACAGAGGGTGGGGGGGAGTTGAAAAGTGATGGACATGTGTATATTGAAAAGAAAAAGAAGAGTTTGATTGTACTCTTATAAGGAGGGATTGTATTGGGGAAATACTTTGCATATGTGTTTCAGTTTGGTTTGCTTTTATGAATGATGTGGATTTCCAGTGAACACCAGCGCACTCTTTTATTATTTCATGCTTACTACAGATTCTTTAGTTTCTAGCAAGCTGGTGTGACAAACCACACACAGATGGACGTGCGTACATACATGCACACACAGTCTCACTTGCAGTGGCAAATGACCACTAACCATTGTTGCGTCTGTGTGTTTTCAGACTGGGAAGATTGACCCTCATCACCCAAAAGTTTCTGGCCACAGAGGGAACGTGCTGGACATCAAATGGAATCCATTCAATGATTTCTGTATAGCTTCCTGTTCAGAGGACGCTACGGTCAGTACACCCAGAAAAAACACCAAAACGATACAACTGTCTGATTCATCTGTTCTGTCGACTTACTTGCTGCATTTTAAAGCAATAGTTTGATGGAAAAAACTAATTTAAAAAGAAATTTCATCACACAGATTATTATATTGTTTAATGTACATTCAGTGGTCCAAGTCATGCATTTAAAAGTTGTGTAAAATGATACATATGTAAATACCAAAAACTCCATGTTATTTCTGAACATTGAATTTTACATGTGTATTTGTGCTTGTGTTTGTATTTCCAGGTAAAAGTCTGGGATATTCCTAAGCATGGTGTGCTAAAGAACATCACAGTTCCCCGGAAAGAGCTTCAAGGTCACTCTCGCAGGGTGGGACTCATCGAGTGGCACCCAACAGCCAGTAATGTACTGTTCAGCACAGGATATGA
Source organism: Prochilodus magdalenae (assembly GCA_024036415.1). Lineage (NCBI taxonomy): Eukaryota > Metazoa > Chordata > Actinopteri > Characiformes > Prochilodontidae > Prochilodus > Prochilodus magdalenae. The sequence goes on along the minus strand of JAMWET010000477.1, from coordinate 1,078,754 downwards.
TTACCAGGTACTCGCACACCATGGTTAAATGGTTTCATTCATACTGTACCTTCAATAAACAATACAACCCCCCCCACAGCCCAACACCTTGGCTAATTGAATGTGTGAAAGTAAGGATAAGGCATAAGCAGCCATATGGCTATGGGGTGCAAATCCAGCATAAGTATAATAAATCCAGAATGCAGCAATAATCAAAGTACATCGCCAGGAGATTCTTATTTGTGTTATTCTTGAATGCTATCGATCCTTTTGGCTAATACGAGGAACCATTGTCCATTGTCAGAGAAATACGTTCAGTAGATAATTCCCTAAAATTAGGTTTGCTGTAGTCTGTCTAGAAAGTGTAAAAAGTCACTATTTGAAATTGCAGTACAACAAATTTCTTCCAGCACTTCCAGCACAAACGCCAGTGGAATCAGATCAATGCATAAAAATTATAGGAAGTACAAGCTTTCCTTTGACACCCAAAGTGCCCTCAAAGGGACAATTAACGCTTGCTGGATCATTTTGTAGTGTATACAATACTTTATATTGCAAAAGACATGGTGCCCAGTTCCATGAGAAAGAAGACTTAATTAAGATGCTGCATCCAGTTGAAGCCAGGACTGAGCTCCTTAGCTAAAAAAAAAAATTGAGAATATAGTGTTGGTCCCTCTGTGCACTGATACACATGAAAGAGTAGTGGAGAAATTGGAGAAAGACTAACATTACACTGGCCTACCTGTAATGTGGTTAACCTTGTAAGTCACTCTGGATAAGAGCGTCAGCTAAATGGCAGAAATGTAAATGTAAATGTAAGACTACAGCTGGGACATGTTTGCCCTTGATCTTTCTGTAGCACCGTAGTTTAGTATATTTATTTCTGTGGAAAATATGGAGACGCAAATAGAGTCTGAGTGTGCTTGTGTGTAGGTGATGATATGGAACCTGAACTGTCCTGAAGCTGTGGTGAAGAACCCCGTGCGTACAATCAGTGTTCACTCTGACGTGGTTCTGTCTATGTCCTTCAACACGGACGGCAGCCTTCTTGCTACATCCTGCAAGGACAAGAAGGTCCGTATCATCGACCCCCGTGCAGGGACACTCCTGCGGGTGAGTATATATGTACGTGTGTGTGTGTGTGTGTGTGTGTGTGTGTGTGTGTGTGTGTGTGTGTGTGTGTGTTTAGGACCAGATACACTCTTTGGTAGTCTTTTATTTTTACTCTAATTAAACGAACAATACTTATGTGCACCATATTACTGTGCAGGTGTTTGTTTCATTGAGGGAGAAAATGCAGATTACAGTTCAGAGATATGAGATGGTTTTGTTTGTATTTGTGAGTGTGTATATGTTCATGTTGTCATGAAAAAGATGCATGTGAATGTGCTGTAGATAGGAACAGGACAGTTTAGTTTCTTTATCTAATTGTTTAGCAGTCCAGTTCAGCTCTCGGGCTAGATTTAACATTCAACAGACAGTTGGTTTCACCCAGTTAGTCACTTGCCTTAAAGGACTAAAGGCTAAAGGCTAAAGGGCAATACACATTTCGCAGACTCACTTAGAAATGTTATCAGTGGACTGCAAACAGAGCACCAAACCAGATTCAACTAAATATAAAAAAAAGGCTTATATACTCTAATTATTCAGAAACGTCTCACACAGGACATAAACCAGTTAAATCATGCTCACAAGCACTACATATACTATGCTGGACAGTTTGTCCTATTGTTCTTAAAACTCGATTCATCATGGCATTTATTCCTTGAGATTCATGTTGGCAAAATTGCGTCTTGCAGTTCTTGTAGATTTTATGGCCCAATCATGTTGAAAACCATCGTTCTACCACACCCCCAGCGTGTTCTGTTGTTTTTAAATCTGGTGACTGGGAAGGCCACTGAAGAACATGGCACTCATTGCCATGTTCATGAAGCACGTTTGAGATGACTTGTGCATTATCATGCTGGAAGTAGGCATTAGAAGGGGATATATTGTGGCCATGGTCATCAGCAATACTCAAAGAGACTGTGGCATGAAAGTAACAGTTGACTGGTATTAGCGGCCGCGCACTGTGCAAAGACAACGTTACCCCAACCATTACACTGTCTCCACCAGGCTGGACTGTTGACATAAGGCATGTTGGGGCAGGTTCATGTCATGAAATTCATGCTGTTGGTGCCAAATTACAACCTACCATCTGTGATGTTTCTAATAATAATAATAATAGTAGCAGTAGTAGTCGTTGTCATCTTTGTCATAAGATATTTTTGCTGGCCCGAAATTGTTTAAATATAAATCACAGTCTAAACTACAGGGCTTTTCTGACTTGTTGTTAATGTTTAATGTTTTAGTTGTTGTTTTAGAGGAGTCTGTTTGTCCCATTTTATTGAGTATATGTCTACATGCATTTCTGATACACACAGCCCCTTCTCTGGCCCTCAGCACCACACATCTAAATCTCACACCTCCTTCAGAGAGAAACACACATACGCGCACACACAGGCTTACACACAGTGTATTAAGTATACATTACATACATTTATTATGTGGTACATAAAACATTTATTAACCACAGTAATCATTTATTTTATTCCGTAAAGACTAACATATTTGAATGAATATCAACTTGTTTATAATTGACTGCGATTTGTGACTGTCTTCAGAATTATCTGAATGTCTTCATCCATCTAAAATGTTATCAGGTTTTCTTCTAAGCCAGTGGTTTCCCAACCCTGGCATTGGAGTACCCACTGCCCTGCACATTTTTCATGTTCCCCTGCTCCTAGCAATCAGTTCATTAACAGCGGGTGCGTTTGCAGCCTGGAAAACACTTAAATGACCAGAGCAGACAGTAGTTCAGGTTAGGTGCAAAACATGTAGCAAACAATTATATTGTTTTTCTTTTTCCATTGCTCAAAGTGATTCAACATGTCAAAGTTTATGAATTATCAGTTACCAGTTTGTCAGTTTGTTAGTCAGTCAATTGTAGTTTGGATGGCCTGCCCTATTTACAAAACATCAACCTGGGAATTAATGTCTTCTCCACACAATTGCAAATGCTTGCAGTTGTCAAAGAGGTTACAGAAATTCACAACCCAAATACCACTAAAACTTCACAGTTTAAATGAGAAATTTTATGTTTGGTGAAAACCGCTGCTCTGTACAAGAACTACATACCATCTAGGAAACATGGTTGTGTAAACATGGCAGTGTTATGACCTGGGGCTGTTCTGCTGCTTGATAACATTTGGCACAATGAATTCAGTAGATTCTATATAAAAATTTATGGGCATCTGTTCATGAACTGGTGCTCAACATCAAGCCGTGCAGCAAGCCAGCTACATATAAAAAACAGTGTCCTTATCAGATTTCTGTAGAAATGTGAAACTTTCATGAAATTCTGAAGGCTTTACCCATGTTGTAGCATGCAGTGTCTTAAATACATGTTCTGTTCTTTCAGTTCTAACTCAATGCGTGAGATGGACTCTTTACGATCTGTGTATGTTGCTTAAGGCTTTTATTTTTGGTTACAGGAGACTAACTGCAAGGCACATAAAGCTAGTAAAGTCCTGTTTTTGGGAAGCATGAAGATGCTGATGTCAACAGGGACTTCCCGCTGGAATCACAGGCAGATTGCACTCTGGGACCAGGTGAGAGTCCAGCAGTGGTTTATTTACGTGCTCAAACTGACACAGCTTAGTTTATAGCACCCTCTAGTGGTAGAGTTGCTGTTTAGCTTCTTCGTCTGAAATGAATAAATTCCCCGAGATGGAGGTGAGTGTGTAGATTAAAATCTTACACAGTCGTTCTGGGTTTTGTTGTATTTGGTCAGACAAGCACAGCCTCAGATTCAGGACAAGTGCAGTATAACAGTCACCTATGTCACACACCTGACTTCACAGTTAAAATTGCATGTGTCTGGGGTGGACTGTAAACAAATTCCCTTTGAAGTACTTGGAGCACTGTAGTACCTTTAGATCTGAAGTATTGCTGGTGTGGTAATATCTAATTCATCAGTACATTAAAATGCAGCATCAACTCATGAAGGGTTTGGTAATAGACCTCTGAAATTGGGGTTGGTGTAGCTCAGCAGATAACACCTCTGGTGTAGCTCTGGTGGTTGGTGTAGCTCTTTGAATCTGGGTATAGGTGACTACACTGTGCTATGCCAATAGGAGTCCTGGGCAAGACTCCTAACACTACATCGGCCTACCTGTAAAACAGTTAACCTTGTAAGTCGCTCTGGATAAGAGCAGCAGCTAAATGCCATAAATGTGAATTAAATTGTGGTGTTATTTTGTAGGCGGCATCATGCCTCATATAAGAAACTCCAGGTCTCCTACTATCGTAGGCGCTATGTTCCAAAATCAGAAATGTTTCCTTTTTGGCAACTTTATCATAGTCATCTACTATATAGGTTAACCATATAGATTTGGATGGGCAGCATTTCTGTTTACATGAACAGTCTGCTTTTGTGTGCCTTTGTGTGTGTGTATAGGAGGACCTCTCTCAACCTTCTTTTGTGGAGGATCTTGACGGGTCCTCCGGTGTATTGTTCCCATTTTATGATCCTGACACACACATGCTTTACATAGCTGGAAAAGTAAGTATGCACACTTGCTGAAGTAGTTATTTGATGATGTGTAACAGTAAATAAAACGAATCTGAATCTTGTTCTGTTGTTGATGTAAATACAGTAATATCAGGGTGAGGAATGTTCATTGTTGTTTGGTGTCTATATCTGCTCTGCAGGGAGATGGTAATATCAGGTACTATGAGATTAGCTCCGAGAAGCCATATGTGCACTATCTGACTGAATATCGCTCTCTACTTCCACAGAAAGGAATGGGTAAGACGCACACATTTGTTTGTATACCTTCTCAAACAAGATGAGTGGGCGCGCGAACGTGTACAAATATTTATTTTGAACCAAAAAGAACTTGTTTTACTCTTTTAGTAAAAAAGGCACCTACATGGGAATAAGCCATCCGTCTGAAATCTGTCCTCTCTGCCGCACCTGTTTTCTGCCTGTTCATGCAAATTACATGTTCTATTATTTGAATAGCAAAAAACATCCAAACCAGGAGCTTCTCACTTGTTTGTTTCCGTCTGCTACGCATGTTTCTGCCCTGTTTAAATGATGACATACTATTTTAATCCTACAGGAAAGTATCAAGAGGTAACTTGCAGAAACCCAAACTTGCAATGTCATTGAATAGCTTCATGCATAAGACTGTCCAAGGTCATATTAAACCCGAATAACGTTTAGATGATTTATGAGGAGTTTAAAGAACCACATTTCACATAAAATCAGCAACAATGTTTTTTGTTCTTTCCCCAGGTGTCATGCCAAAGCGAGGTCTGGATGTGTGTTCCTGTGAAGTTTTCAGGTTTTATAGACTGGTGACAATCAAAAGCCTCATTGAGCCTCTATCCATGATTGTTCCCCGCAGAGTAAGACTCACTACTTGCTACTTATAACAGGAATATTAAAAAGATCTTAGGACAACAAATGATCATTTATTCGGGATATTCCTAACTCTTTAAGCTGCAGGCTTATGAATCAGTTTTTAATAGTGAGTGTCTACTTCAAAATATGTATTGCCTACTATGAAATATCCAGTGTCTATTATAAAGGATTGAGGATCTGCGATGGATTACTAAGCAGCCTCATTATCTACTATTAATTGTTGAGAATAGTAGTATAAACCATTCAGTGATAACTATGAATTATTCTTAAGTCTCTGCTATCAGTTATTCAGAAACTTTTTTTAATATTACCAATAGTAGTTTCATGAACACTGTCCCTTTCTTTATAGATGACAGCATGCCATACAGTGTCAGAAACCACACAAGCAAGTTAGCACCATGCTAATTGGTGGACCTAAACTAGTCCAATAAAAACTACTAGAAAACTACAGAAGCACACCAAGGACACCAAATATGTTTTGGCAGATTGGCAACATTTTCATCAATAGAGGAGACGCAAGTTTAAGAAAATAATTTTTTTTTAAGTATTTAAGAAATGAATAATAACATTTTAATTAATTACATTTGATACATTTGTGAATCCGGCACAATAAATACTTAATGCTGGCTTGACATCAAAAGACTATTTAATTTTTTTCGCGGAGAGTTTTGCTAGAGTCAGAGGATGGCTGTCTTGAGTCAGTCTTAATCTCGTCTTGGCATTCCAATAAAATCAATAAGCTTTTAGTCTTGGCTCATACAAATAGTGACCCTCAGGCTAGCTTTGACCTTTACTCCAATCCAGATAGCACCTGTCTTATTTCTATCTATCTATTTGTAGCAAATTGTTTTTAGATGTGAGAGTGTCAGATCTTATCCATTTAAAAGTTATTTCAGTCTTTTCTAGTGTATCTTTAGGATTAGCATGTTGTTGGTGTAGTTCAGAATCAAACCCTGGAGGCATTTCTAATAACCATGTAAACGTGTTTCTCTGCAGTCTGAATCCTATCAGGAAGATATTTACCCCATGACTGCAGGGAAGGAGCCTGCTATGACGGGGGAGCAGTGGCTGAGCGGAATGGACAAAGGTTGATAAATCTCACACACTACAAAAACATCCTGGGAGACTCAAATGAGTTGTCTTTCTTGTCATATCTGAATTCCCTTCTCTAAGGTCTGCTCACGCAGGTGTTCTTTCTCTTTGTTTCTGTAGGTCCTGTTTTGATGTCTCTGAAGCCAGGCAGTAAGTTGGAGCCATATGCTGACCTAGGATCAGTGAAGGTCCCCAGTGTGTCTCTGGACACCCGGCGGAGTGTAACGCGCCCTGGACTTCTCCAGCTCGACCTCATCCAGCAGCAGCAGGAGGAGAGAGAGCGCAGAGAGACCTCCACCAATGCTCCACTGCCCGACAGGAGCGCCGCCATTACCAATGGACAGAAAGACTTCACTTACTGCTCTCCACCGAAAACAGAGAACGAGGTCATACAAATAGACACCCAGATATAAACATTAGTTTTTAGTTTTATTAATTATGTAAAATTCTTTTATTACATTATTACATCAGGAAGGGAAAATAACATGCTAAAATATGGTTTTCTTGTCAATTTTCATGTAAGATTAATTCAAAAGTCGTCATAGTAAGGTGTAATTGGTGCCTTTTTTTTTTTTTTGACCATTTCAAACATCTTTACATATTAACATCACGTTCACTGAAATTTTTCTTAGCCTCGAATGCTACACCCACACGTTCTGCACGTTAAGCTGTCCCATAGCTGTTAAGGTTTGGTCAGCTACACTTATACTGGCTATCGTTTGTTTACCCGGCCAAATGCAGGTAAACACTAGCAGAACGTAGTTGCCTGTTCAACGTTACAGTAGTTAACCTTTTGAAATAATATATAGACTGTTGATTTAAACAATTATTCAGGCTTTATTTCAAGTGTTAATGATGCATTGTTTTGAAAATTGCATGTCCATATACATCACACTAAAAAAGATTTAGAATTGTTTGGTCAAATTTAGTGTTGTCTAATTCTTTCTGCTAGCTAGGTCTCGCCCATTACACAATGTTAGCACATGCTTCCCTGAGACACAGGAGGCTCCAAAAGCCTTTCCAAATGGTCACTATTGGACAGCTCAACAAGCTCGGAGCAGAACGCTGACAGGCAATTCTGTTACATCAGTAAATAGACACCCGCATTGGCAAACATCACGTTGAGTAATTGGGGATCAAGATCTCCTGAAGATGGTTACAGCATTTAGATGTGTAGGTGGATCAAGGCCTGGGCTTGTTTCTAAAAGAAATCTGAAATAGACTTCCTCTTGTAGTTCCTGACACTATAGGCTATGCTGTGTTCTGTTAACAAATCTGTAATTGTGGAGAAAAGGACATTAAGATGTAATGTGTGACAACAATCCGTTCATCCTGGTACTGACCACAATGCCTCCATACATGGAACTGTTGATCATCTTTCACCAGAGAAAAGCCGGGCTTATCAGTGAAAGTGACCCTCTGCCATTCTGAGTCAATCCATGACAGTTTGGCATAATACCATCGCAGTCCATTGCAACATCTTTGGTGACGTTGACGTGATGTTAAGGGCAGTCATCATAACGGCATGGATGTAGTCCAGCAATCGTGGCTAAATAAATAAATCTAAGATAGCGAAGCCAAATAGTTCAGATTGTTATTCAAGGAGTAAGGGAAACTATTTTGTGTCTAAATGTTCTGCTTTAGGAATCAAAAACATTTGGCTGTGCTCCTTTAGGCTGATCGGGCTTTAGGCATGCTGTGGGCCTAAGTAGTACTACCTATTGAACAGGTTTCATAGCCTTACCACTTAAGGTTTGGTCTGGCCAAATCAGAATGCTAGAAATGCATACCATTCAATAATTAATAGTGATGCACTGCATAAAAAGGTTTATTTCTCCCTGTAACTGTGTGTGTGTGTGTGTGTGTGTGTGTGTAGTTGCGGCAGATGTTCTATAAGCACCAGGAGGAAATCCGGAGGCTTCGGGAGTTGCTGAACCAGCGGGACATTCGGGTAAAGCAGCTGGAACTCGAGATCAAAAACGTCAGGAATGCACAGAGCTCACGCTGAGGACACACAATCCAAGACACACCACAATCCGTCCCATAAAAAAAAACAAAAAAAAACACACACTTTCATACTGGACCACGCCTAGGCGAGCTGAGTGTGTGTGGCTGACAGGCTAAACCCCTTTATCCTATAGCTTTTCTCACTAGGAGACTTTTGTATGGCTTTTGTATGGCAAAAAATAGAGCACGTTTCTTTTAATGTTTTTATGCCTCAGAGCTATGCAATTTGTTTTTGGCTTGTGATGATCCTTTTTGAAATGTACTTGTTAATTTTAGGGAAAATGTGCCTGTCTTACATGATGTGTGAGTCTTTGTGAGAGTGTGTGTGAGAGGGAGAGAGAGAGAGAGAGAGAGACAGAGTGAGTGTGTGTGCATGTGTGTGCGCGTGTGTGTGTTTAAGAGAGACAGAGAGAGAGAGAGGGAGGGAGTGCTAACTGAATAATCATTGGGAAGAAGGGACATAGAGTATATAGCATATAGAATGACTGTGTAACACACTGAATGTTTCTTTTTACAGATTCATTTCCTGATTTATGTCCACCCACAAACATGTTTTTGTAGCTACTGTTGCGAGGTTGGGCTAACCTTACAAATTAACTAGTGAATACCAAACAACCTTGGAGGAAATGCTTCTCCCAACTTTAGAGAGAATTTGCATGGCTTATCAGCCTTTTTCATTAATTTCAGACCATTTGTCTTGATGAATTTGACTGGGCTGGTGTATTTGATTAAGTCGGTACATTGTCGTGTTTCTGTTTTTGCAGTAATATGTGATATTTGGCCTATATGCGGCTGTACAATGTGGAAAATGTTGTTGACAAATTACCCCTACATGACCACTCTACGGCTGCAGCAGATGAGCTTCCATCAGATGATGATCCCTAAAAGTTTGATGACGCAACAAAATGACAGTTGATCTATCTAAACTATTTGACCTTTCCACACATACATTGTATGCTAGTTAACATCGTAGCCTACACCAGTAGCCTTGTCGCTTGACTTGAGTTAATGTAAAAGATATACCCAATTTTTCCTTGTACTCACATATATGCTAATATCATGATGGAAAACAGTATATAGGAAACAGTATGTAGCTTCAAGCTACGTCAGTTAAGTGAAAGCAGAGAGAGAGAAACGACACTCAGTCAAATCCGGCTAACTTGAACGGACTATCACACTCTAAATGTTGGTATTGAGGTATAAACTGTGTACTGTGTGACTGTGTACTGTAATTTCTCAGTAGCTTGAATCGGGATTTGACCAGCGTTCTATGAAGCTTGTCCAACCTCACAACAGCTATGAAAGAACATGTTAGTGGGCTGAGCCTGAATAGATTGATTAGCTAGTTGATCTGCTGTATGGTGTTAAAGGGATGATTGATTAGCGGAATGGAAATTAATTAGTTTAACATTGTGCTTTGTGCTTGTATTGAGGGAGAGAAATTGAAAGCTGTTGAACACTGAAACACTGTCTGTGGCTGAATGAACTGCTGCTGGTGAAAAAGCCATCTCTCTGTACGGGTATTACACACGTCCCAATGCTCTGTTTCCCTTTTATTTATATTCTGTTATTTTTTTAAATACACTGGAAAAAAAAAGAACAGAGAATCTAAGAAAATCATTGTTAACTGAGAAGATGTGTAGGTTTAGAAATCTTTATCTCAAAGCACTGTTCTCTGCTGATGCACTGTGGGCTGGGATTGGGAAATTACTCACTACTGCTTCTATTACTACTGCTTCTGTTATTATTATTATTATTATTATTATTATTATTATTATTGTTATTACTACTACTACTATTACTAACCTACTCTTTGAATCTCTAAAGGTTTTCAAGCTTTTATGTTTGTTTGTTTGTTTGTTTGTTTTTGCTAATAGTAAGCATTTTGAGTATGACTGGGGGTTACGACCAAAAATCTCATCACAGTACATATTTCCATATCATTCATTATCGACAGTTTTGCTCCTTACTGTATTCAGTTTGTCGATCAGTTCTAAATAGTATTTTGAACCTTAAAGAAAAATATTATAATATTATAACTCTGCTATAATAGGCTAAAAGCTAGATATATTTACACACATGCAATATTTTTATAAAGTATATTAAAAAATCCATATGAATATAGTTAACTATAATGGTTAACTGGCTAACTGTAAATAGCTTCTCCCAGCAACAAGCACATGGCCTTTTAACAGTTCTGCTGAAATAGCACCTGCCCCAAGTTCAAGCCGGCTGCTGCTAATGTGGAATTTAAATGATGACCATCAATTCATTTTCTAGGCTTTCAGTCAAAGTAGTCGACCTGTTCTGATTATGTACAAGTACAGTTCCTGATAAGGGTGAGTGGCAGTAGAGCTGGAAAGCATAGCTTCTTTGTTGGTCATGCTTTTACTTGTCCTCTTTACACTGGCGTGAGCAATTAACCAACTTGCTGACTGGTGATTAGTCAGAGGCATGTTAGCCATTCAGATTTGTGGAGCAGTATAAAAACATTCAGGGTGGTTTTTCCCCTCCAAGGAGTTTCCCAAAGACACTAGAGGTTGAAGATCATTGTGAGATTTACCCAATGTTCCTCTAATGTTTTGTACCCTCAGTCTGCCTCTTTAGGTTCACACTAGAACTATGAGGCTAATGTAGCTAGCAAGTGACATAAGCCAGACAGCAGATTGCTTGGTGCTAAATCTAGGCCTAAATTGCATTCGTGCATGCATGACAGAATGTTCAAAGGCAGTCCTTTCAGCTCCATGATGCACTTGCATATCAGCTACTTAATTCGTTTGCTCTGCCTGTGCTAATCACATTCTATCATAATCACTAATGATGTGTTTGCCTATCGCACATATACCATACCTGCTGTGTGTTCTTACATTTGTGACTGGTGTGTCCCTCTGCACTACAAAAGGCGATAGACTGCAAATTAGTATACAAGCATCCACCTTTTCACTGTTAATTCACACTTTAACCGTTCCAGTGGCATTTTTACATGGATGGGAATATCCATGGCTATCTAATGCTCCAAGTTTCATAAGATAAATACTCGGAGCAAGTAACTGTTTTTTAAGGGAAAAACTTAAATTGACCATGTTCATTAGCTTGCTAGCATAGTCAGTGGTCAAATGGTGCCACACCCCACAGTACAGGCTTGGTTTCTGCCAACTGATGCTCCCTTAAGTTTTAGAGGTACAGGTATACCTGAGTGCACATTTATTGACTGGTTTTGAAGTGACTAAACTGAACCTCTGGAGCTGTGAGGTGCTGCTAACACACTGGTGTGTAGTTTTACTGCAGTGCTTCTGATTACGATACCAGTTACCAGTCCCGCAATCACATGCTAGAAAAGAACGTTGCAGCCGTGGGCATCAATGTGTGGCTTCAATGGTGGAAAACAGACATGTAGTCAGTGGAGAAACCTGTGGTCCTCTCATGTCCAGCCCATGTCGGTGAATGTACTCTTGATGGCACATTTTAGAAGAATGATGGACAAAATCAATTTTGTCGAGCTTAAAGATCTTTGCATACTTCTGTGGATTGTTTTTTTAGCCTCGCTATCGCTACATCTCCGAATAATCAGCACGGAACTGCATGTCTGAAATGAAGCAACTTCTCCAATATAACACACTGAATTTTTCATATGTATAAAAAACAGTCGTAATTTGTAAAAAGAAAAATGTTTCAAACAAACTGTCTTGTTTACACACTGGTCTGTAAATGCACACGTTTGTGTGCTGGAAATCACTGTTCCCTTGAGTTTGCTTAAAGTTGATCCCTGAAAACGTATGGCTCCTGTAATGTCTTTCTGCGGTACAGTGTGTTACATTGTTCTTTGCTGAGTCACTTTTACATACAGTGAGGAAAATAAGTATTTGAAGACCCTGCGACTTTGCAAGTTCTCCCACTTAGAAATCATAGAGGGGTCTGAAATTTTCATCTTAGGTGCATGTCCACTGTGAGAGACATAATCTAAAAAAAAATCAGGAAATCACAATGTATGATTTTTTAATAATTTATTTGTGTGCACCTGTTTGAGGTCCTTAGCTGCATAAAGACACCTGTCCACCCCACACAATCAGTGAGAGTCCAACTACTAACATGGCTAAAACTAAAAAGCTGTCCAAAGATACCAGAGACAAAATTGTTGACCTCCACAAGGCTGGAAAGGGCTACGGGGCAATTGCCAAGCAGCTTGGTGAAAAACGACCAACTGTTGGAGCAATTATTAGAAAATGGAAGAAGCTAAACATGACTGTCAGTCTCCCTCGGACTGGGGCCCCACGCAAGATCTCACCTCGTGGCGTATCAATGATCCTAAGAAAGGTGAGGAATCAGCCCAGAACTACACGGGAGCTGGTCAATGACCTGAGGAGAGCTGGCACCACTGTTTCCAAGGTTACTGTGGGTAATACACTAAGACATTATAGTTTGAAGTCATGCATGGCACGGAAGGTTCCCCTGCTTAAATCAGCACACATCAGTCTTAAGTTTGCCCATGACCATTTGGACATGACAACATGACAATGACTCAAAGCACACAGCCAGGATAACCAAGGAGTGGCTCCGTAAGAAGCATATCAAGGTTCTGGAGTGGCCTAGCCAGTCTCCAGACCTAAACCCTATAGAAAATCTTTGGAGGGAGCTCAAACTCCATGTTTCTCAGCGACAGCTGAGATCTGTGTGGAGGAATGGGCGACAGCTGAGATCTGTGTGGAGGAATGGGCCAAAATCCCTGCTGAAGTGTGTGCAAACCTGGTGAAAAACTACAAGAAGAAAACTCTAAGAAGAAAATTTCAGACCCCTCCATGATTTCTAAGTGGGAGAACTTGCAAAGTCGCAGGGTGTTCAAATACTTATACACATACACTGTATGTGCTTTGAAATACTGCATTAATCCTCAGATTTAGATGAATGTGGGTTGGATTCATCTGCACCTTAAAACTGATTTGTAACAAGCAGAACATAGTGCTTTTAGAATAGGATCATTGTTTTTTTTTTTTGTCGAAACCATTTGACAGAATATTTGAGGAGTAATCGAGCTGTATCGGTAGATCATTTACAGTACATAACAATGATGTTCAATATCACAGAATCAGAGACTGTTGGTAAACCTTATCCCAATCCTCAGTTTAGACATTGTTTTATTGAGAATTGTAAACAGGCTGTAAAGAGCTGGTGCTAAATTCTTTTGATGCTTTCTTCCCCTTATACACGATCACATCACTCTTCTATAAGCAGATTTTATAAAGAGGTTTTGATTAAATCTATGCAGGTTAAAAGGATTATCATTTACACTGAAGTCATCCTGGAATTTAAAATGACCTGTTAGAAATAGGCTTAATTAGCTTTTATTGCCTCATTAAAAGAGACAAAACTGGCCTGGTCTTGGTTTCACTGATCAGATGTGATCTTGAAACATGAACGTCTGGAGACAACTAAATCAAATTTTGGTAGTGGATCGCAGCAGAACACACATTATGCTGTCTTCTCTCTTTCTCTCACACCTGGACCTACAGGAATAGCATGACCTTGAACTGGCAGGGTACTACCACTAAAACAACTCACACAGCCTCTTTAAAGGAGCAATATGTACAAGATTTATAGTTTACAATTTCATACATTAACTACAGTTATTAACAAAATGTGTAGAAACAACTGCTTTTGATTTCACATTAAAGTCTTCTATGTATTGTTTTGGAAACAAAAGATAACGTGCTAAGCAGTTAGCACTGTCCTGTCCTGACTTGTAATACCAATTTGTACCTCTAGAGATGCCAGTGAAGTTGAAGGTTCTCAGTTGTTGCAGAACAAGCAGTGTTTCTTCTAGACTGGTAAGTAAACATCAGTTGATGCTCAGATGGGAAGGAACTATGTATCTTACAGCAGGAGCAGACGCCGCAGCTTTCTAGTAATACACTGTCCCCTGTTCTATGCAGAATATACATTTGACAGGTTGTGTCATCTTACACATCTCTTTTAACACACACACACAGAGCCACACGTCTGTATGCTCACAAATAGTGTTGAGTAGCTACCTTCCCAAAAACTGATATGTATATATATGAAAGTGAAAGGTGTGCACTCTGGAGGTAATACATAATTGTAGGGGAGGATGATCGACTACTAGTGCAAGGTGAAGTTCTGCAGAAATCACTGGAAATGTGATTTGTCTTAAAGAATCCAGTTCACTGTCACAATAAACTCAGACTAATCTGAGCGTGTCTACATCCATGTGCAGTTTTTGGCAGAAGAGAAGGAATAGATCAACTTACCAGCCTTCTTTAGAGGTTTTATAGGTAAATATGGAAGCAGATACATGGCTAGGCCATCATCAACACTTATGTTACCGTCCTTACTCTGAGAGATGTTTCTCATTAATCTGATGTAACACATCCCTAGACAATATCATAGAAGTGGTTCTGCTGACTTTCTTTTCTGTATAGGATATGCTGAGATCAGGGGTGTCCAAACTTTTTCTCAAAGTGGGCTGGATTGTACAGAATCAAAATACATGAGGGCTGAAATACTATTATTACTAGTATTACTAACGATTCAAAATAAATTACGTTTTCAAAAGACCAGTGTTCAGCGTCAGGGCTTTCTGACACTGCGTAATAGATGCAACAATTTAGCAATAAATGATTTGTTTGAGTAACAATAAATTATCTAATATTCACTCAATTAAAATATAATCTGAGACAAACTAATCAAAAATCTGTAAGTCATCAGGTTTGTTAGAAATAGTCCTAAAGCATCAAATGCAGCAACAGTCAGAAATCTTTATTAAATGCAAAGAGCAGAACGAACAGCCTAGTTCCTGCTCAAACATAAAGGGTTAATAAATACTGAAGCACTGAATCTGCTTTGATGAGACGCTGCAGATTCTCTGCCCTCTCCTGAATGCTCATTGTAATGCCCATGCTCTGTCTTTTGGCTCTTACTGGGCCCTGTAAGTTTACAGTACTACTGCCTCCATCAGGTGAAAGGAGAAACTGCATGTATTTGCGGGGTTCCCTCTTCCAGCACAACTGTAAACAGAAACCACAGGCCAATTATAATGTGTCTAGAAATTTCACACAGTGGGGTGGGATGTTTCAAGACATTTTCATTGGAATCCCACTTAATATATGGAAACTAAGCTGCAACCGCATGATTTTGAAGTTCACAACGACTAACCTTTTCCCATTCAGGCTGCAGCCATTTAACCAAGACCATTAATCCTACAGCAGCATGACAGTGCAATTACAAGTAGGAAACGGGTTTTCCTGGTTTCAGACACCTCTCAAACTCAGCATTAGCCGTTACACTGCCTACAGCAGGTTTCGCCCCTCCCAGTCCCACTGAAATGACGTGGAGTCGCTCTTGCAGACTGGCAGGGAAGATGTAGTGATACAGTTGTTGGGCTGTTCCTAGCCATCAGAATCAAGTATGTCCAGCAATTTCTAAAATAAACTGCAAGCAAAAGCACCTTTTACTGGGAAAGACTGGAGCCTTCTCTGGACATCCCTGTCTCTGTCCCTCTCTGTCCTTTAAAATCCTCCAACTGGACCAACTGGACTTCTGTGATGGACCACCAGTATATGTTTCTATAACATTTCAGGAAAAGCTTTTTTCCCCATTCACAACCATTTCCAAAAACTTCCATAGCATTAGAAACATTGTTCAAAATGAATTCTTTAGATGTGAACCGTTACGGTAGTCCTCTGGGGTTTCACAAGGAATGGCCTTATTTCTCCCCACATCCCTGAGAATTTCAATATCGGTGGAACCATTTCTCCTACAGTTCATCAAAGACTGCTTTCTGTATGAGCCACATTAACGTGCAGCTAACCAGAGGTTATTTACATACATCACCCTTAAAGGAACAGTTACAACACCAGCCTGTTAAAGGGGAAAGCAGTCAGGTAAAAATTAATAACAAAAGATGTATCCCAGTGAGAGAAAACCAACAATACAAGAAGAATTTAGGACACAGATTCATTATCTCTGAACTTTACGTACCTAAACAGTCTGAATCAGCCTTCCAGCAGCCAACATGCACATTTTCAGAGTCACAGCAGTCTGAACTCTGAAAGCAGATACACAACCCTATTGCAGTTTGTATTAGACAAGAGGTACAAGGTTACCAGAGGTAAGAGAACTGGAAAACTGGCTGTTGGGCTAGGGCCTAGTTGTTGCATCTCTTCATATTTATAGTCAATTACAAAATGGAAACTATGATTAAAACTATAAAATGTTTATAGTAGCTGATTTAGAATAAACAGGAATCTTATTTGAACATCCGGATCTCCTCCCAACATTCCTAGAACAAAAACACCCAGATCCAAGCGATCTGACACTGTTTTATGCATCCTTAGTTATCTCTCTATGCAGGCAGGGTACTGTATTACAAATACTCATCAACTAAATAAATGAGAAACACCATAGAGGTCATAAAGGCGTTAGCTGCTGGCATTTGTACAAACTGTGTACAATCACTGATCACTTTATTTTACATGATTCCTCATGGACATCTAGCAATACAGCAGCTGCCATAAAATTTCATACTGCATGTTTGGTTTTGGATGAAAGTCACAAACAACAATTCTGATTAGCGTTTGCTTGGAAGTCGACTCCACCTGACCATTCTGTGATGACTGCGGTGGATAAGTCAATGGTCTGCACAATTTCCACCTCGACTCATACAGTGATATGCAGGGTCCCTACCAAGAAGAGGTACAGGTATGGTGCTCAGGGGAAAAATACACTCAGAGGCTGTAGCCCATCTGTTTATGCACAGTTTGTATTACCCTTCAGCTCTTCATCAGTGATGAGTTTCTGACTAGAGTCCATACTGGAAAACATTTAGCCAAATGCTGCAGAATCATCTTACTCTTCATCCACAAAGCTAATTTTATAGAAATTAGATTATAGAGAGCGAGCAAGACGAGAAAAGCACAAAATGTTATCATTTTATTTACAAAGTTGTTTTTGTTTGTTGTCTTACAGAAAGTAAAAATGTAGCTACAACCTTGATTTGCACGACAGGCCGCCACACTAAAATTATGGCTTGCTTGTTGCACAGTTGCTATAGCAATAAATCTTATTGGGAAATTGGAAACAAAAAGACAAAGGGGGGAAAAAAACGGACAAAAAAAAAAACCAAAAAACCAAAACAACAGCAAAAAATAATAATAATAAAAAATAAAAAAAGAAGAAGAAGAAGAAGAAAAAAAAATTCTCCAACAAAATATTAAAAGCACAGACCCAAAACTAGATACCAGTCCCCAAAGTCCTCACACGGGTCTTTAAACACACAGGGTCGGGCAGGGCGGGTGAAGGAAAGGTCAAAAGGTCAGGGGTAGACAGTGAACTTGTGGAATGCTGAGTGAGCTTTCACTGGGCTCCACGGGTGAAGCTCCACATGCCGCACCCGTCCAGTACAGTCCGCCCCCACAGGGAGCTCAGAGCTGGCGGAGAAGTGTGGAGGGACAGGGGATGGAGGATAGCCGAGTGGGATGCAAAGGTCAAGGTAGGGTCTGGGGGGAGGGAGAAGTTGATAGCTGATTGGCTCGTTGATTTAGTCGTCATCATCATCATCATCGTCATCGTCTTCGTCATCTGCTTCTCGTTTTCTCTTCTCTCCCTTTGTTGCAGCTTCTTCTTCTGCTATGAAAAAAAATATTATTATATCGAAAGTCTTAAAATTTGAACAAGGCAGTTTAAGAGATTCTGGAATTTATTACAAGTAATTATTCATTTAAAATTTTACCTGGAAAGGCCACAATAAAAACATTATTCATATGTGGTAAATGAAACTAATAAATACTAGCTTGTTTAGATGATGTAATTCCATGTGGCCACTGGATCTAAATCAGCGAAGATGGCCGAGCTACCACAAGTGTGAGTGCACACTGAGGAAAAATAGTCAGAGCTAATCTGGTGACAAGGTCTGTAAAATGCATGCTGCTGGGCCAGCCGGACTATTTTCAACATAAAAAAATTTGATTGTGTAATCTCTTTACACTAGGGCTGTACCCGACTCTGTACCCGACTCAGAATTTTATCAGTTGTATCGGATTCGCCCGTCCTGGCCGACGATTCGACGATTCGCTCATGTTTTTTTTCCTCCATGTACATTATCTAGTAATCAGTAAATCAATTTGCATACGGTTCAGATCTGATGTCCTCCTCATTTAGAAAGTCAGGAGAGTCACAGGGATATATTTCTAAACTAAAAGAGACGAACGAGGTGTATGATGATTGATCTGAATACAGCGTCGGGCAGCAGCGCGTACTTACATTGGCGCTTATAGTCTTTTTTAATTTCACTTAACAGCTTCTTCAGTATGAGGACCCTTCATCTTTCATCTCTCATAAATAATGAAATGCTATTAAAACCAAATTAGTCCATATTTTAATTATTTATAGGGTATTATTACCCACGCTGAAATAATTATTTCCCGTTTTTCCTTCACCGCAAACAGCCATTATGTCTAAACGAAAGTCAGCTCCCTCGTTTGAAGCAGTGTTCGATGTCTAACTAAATGACGAGCAGAATTCGGTTTAATTTGTTCCGATTCTCTCTTCAAAACCTCCTCCAGACTTTTTCTGAAACATCACCCCCCAACATGCAGTTTTGACAAATGAGCACAAGAGAACAAATGCTGAAAACAAGAAATCTAGTTTAGCCAGTCCTTCTAACACTGCTCTGCAGGTGCTGGCCCACACGGCAGGAAGTGCTGCTCCCAGTGGAAATGAACATCATCCAGTTTCTCACGAAACAAAGTTTCTTTCAGTGTAGCTTAAATCAAGTTTGGGGGTTGCAAAAGGACTAAAAAATTTGTAGGGCTGAGCAACATATCAACATCAAATATCACATCAACTTTTTTTTTTTTAAACGGAAATACATGCCATACCTCAGACCATTTTCACAATGTGTGTCATAATATTTAGCTTTAATAATTTAAGAGATTTAAAAAGACTGAATAGGCAAAAATAAAACCTGTAAGGCCACAAATTAAATTAATCACAAACTGCACTGCGCTAAATCCAATTAACCAGGCCTAATTATGCTCACTTTGTAATGAAACATGTAGGTCAGTGTTCTTTAAAGCAGCTGTCCTTCAGATAATTTCAACTGAAAGCAGCAGTATTCCTGAGTGGGGAGGAGGCAAAGGATTCTAACCTGCAAAGTCTACTCCTATAAAAGATTGGTCTGGTAGGTTTTTGCAGTATTTTTGGGTCATGTCATATGCCCTCAAGTACTTAGGTTTTTGCTCAGAAACCGAGGCACTGCTAATGAAAGGGTGTAAAAGTGATGCCCAGTTGGCTTTTGCCTGGCTGAATAAGGCAAGTTATTTAGCATTAAGAATGGTAACTAAAACATGCAGCCAGGATATCATTGCTATAGATTTTGTCATAGTTAGATACTCAGACCATTTGAAGTGCTATCTACTCTGTCATTTTGTAAACACAACCTATATACCTATCTAATTCAGGGGTGTCTAATCGTATCTGTCAAAACAGAAGAACATGATCAGTTGTTTGAAGGCTGAACAGTTGATTAATCAAGTAGAATCTGGTGAGCTCCTGTTCATTTGCAATAAAAACCACTTATGACCTTTCCATGCATTTTTTGCGTGTGGTTATGGATGTAACTGATTAATACTTTCTACCTCTTGGCTATTGAATGAATGAATGAATGAATGAATAAATAAATAAATAAATAAAGGCTTGGTGCAATTACATATTTTCACCAGCAATGTCACCAAATCTCAAATCCACAAAACCTAAGGACTGCCACTTTAGTATTGATGACATCAGTATGCTCAGAAAAGCACACAAGGATATGATTTTTGATGCTAACGATAAATTGTCATACTGCCCACCCCACGTTAGACTTAAATATATATATATATATATATATATATATATATATATATATATATATATATATATATATATAAAAACACACACACACACACACACACACACACACACACCAACAAAACCGCACCTTCATCATCATCGTCGTCATCATCATCATCTTCTCCATCCTGACCAAAGTCTTCCTCCTGAATCAAAAGGAGTTTACACTGTTTAGTGGGAAGTTAACCGACAGCACTAGTTTCCCCAGCTTTAGCATACCAGCACAGTTTATGACACTCTAGAATGACTTAAGTGTGTTAAAGTAGTAGTCTGACAAAAACTTGGAACATATTTTCACCAAAAAACAAAAAGTGATAGATCTATGCATGCAGCTGGCACGGTGCTAATTGAAAACAAAAGCTTTATTCCAACCCTGTAGCTCCAGTGCAAAACTAAAGAAGCAAACATTAGACACCAAACATGTCCAAATACATTTTCTACATTTGAGGAATTTTTTTTTTTTTTTTACCAAACAATTCCTTAGATCTTTGCAGCACTAAAATGTGACAGCCCTGTCCCCTGCTTGATCTACGAAAAGAGTACTCACCTCATCTCCACTAACGTCCTCATCATCTTCCTCTCCTTCTACCTCATCCTCATCCTCATCTTCGTCATCATCTTCCTCATCAAAGTCTTCCTCCTCACCATCCTCATCCTCTTCCCCTTCCCCTTCTGCACCCATGAAATGTAGACACTTGACATTAGTTAAAAGGTAATTGGATTGTTAATCCTACATGAAAATTTCAAACGTAGTATACATTACAGACAAACTTGCAAAATTTACAAGATACTTCTAACAGACTTAAATTGTATACTATACCCTATATGTTTAGAGAGGTTTGGAAAAAAATGTGTAACACAAATAGTATATTCAATTATTTTTAAAAGTTTAATTTAATCATTCAATGGACCCAAGTAGTGAGTTAATGCAAAAACTAGACTGCCAATTAACTGTCCTAATTAGATTTTGTATGTTTACATGGTCAATAAATACACCCACTTCTGGTTTAAGACACGCCCACACTTTCAGATGGTATCAAATCCAAAGTTATCCAACAATCTGTGTATAGGTTGAGGTGTCAATACCATAATTTGAACAATACCCAACTCTACACATGAGGATTAATAAATAAACTGTCAACTTCAACAGCATATTAAACTGGTGCGTTCCTTCTTTCCAAAAAACAAAATTGTTGTTGTGTTGATCTGAGTCTTTTCCAAATAGTTAACGGTAACTAGTTAGATAGCTCTGAATCTTCAAAAATAAAATTATGCAATGCAAAAATCTGACTAAACATCAACATAGCAGCAGTAATTCACCAATGTTGGCAAACTGGCTAAAATGTTGTACTAAACTCACCTTCATCGTCATCATCGTCTACTCCATCCACTTCTCCGTCTGAGTCAGATGCCTCACGGTCCTCCATATCATATCCATCCAGATACGTTAGCTGCGGCAGCAGCTTAAATACACTCTCTCGGTAATCATTCAGATTCGTCACCTCACAGTTGAAAAGATCGAGACTCTTCAAGTGGTCGAGTTTTTTCTGCAGAGTTTACAGATCAGAGTAAGGAATTTCCAATAACTACAAATTCCTGTTAAAATTTTTTATTCTTAGATTTAAAAATGTCACAAACCAAAGGTTCCAACGTGCTGATGTCTTTCAGTTTGTTTCCACTCAGGTTTAGATGCGTGAGATTTGGGAGTTTTTCTGCTAAAACATCGAGCCCACCGGAAATTCTGTTGTCACTGAGTTCCAACTGAAATTGATTTACAACAATTATTGCAGGCACATTGTACATACACAAACTTTTACACACATATATGCATTTAAAGAAAAATGCAATAGTGCATAATCGATTATGAATTTATTAAAATTAGCAGAAAGAAAGTTTTTTACCTTTTTGAGTTTTCCAAGTTTAGGGAGGTTGGATACTGAGATTAAACCAACATTTATCAAACTGAGAAATTCAAGATTGACAAATTCTGATGTGAGGCCTTCGATTTTCCCCTCATTTGATCTGCAGTTATCAAGCACAAGTTCTCGTACCTAAAACACAAACAAGAAAGACATCTTAATTTAGTCCAGCTCTATGCAAAAGGACTGTACACAGGACTGTCAAAATTAACTAATTAACATCTAATAAGTTAATGAAAAAAGGGAGTGGATAGCTTCCCCTAACTTCAGAAATATTCCAAACAGAGACCCTCCAGCATGTCAGGTGACACATATAGTCTAATTTATATTAAATATTGGAATTGGGGTGACAACGTTTTCATTTTCTAACATCAACGTTGGTGATCCCTTCTAAACAACTCTCCATTTCTGGGACTAGTATATTTAAAAAGAAATCTAAATACAAATTATATTTTATATGTTTAGTATCGCCGAGAAGCAATTTCTCGAGAAAGGCCAAACAGCATGATGACATTTACCATATCACAAGCATATTGTGGTGATCATCGTTGGTTGGAAAAAATAAACATATAAACAAAATGATTAAAAACTAAATGGCAGCATGTTATTACTTATTATTTTCAGTGTGGTTTATCTGCATTGGGGTTTTATGAGGCAGGTGCACTTGCCAAACAAAACAAAGATGTTGTGCTTTATCTGAGCCATATTTTAAAGTTTTGGGAAATACTTTTAATGTGGAACTACTTTCAAACCAAAGAAAAAACAAAGACGGCCATGATCTTTATATACGTGATATTGTATCTTCCCACACTTACCACCATCATCCCAACTACTGTAAATCATCTTCCAACGTCTAACATTAATGTCGTTGACAGATTCACGTGGTGAGATTTCTACACCCACACCCATTTGCAAGATCACGTCCAAAAACACTGGAAACATGCTCAGAGAGTAACCTTTAGCCTACAAGTGCCCTGTTGGCAGTGATGGAGAGGCCGTATGGGTTAGTTAAACGGTGGTGTCGTAGCCTTTCACAGCAGCTCCTCGTGACAAATGCAGCGTTTAGCTGGCAGCAGCGCGCGCGCACACACATACACTCCTCACCGCGTTTAAAACCATTAAACAAACCGGGACGTCGTTATTAACGCGAGTGGAAGCTATAGAAACCGAAAAAAGTGCATCAGTGACAAGTATTTTTTTACTTCTTTGGCTCGAGATCGCGTGAAAGAAACGACGGAGAGAAAAACAGGGAGCGGAAATTTAGTGAGACACAAAGATGGAGAGAGTTTCTTTCTCCCACAGCAGCAAAGACAACATGGCGCTTCCCTACACGCAGCATGCAGAGACCTCAACATTAATGGCTAAAATGCTCTGTGTGGCGTGTAAGATACCTTCTACACTTCGTATACTGATTAATACTGCATTTTAGACTCCTTCTGCATGTTTCAAGCAGAATTTGTCAGACTTCCATTTAGGAAACTACTACTAGCAGATGCAGCTACGTTACATTTAACGTAACGTTACTCGGGCCGTGGCGACTTTTAGTCGTGGTTACAGTAGCCTAAATGTAAAAGATGTACATTTCTCACAGCGAGAGCTTTTAATGTCATAACATGGACCCAAAATGGGATATTTGTTGATCAATTTTTACCACACAGCTAAAGGAATCTTACATTAACCGCGTCCTGGGCTGCTGTGTGGCGTAATGGCGGGAACACAATTCGCTGATCAAACTGTGTCACTCCGCACAAACTTCTTAAGAAATATGACTCGATTTCTACGACGCTTTGGCCCTTTTACGTCAAATATGATCTTTTATCGCTCGTGGCAGCGTAAATTCGCTCGATGTGCTTTAAACGACAAGTCTGCGCCTTTAAATCCAGCAGTGAGCCGCCTATTAAATGCACATAAGTCGGGAGTTTAGTGTCCGTGGCTTTTACGGTACAGTCGGCAGACGGTGTGGCAACTATTTTCCTGCACGCTAACACACCTGACTGTTGGCGGCCAGAGCGGAGCAGAAAGGCACAGTCGACCCGAAAACATCCACAAATGTGATCTAAACGCCTAAACATGGTTAGTCGCGGGTTTTAAGTGTTTTTTCCTGCTTTAAATAAAGGGGCGCCCCCGTTTTAGCAGCGCTGGGTTAGCTTAGCCTAGCAGCAAACATGGCCACCACAGTCTGGTGAAATAAACCAACAGCAGCCCCACACAAGCACAGGGCTGGAAAAAAGTTAGTCAAATATTTTTTCTAAATGTGCGCGTACTAAATGTACCAGGGCCACAACGTCGAGCTGGAAGAAGAGCTAAAGTGCCGAGTTTAATTCTGGCAGCAGCCTGAGAGAGCCACGTTTCGAAACTAAACAATTCAATAAAGGTCTTTTACAGTGGGGTATCAAAACAAGCCAGTGTGGCATTAAGAGTGAATACTGAAGAAGCAGCAGCGGTGCAGACTCGAGCATTCAGCCCATGTGGCTACTGTTGGGTGCACAGGTCAGTAAGCATGGCCAAGCACAAAACTGCAAGCCACATACATACATTTAAAATAATCACTCACATCAGATGGTGTCCTGTTCCTGAGCTCCAAGTGGATCCTCTTTTTCATGTCCATGACGCCCTTTCACAAAGTTGGACTGTTTTTGTTTTGTTTTCCCTCTTGGGTTTCGTGTTCAGCCCAGTAGGCAGAAAAGATGCCCTGATGGAGGGAGAGCGAAAGGGGGCTGAATAAATGATCTGAACCAAACGCCAACTTACTCAGCCAAGGGAGAAACCATGGAGGGAAACGGCACTCTAACACATATATACTCCATAGCGCCATCTGCAGCCACAGCCTCTCCTCTGCAGCTCGAAAACAGGCAATGCAGGCTCGACAGCACCAACCAGGGCGTCACGATTGAAGTCATTCTGAGCGGCTTAAAAAATACAAGTACTGCATGTTGCACACCGTTTTTTGATTAAAGTGACTTTTTCATCACCCCAACTCGCTACAGATTTGTTTGTTTTAATGCATCATGCATTTTCAATGAAATAGCTTCATGTAAACCACAACATTTATTTGAAAATCATATAACCAGGCACATATGTACACCTCCTTGATAGATTTTGTTGTGATTGTGTACATACTGTACTGTTCAAAACTCTGAAATCAGTTTTCAATAGTATACAACCAAGTTAGTTGTATATAAATGTATAAAATGTTCCTAATATCCTTTAAATTATTAGTAGGACCTGCTGTAAATAAAAATGAGTATTGCAAATAAGTATGTCTATTGTGTCCATCTTTAAAACTCCACTTTACTTTTTTAAAGTAATTTTTCTTATAGTGTTTTATAGTGTACTATACATAACCCCCATAATATGTGCATTTCTTGTTTGTGAATTGGCTACTCTATGAAGCTTTTGTATCTTGTATATTGATACTTAACCTTTAAGGTGTTCAATAATCAGTAAAACAAGTTGTCTTTACTTTTTTATGTTTTGCGTGTATTCATGCATATTTAAAAAAAATTAAATATTAAAATGCAAACAGATGATCCTCTGTGTTTTGGTGTTTTCACTCAAATGCATGTTCCTTCTCTTAAAGAGAGCTTACCAGCATCTATGGTTCTTATTCACCAATTGCTTTTAAGGTTGTATTTATTGGTTAGATCATTTCTGATAGTAATACTGAGCATAAATGCTATCAGAATTGTTTGTAGTGTTATGAAAGCATCCATCCCACCATAAAAACCTGACACAGTTGCTCTTTGAGGCCAGTAGGTGTGTTATTTGCATTGCAGTGAAGTGAGTATTGTATATGTGGGGCAGGGGAAACTTTGCTGCTTCCTGCACACGCACTTACATACACACACACACACACATACATACAGACACTGCACTCCTCATGGTCTGAATTACTCTAGTCAGTTCACCTCCTCTACCTGGACTACTACATGCACAGCAACTGACAGCAATGCCACACAGAAAAAAAACTGAATAGAAATCATAAAAATCATCTGGTTGAGAACCGCCTGATTCGTCATAGTGCTTACAATTAATGTTCTGACTAATAGAAAATATTAAGGGTCATAGAAACACCCATGAGCATGATATAATCAAAAATTATCTGATACATGTATGCCGTAATAGTAACAGGTAATTGTTTATACAAAAATAATTTTTGTGGTCATCGAGTCTGGGGTTATGGAATTCAATATAAGCTTGTAACTGATAAACACACTATGTCTGTAGATTACAGACTGTCACAGAGAATACTGTCACATATTAAAACCATAATGAGTTTGGGATAATCAATAATGATTACAATCAAATAGTGCTTAGAAAAAAAGCATCTTTTTCAATGTTTAAAGCAATGTTTTGGGAAGAAATCATATTTACACAGTTTACCATTTGCCCTGGGTCCTCTGTTACACTTCATTATATACTAGTCCAAAGTACATTAAAAAGTTAAAACAGTAGCAGCAGCCATCCAGGAGCCTTTGCTTTCTCCATACGTTTGTCAGTTTTATGTAGGTTTTATATAACAGTATGTCAGATAGGATCATAAGCCAAAACAAGAGATCACTTCGCAGTTTGACACAGACTGAGGTGATTGTGTTATGATTTGGGCTTGCTGGTTGCGCAATGCTAGTCACCAATAAGCTTCTATAACTTGTTAGCCACATTAGCCTAGTAGCTTCATTGTTAAACTGGAGAATACACTTGGGACACTAACATGACTTAACTGATAAACTACCTTTTGGGTGAGGTGGGTGAAGGAAATAATTTGATATATATATATATATATATATATATATATATATATATATACATATATATATATATATAAAAATCTGAATTGACTGTGTAAATGAAATAACTACACCTCTAATGGGTGATGAACATGTGTCTTTTGAAAGAGAGCTGAAAGGCAGTGAAGAGCAGAGTCCAGCAGAGGGCATGATGAATGTTTTTGTGCTTTTCCAACACACATGTACTATCTGGGTGTGTGTGTTCGCTGCCAGTGCCACTCTAAAAAGATCCACTACAACTTTACAGATAGCACCATCAACAGAAGCTGGTACTAAGTCATTCCATCCAAGACCAAGCCAAAAACACACTCGAGACCTTTATTTAAAGCCTTTCTTCATGAAAATATTGCTGTTGAGAAAGTCACTTATTTAATAAAGGTAAGAGGTTTTACCTGCATATTTTGAACGTGGAATTTTTTTATTCACATTTCTTTGTTTTTGTTGGAAGTTTTTGGATATAGACATTTCTGCTTAGTGGGCAAGGGTTTTTATAAGTTGGAATAGTCCTAGCTAACAGCTTTTGATATACTATAAATAATCATTTACAAAATGATAAATATCAGAACCTTAAAATGTATTAATTTATCCAAAATACCATTAAACATTAATTTGTATTTGACTCTAATATAAAAACATTGCTTGCATTTACCTTCATGTACTGTGCAGATTTTTGGTGTCAGTATGTTACCATGTAAATGTGAACGTTCTGTAATTTTGCATAAATAATTGACCTTTATGATACTACCCGTATTTGTTTGGTAGCCAATGCAAAAGTTGGAAACTGGTATGTAGTAGAAACTGAAGCTAAAGGCATGGAAATATTGTGCAGTGAAAGTAGGTTTTCCTCTGTGTTGGTGGCTCTTGTGGTAAGCTGGCGTGCGTGTGTTTGGTGTAGATTGAGAACACGCCCAGTGAGGGGCAGGAGAGATAAGATATTTGTGCCAGAGTGGGGCAGACGCTCAGATCCATTCAAAACCAAACACAACACAACAGAGGCTGGTGCTGCAGGACTTCATTTCCTTTCATTTTACTGTATGTACTTTGAAAAGACCAATAAGATACATTTTCCCAAGCGGAGCTAATAATCAGCAGAAAGGGTATATGTAGATATTTAGAGTCAGAATTATATTAGTGGTTTGGTCATTAGTACTGCATAACATGGACAATATATATTGCTGTATGCAACAATAATATAGAGTACTGTGCAGAATTATTAGTCTGTATGTACAGCCCCTGATCCTGACAGTAAACACTTCTTTGTTTACAAAGACGTACATTAGAAAAAATACAAATACAAGGCACATTGTGATTTGATGTGCCAGTGTACATGCTTGACCATCTTCAAATGTATCCCTCAGTGTTTACAGTTACTATACAGTACCTAGTTTATCTCATCAACCCTTTAGTCAGTTAATTCCTGCTGCTAATGGAATTTAAGAAATCCATACAATGACTACAGAGAGAAGTCAGGAACCGAACCTGTGATCTTTTAACTGCGCTTATCAAACCAACATATAAACAACTTTACTAAGCTCACCAAATTATTGTTGCATTTAAATTATATTGTGGTTTTACTTACTTTCCTGATTAACAGTTTTATACAGCTTTCATGGATGCGGAAGACTTCTGCACAGTACTGTAGATATTCAATATATAATGTATATCCAGTAATAAATCATTTTATGGTCAATATTAACATGTGTAAAAGGATTGTGATTGTGATATTTCCTCTAAAATACTAAACACTGCTAGTGTGCCATGGCTTAACACTGACCTGCATTAATTTAACCAATAATTTATGCTTGATCATGTGACTTCCCTGATTCATTCAAATATCCACACGACATCTCTGATTGGTCATAAACCTCATTAGCATATTGCAGCTTTCTGCCATATCAGCATTGTCAAGTCAGATGTTGTGATAATTATTAATAATTGATCTTTTGGTCAGCAAAAATGTGAATCATAAAATAATAAGTTATTCCTCTGATCTCTGAGTAGTTTAGTTTTAAACATTTGTGTTAGTATTGTAACCTAATTTTATTCCACAGAGTTTAAGATTCAAACATGACAAAACACAATTGCATTTAATGGAATTATTTAATAAATGTAAAGAAATAACATTTTAGATTAGGTTTAGATGGGCAGCTGGCTGAACATCAGTGTGCATAAAATCATAAAGAAAATTTGATTATTAAAGAAAGAAGCAATTAAAGAAACTTCCTTTAAGAAAACCTTCTGAACAAAAGTGGTGGAATATCAGCTGTGTATAAATATAACAGGAAGGATAATATTGCACTTAAAATCTGTTTGTTTAAATGAATTAAAATCTTAATGAAAGTTTAGATTATTGTTGAAAAATTCCCACAGCGGATTACTATTTTGCTTTACAGTGCTTTCGATGTGTCTCTCTGGCAAATAACTATTTACCCTGATTTGATATTATATTATATATGAAGGACCTTACATCTTATTTACAGTGACCAATAATGTTTCAGTTTTAATATTCAAACACTTCATAGCAATCAAAAGTTTTTGACAAAAACTCTAAAGATGAAAGCTTTCACATAAATGAATAAACAAACCTGCTGTAAAAATATATTAACATTAATGCATTAACAGTTTCTTTATTCTGTAAGCAGCTGAAATCATATATTATATTTTAATATTTAAGACGTTATTTAGAATCTGATAGGGATCATTCATTGATAGGAGCAGAGTTGGTTGTATTAATTATTTAGACTGTTTTCTATAGTGGGTGCAGAATAACCCCGCTGATATTTCACCAGGAACATTTCATAAAAAGATAAAAAAGGATGATACTAAGATCTAAACATGAAGCTCATGTTTATGGCAGATGTCCAAAGGGAACTGGTGTGCAAGTGGAGTACAGTAACAGTTTTAATAGATGACACAGCATGTGCATATTCTTTTTTTCTTCTTCTTTTTTTTGGACTACTGTGCCAAGTCCTCCACCTTAGTAAATAAGATAACAGCAACGTTGCAGGAACGCTCCCTGTTTCTCTGTTAATGTTTCACCAGATAATTATTCTCTCAGGGGCAGGAACCACAAATGGGCATGATTTTTTTTGTTCTGCCCTTCTTCCAATGCACTATGTCCATTTGACAGGGCAACAAAATGGAGGAGACGTTTGAGAAGGAGAACCCGCCAGTGGAAGCGAAAGCTCCAGACGACGACACAGGTACAACCTTTTAACTGCATTAAAATGCCAAAAAAAAAAGAAAAAGAAAATTAAAGCTAATATACTACCGGGTCATGCATTTAACTTTAAAGGTGACTTTTTGTTTGCTAAACAAAGAGAAATGTTTGTGTTTAGCAATGCAAAAGCTATAACTGATAGAAATAAATACATGCAAATACATACATTCTGTTTTTTAAGAAGTTTCAATATTTATACCTTTAATTTGCATGTTTTAAAAAACACTTTCCCAACCATTAGAAAGAGTAAGTCACAGTAAAATGTCTTTTACCCTGCACTGTTTGATAGTTAGTGCAGGGCAGTTTAGGTTGTGTAAGATTTCTTGAATTGGTGGTGTTTGTTATGACTCATTTTGTGTAGCACTTGGTTACTATTGCAGTGAAAACTCTGTAAAGCAGGCACAGTTACACTGAGTGTAGCTCTAACCATTAGCGAACTTTGATCTGGTTAGGTCTGGCGAAAGTTGGACCATGTCATAGTTTTGTTTTCAACCAGGACAACTTGCAACCTGTACCCGGACCGAAGTGAAAGTTTGGCACTAATAAGTAGCTAATAAGTAATGGAAGTTTATGCCCTGCTAATTAGCTTTGTGCTAACTGCATTCCTAAATCAATAAGCATCTGCCTCACACTGTGCTGAGTAATCTTAAATTGACCTGATTATGTGGATCCTGACACTTCATATATGACATACTATTACCTATAAGCAATGGCGAAGGTACATCATATCTCCAACATCAGTTTCTCCATTTGTTTGTCTATTATAATCTAAAACATGCTTTGAAGCAAGTATGTCATGACTTAGACTTATGGTTAGCATGATGCTATTTGATGAGCCTCCATTACTTTACATAGGCCTCACAGATCTAGTGCAAAACTAAAAAAGCAAATTTCAGACACTAAATGTGCCTAAGGGGAAAAGTGCTGAACGCTTTAACCCAAGACTTCCACTGACCATGAAGCTTATCAGACAGCTTTCTACAGTGTGCATTCATGAGCTCTGACCTACAATCGCAAACTACAGCTAAACTTTAACCAATCAGCCATGGACTAGCCATGTTAGATGATTGTGTATGTGGTGTAATCTATTAGGTTCTATTCTATTCATTGCTGTTATAATTGTTTTGGGCAGGCGGGATTGGCCGGCGGCTGCGGGACCGAGACATGCTAAGGAAGAGGAAGGCCGAGGCAGAGGAGAAGGCGACTAAACAGTGGGTTTATGGGTAAAGTTAGTACTGATGCAGGGGTTTATGGGTAAGATTAGTGCTAATGCTAGCATAAGAGGTGATTTGTGCTGGATCATTTGATTGTTTTAATAATTTAGCTTTCTGTTTTAAGTAAATGAGATTTATAATTATAACTTGCACAGTTAATTGGCCAGTCTATATATAGTTGTAATAACCAAGCTGCAAAAATAGTCTGTTTCTCATTCACGTTTACACACAACTGCCAGCATAGTCAGCTTACTGAATTTTCCCCTTACACATTTAGCCTAAAGCAGTTAAGCCCCACCTGTGTAGCCTCTAACAGTTTAACCCCACCCATTCAGTACACAGCAGTTTAGCCCCACCCATTCAGCCTATACCATTTTTACAGCCCCATTTCAGCCTGCAGCAGTTTTGCCCCACCCATTCAGTCTATAGCAGTTTATCTTTGCCCATTGATGTTTAAGTGATGCAGAGTACTGTATCAGCAGCCAGTCTGCAATAAGCGGATTGGAAATGTGGAAAAACGCTTAAATGCTTTTTAAATGTGCCACAATACTGAAAAGCCAGTTAAACCGAAAGCTATTTTCATAACAGTCTTAAATGAACAGTTACAAACCATCATTTAATTATTAGCAGTAAATGGATGTCAGATGTCTGTGTAAAAATTAATTATGATATAAAACCACACAAACACTATAACTAGACTTATAGAAGGGGAAAAATGAAAATATTGGCCTCTAAAACATCTGAGAGTGTTCCTTTGGGAAATCCAACAGGGCTCAGAGCACGAAGAGAGTGAGGAGGGAGCCCAGCACAACTCCGGGGAAGAAAGGCCGTCCGAGGAAAAATGTCATTGCTGCAGAACCTCAACCCGACCAGACTGAGCTCCAAACAGTAGAACAGCCGGAGATACTCCTTGCACCGGAAGATACACCTTTAGCCCCAATCCCTCTACCTGCCCCAATTCCTGCTCCAGTGCTCGCCCCAATTCCTGCTCCAGTGCTCGCCCCAGTGCCCGCCTCAGTGCTCGCCCCAGTGCCCGCCTCAGTGCTTGCCCCAGTTCCTGCTCCTCAAACGATAGTTGTGCCTGAAACTGCTCCAGAAGTGACCACACAGCCTACCGAACCCCTAACCATACTGGCCCCAGAGGAAGTGCCAAGTGATAAAGTTGCTGAGGTTCTGATCGAGGATTTGGGGCCTGACGAGGAAGAGGACAAACCAGTATCTCAGGAGAGGCTTATCATTGATCAAGGTTTTTAAAGGATTTATTCTTACAACTAGGCTTGGCTCACAAATCAATAACCTTAATTTAATATCAGTTATCTAAATTAGTACTTGATAATGTGTGTTGTTGGAGAAGGTTCTGGGGAAATAATTAGTAATATCTTTCTTTTGTTCCTCAATCTGGTATGTGTCATCATTCTGTAGTAAGAGTACCCAATTATTCTATGGGAAATAATTATACAGGAAAATGAACAGTGGTTTTAAAAATCACCAAAATAACAAAACCACTATAAACTGATACGTTTTACATTGCACATTGTACATTGTTTACATAAATGTCACCGCATGATTTTAATGATGAGGCTGCCTGTCTTATGATGTCAATTCATATATCCTACTTTTCTTAGCAAAAATTGTATTTTGACTATTTACCAACTCTATGAATAAGTGGTCCCAGTAACAAGATGTTAGGAGAAAATACAAAAGTGAAAAATTAAGTTATTCATTTTTCCTCAGTGAATATAATAGCTTATAGTCAAATCTGATCTTAACTCAGAGCAAGCAGAATATGACTTTTGATTTCCTTAGTGTGGCGCTACGGAAATGCATGTTATAGTTATCAGTATAGTATAGTATGTTATATTATCAATAATGAATAATGCAGAGAAATATGTTGCCCTGCCCAGCTCTTGTAACAATCACATATATACACTTGAATTTATGCAGTTGAGGTAAATTGTAAGTTTGTATTTTAATATAAATGTGCCTGCTCTTCCAAACATAGATAAAACCTACACTTCCTGACCGCTTTATCAAAACCCCTCCCTTGTAGCTCCACCTTGCTGATGTACAGTTAGAGACTGTAGCCCAACTGTTAATACACTGTTTGTATTGGCCATTCTCCAGTATTACATCAGTGGTAAGTTTCTGACCACAGAGCCTCTCATGGTGGAATAATTTTAGATGGTGGGCCACTCTCAACCTAGCAGTGACACTGACGTGTCTAAAAACCCCAGCAACACCGCTGTACCTGATAAACCCATACCAGCACCACACACACTATGATGTCTCCATTAGCTCTGAGACTACCGCTATCCAAATAATACCAGGTCAGACAGTGATTAATGATGAATAGGAACAAGACTAAATCAAAATGATACATCATTAATCACTGTCTGACCAGGTATTATTTGGGTGGTGGACTATTCTATATCAGTCAGGAAATGATTCAATGCATCATGAACATTCATCATAAAGTCCTAAAAGCACAGTACCAAAACCAGCTTGTATGATTCCAAAAGATAAAGAGAGGTTGCAAAATGTAAAAATGTATTATAACATTTGTTAACACAAAATCATACAAATAGTATCAGAGCATCCAGGAGAAAAAAAAATGTATAGTAAAAGGATATGAGCCTACATTAATAAAAAATATTAAGTATGCAAATAAAACACAAGCAGATTAATACAATGAAATGCAGATGATAAAGGCAAGCTAGAGAAAGCAATTTCAGCCACAAAATTAGTGTATACTTTATTGACTTGTTTTTTTAATAAATTGCAATTACTTCTAACACTGTACTGCTGCATTTTGACAGCTTTATTTTACTGTAAACTTTATCACTGTTGTTTTTGCAGGTACCATTGAGGACCCTCCAGCTGACCTTACTGAACAGACCAAAGTATTTTCTGAACCAGTGTTAGCCACGCCGATCGCCCAACCTGCAGCCCAGCAAGATTATCTGCCTGGAAACCTGCTATAAATTAGCAGCAGTATAACTTTTAACAGTCTGGCCTAAACTGATGTTATGTTTTTCACTGGTTAACCTTTTTAATTTTAAGTTTGTATATGAAGGCTCAGGCTGAGAGTTTCTGCTTGTGATCTTCATTAAGAACAAATGTATATTTATTCAGGCACTGTTTTTGTCAATTGTAATGCGACAAATTGTGTTTTATTGAGCCTAAAACATTTTTCCCACTGAATGAACAATCTAAAATAAAAGTTTAACTTTCTAGCTCTGTTGTCTTCTGAGACAGTGAAGTAAACATCTTATTTAAACAGGGAATTTGGTTAGGGTTAAGGATTTAGAGACTTCATAACACCTGCATAAGAATGTATTTAGTAATTCAATACTTGAGCATTTATTAACAACTCTAGTGTTTACAAAACACCGAAATTAGAGGTAGTGTTTTAACACTTGAATCCCAAGACCAGTCCTAAGACTGTAAATAAACAGTTTTGGTATGTTGTCCCTGCCTCATTTTGAATCTTGTCTTGTCTCAGTCTTGGGTTAAAGTGGAAATTGCTCTCCAGACCATCCTCTGCCAGATATTGTTGAAAATTAACATTTAATATCAACAACACCTTCAAATAGAATAAAGCATTTTTTATACAAATAAAAATAAATATATCTATGTTTCTGGTTGAGGATGGCTTGACTATATATTTTTGTTTGCTGATGTTCGTTCGTTCCAAAATTCAAACATCCCCCTAGGGCAGACTTGAACGCTATTAATATTGTGTTTTCTTTTAACAGTAAAAAAGTTTGGTTATAGTGTATTTAGGTGGTGATTCTGAGTAAGTTTTAGAGAACAAGGAACAACCTTAACTACAATGTACTCAATTTAGTTAAAATGCAAAATTGGACTAAAGCTGAAGTCTTAATCTGGTCTTGGTCTCAGTTCATCTCTAACTACTGCATACTCTTGGTTTTGACGTAGACTCAATGTGTCCATGTCTTGGTCATGACCATAATACTGGTAAGAAAGAGCCTGAACTAAGTAAGAGACAATTGTTTAATTTTTTGACATTGTTATGAAAAAAGACTTGTGTAAACTAAAATGTTTGGTTAAGAAAAACACATTTAATAACAAATGTCTATCCCTTTAGTTTGAGCTCCCTGATGCCAATATGTTGTTTAATTCATACATTTTTAATGTCATCTTGCAAAACTGACATACTGTTCATAAGTTCAAAGTGTTCTTTTTAAATATGGTATATAGTGCTTATTCATGTGTGGTGAAGTCTCTTTTGAAAGTAGAGTGAGTGCTGTGCAGCCCATGCCTTACCCCTAACATCCAAAAACATTAACATACAGAAATGATGTCATGGCATGGGCAAAGCTGCATTATGTGTGCTATGCATTGCAGGCAACAGAGGAAAGAGAGTGTGTCATCTGAAAGAATTTTTACCCATCTTGGGTGGACTGACAACCTGATAACATACCGTTAGCACACAGCTCTTGCATCCTCTGTGTCTGACAGTATGCACAATAATTGCAAGTCATGACATGAGCCCTAAGATAGCCCCCTCCCTTTCAGCCCATCATGCTAGCATGCCTAATTTGGTCATCTTAGATAAATAACCTCTGGGAGGCACACCAGAATTATTTAATTTACTCCAAAGATAATGCGAACAAGGTTATTGAAATATTGGTAGAAACAGTTTTGTACTCTCAAAATATTGGTACGAACATGTCCTCACAAGCTACATGCTAACCTACATCCATTGTGCTGAGGGAAAAATGCAGAACCATGTTAAAATGTAGTAGTAAGCTAATAAAAAATACCAGCAACTTTTCTGGTGTGAATTAGATTTGGAAAAAAAAAAGAAAAATCATCATAATAATAACAAAATATAATTGTATACAGACTATTACTGTTAAACCAAAACCTTGTATCTTTATTTTTGACTTTTATTTATTTGTTTATGTATATAATTTTTCTATATATTTTTTATAGTTTTATAATGTGGTTGTACCTGAGTTAGTGATGTTTTCTGTTTTTAAGAGACTTTTATTTTGAAGTGTGGGGCTCTTCAAGATGTGTTGCGGTAGCTAGCAAGATTGAGCTAATAGTGAGAGCAGAGTGCTAGCAGTGAGAGGATTTCTGTAGCAGTGCAGTTTTCCTTTCTGTATTTTTGTAACCCTTTCAGAGTAATTACAGCAAAGCCAAGTATGGACTAGAACTTTGACCCCCTAACTGTGTATGTGCAGGATGACAGCTTCTGTAACGCAGTTCAGTATTTTAACTCCAGTGAAGTAGAGTAAGAAGGTGCCAGCATATGCTGAATAGGAAAAGTCAAGACTGTGTAGGCCGAAGCTGTATAAAGAGAGAAGTAGGGCTATTGAAAAGCAACCTACAACAAAAGTTTAGATTTGTTTTACAAAGACTTTTTTGGTCATTTATTTCACTACAATATTGTTGGTAAATAATAAAAAAGAAATAAAACTTTTACAAGTAGTTGTGTCCAAACTTTTGAACGCAACAGACAAATATAGGTGGTTAGAAATGTATTACAAATTGATGGTGGTGGCGGTATATAAAACTTATATTCAAGTTCAACCGAAGTAATTAAAAACAACCTGCTTATTTGTTAGTGTTTTGAGCATCATTGATGCTATGATGTATTATGTAATTTGTGTAACCTGCTGAATTAATAGCATTAAGTTTAGCTCATTAGTTTATAGCAAGTCTACCAACTCAGATGTTAAATACCATCTTTCCCCCCAATTAAGTCACCTGAATTCCGCTATTTTATCATATCTTCAACACTTTTATTATATTGCTTTTTACTTATATATGCATATTAGTAAGATGACCAGAGAAAACCGTCAACCTTTTAATCACACTTTTGTTTTTTGGGGGGCGCTAGCTCGTATTTTTTTCTGTCTTAGTGCTATATCAGCATAAAAAAAATATTGACACGATTTTCGCGATCTAACATTCTGAAGGCAGCTTCGTGAAGGGCTTGATAGTGATATTTTTAGGGGCTCTTTTTTTTAACAGTAGAATGGTGAATTTCTTTGGTAAATCACTAAGCGCAAGTTTTGGTTGTCCAACAAACTCGAGTTCCGCACGTGACCGCAATGCGCAAGCGCAGTGGAGAAGCGACACAGCGAGGATTCCAGCTTTCCTTCCTGCTAAGTTAACAGTTACTAAAGTTTATATTTACAATACTTTACTTTTAATACGACCTCGCAGTTAAACCTCTCCTTGTTAAAGCGCTGTAATGGCTCCGTGCAACTGTAACGAGCAGATACAAAAGCTCAGCCAGCAGGTTACAGTAATGAGGAAAGAGATAAAGAACCTCAGGTAGGGAATATATACATTAACACAAAATAACGGAAAGATCACATTAAATATTTCCATTCATTGGTGATTTTATCAGAGAGTAATTCTTTTTACATCACTGCAGTTACAGACTGTAGCTCCATATTTTGCTGTACGAGCTCCCATCCCTTAACCAGTCCATTAATGCTAGTTAGATATTAATTGGGGAGATGGTCCATTCTCAGCACAGCAGTGACACTGACGAGGTAGTTGCTTTGGTACCTTGTGTTTTGTTAGTATGAATATCAGGCAGAAAGGTACACTCACAGAGGGATTATATGAAATTGCGACCAAAACGCCTGATGCCTGAGACAGTGTTTTGTGAAAATAATTTCTTTTTTTCTCTTTTTTTGTTTGGTAACAAAATTATGAGAACAAAGGCAATAAAATCACCATTTTTTTTTAATAACCAACATTCCATATAAAACTTCCCTGTAGGTTCACTGGTCATTTTGGAAGGTAAATAAAATGACCATGCTTGTGCTGTAGACAATGTATAAACTATCACAAACCCTGGTTTCTGTCACCAGATGTTCCAAATTTCTTTAGAACGGAGCATTTCACACCAAACCATTCTCTATTACTTTTTGTTACATTAAATGATTGAATTATGCATCAGTTTAAAGAAGGTTGACCACTGCTTTTTCCTATTTACCATGTTTTTTAATTCTCATGTCTGGTCTTTGTTTTTTGCACCAAATTATGGAGAGCAGTCTCAATATGAGTAGTGATAAGGATCTGAATGGATATCTGTATTGGTAAAGTTCTAACAGTACCCTTCCTAGCAGCTGATCTGTTTTGTATTTCCACAGGCAGCATTTAGAGAGCGCTGTTCGGGCCCACAGAAAGCACATGGCCTCCCTACAGGCTGAACTGGATGCATGTAGGGAGGGGAAACATCAGGAGAAGAAGCCAGCACCAAATGTTCTACACCAAGGGGCGGAGTTATCATTAGAAAAGGGTAAGGAACAGGAATGGTGCCATCTAGGGGTATAAACGTGCAATAATCTGAATGTGGTGATAAATAAGCATTGGTTTTCAAATGTTGTATTTTATTACAATCTGTTGAATATTATTATATTTACTTTAACTATGTTTCCCAATCCAATCTATCTAATGTGTGAATGTACTTTAAGGTATATCCATTTTGGCTCCGTAGAAAAGCACTGACCAATGAATCTGTTATTATTGGAATCTAAAGTCACCATGCCCAGCCCCAAGCTTTGACTAGAGGGGTATAAGCATTGGGAACCACAGTACAGTGCTGTGAGAAGAATGTTTAAATGTTTCAGATCCTCCAACAAACTTAATAGAGGATGAAAACAACGTGGGCCTTTACAAAATCCAGTTTTTAATGATTAAATTTAGCAAAGATAATTTATTTAAAACCTGTATCACTTATGTGAAAAAGTAATTTCTCCATCACTGGTTGTGCCACCCTTGGCTAACTGCAGTAACTGCAATCAGATGTTTGCGATAAATTGCTATGCGTTTTTATATGACTCTCAAGGAATTTTATGCCAGATGTAACGGGACCCACGTCTTTCTCACCTTTGACTTATCAGTCCACAGAATACTATTCCAAAACCCAGAACCTTCCTACAAGGGCAAAAGCAAGCTCCATCTTAATTATTCTTAATTCTTCACTTCATTATTAAAAAAATGGCTAGAATATCTTGTGTGTACAAACATTTAGACATATAGTGTAAATAAAGGGTCAATGATTTAACTGCATTAATTTTTCATCACAATTGCATTTCTGGGTATTTAAAATTCCTTTTTATGGTTTTCTATACAGAAATACAGACTAATAAAAATAATTTTATATTTTGTATCCTTTATGGCCTTTATTACAATACAATGTAATAGTTCCTCCAGTTACATTTGTGACTTATGTACATTTTTTCTAGTAAATCTTAGATTTTAGTAATAGATTTACACCTCTGCTACAGAGGTTATAGTGACAACCTGGCCTGGCCTGGTCTGTGGTTTTGGAATGTGTTATAAGTTGAACTGTAATGTTCTAACATTGTACGTTTCTGCTCATGCTGAACTCTTATTGTTTGCCTCAGGTCATATTCAGACTGTCCCTATTGGCTACATCAGTTCATGCTTTTCCAATAAGAATGGAACCCCCCGACAGCCTGCGGTGTGCATGTTATCCCGTGCCAGTCTGCAGATCCAGCCGTCAGTCTTCAACAACCCTGACCATGCTCTGACTGGCCTTGAACATTACTCCCATGTCTGGTGTGTATCATAGCGACAGGTCAGGCAGTTTCCCCTTACCCCACCAATTGCCAATGCTAAACTACATTTCTGATATCTCACATTCATCTTAAACTGTGTCAAGTTGTTAATAAGTCTCAAGCAGCCTGGCTCATCTGGTTTCTTACACAATAAGGCATGCTGTTATCTATAAGCATAGAGATAAAGTACAAACAGTAGCAGTGGCCATGCTCAGGCCAGTACTTTTGTACATGGTTACATTTAACAGTGTGTCTCAGGCTAGAAACCGCACTAGTAAGTCTATTTGTTAACTAAATATACACAGACTGGAAACTTCAGTATTCTCCTTACATCTAGACTCTGTGTCTGTCAAATCAGGATCAGTTTACCATATCGATTTTATAGTTCTACAATTACAGACTTTACTCTGTCTGTTTTTCTGTATCAGTTTTACCCTATTTTACCCATTTCCTAAATGGTCAGGTCCACCACAGGACCAGCACAGAGCAGGTATTATTTTGGTGGTGGTTTATTTACAGCACTGTAGTGACATTGACGTGGTGGTGACGTATTAGAGTGTGCAGTGCTGGTATGAGTGGGTCAGGCCGAAAGGTGCTGTTGGAGATGTAAAAGAAGCTTATAAAATGGACAGTGAGTGTGCAGACACAAGTATGTGTACTGAATGCTAGTTTATGTATATTTGTGTGGCCTAGCATAGACACAAAAACCAGCATTCTAAAGATGTATTTTTGCCATTCTTCTTTCCTCTCAGGCTCATCTTCCTCTTTCATAAGAATGGCCACATGAACTACAAAGCCAAAGTGAAGCCTCCTCGGCTAAACGGGCAAAAGGTTGGGGTGTACTCCACCCGCAGCCCCCACCGACCAAATGCCATCGGCCTCTCCCTTGCCAAGCTGGAGGGGATCACAGGTCAGATCTCCTCTTTCCCCGTGGTAAATAAAAGGGGTCATGTTCTGAAAACAATTATTATTTTTATTGTCAAAGTTTCAAAACATGCTG
Organism: Prochilodus magdalenae; assembly: GCA_024036415.1. Taxonomy (NCBI): domain Eukaryota; kingdom Metazoa; phylum Chordata; class Actinopteri; order Characiformes; family Prochilodontidae; genus Prochilodus; species Prochilodus magdalenae. The sequence goes on along the minus strand of JAMWET010000477.1, from coordinate 1,037,589 downwards.
CTCACTTCCCAGTCCATAAAGTCACATCTATAGAAGCTAAGCTGCAAAAAAAACAGCCCATTTGGAATTCATCATGGCAACAATTCAGTATTGTCCTCAGCCAGTTGCGTAGGCAGGAATATATATTTTGGGTAGGCCTGTGAAAAAAGTGTGTAGGCTAACTTTCCTAGCATGTTATTTACTGCAGTGTCCTAACATTAGCCTGTAGCCTAAAACTGACAGCTGTTTTTTGATTAATGCACAACACAGGATAGCGAGTATTAAAGGCACAGAAACATAAACAGACATTTTACAGTGGCTTTTGGTTAATAAAGGGACACACAAGCATGTAAAAAAAAAATACAAAAACAGTGTAGAATTAAGGGCTTGTGACTCCCATATGTTTCGTCAAGTATAGATGTAAATATTCCTAAAGCTGAACATATTTCATTTTAAATCTAATGTGACAGAGTTTAGAGCCAAAACAGTGAAAAGTATGTCACTGTCTGATTAATTACAGACTCTACTGTGCTAATCCTCTGTGGCTGTGTTTTGCTGAATAGCTCTATTGTGTAAAACTGAGTCTCTCTGCAGGCTCACCCTCCAGAATGTGGCAGAGCAGCTCCTTTTTTAAGATGTCACTACAGCTGCTGTTCATTCATGGTTTTGTGCATGTGTTGCTGGTATAGGCACTGTGGCTGTTCAGTGCCTGTTCCAGTAAGGTTTCCATTAGTAAATTCCTCTTTGTTATAATCTTTGAGTTTATAATGAGTTTTTAATTAGAGAAATAGGATACTTCAGAACTGTCCATGCAGCTGTAAAACTGGCACAAATGGAAAAACTCTTGGCTAAACCTGATATGTAACTGTGATAAACCTATGGTTTTAAATAATCCAAATATTTCTGTTCATTAATAATTTTGTCCTGATGTGTTGATGTATCAAAATTGTGTATTATCCCAGCTCCAGTCAGAGTTATGATTTCAAGATGTTTGTTTTTAAGCTGTACTTTTAATGCTGTACAGTATGTCATAGGGTGACACATGTTAATGGTGGGATATAAGCTTGTATTACTTTGTAGCCAGATCTCACATTTTTTGACTGACAGACTACATAAATGAGAAACAATAATAAAGGAGAAACTGGATACATTCTTGTTGCAAATCTGACTAATACTTGTTCTGCTCCGTTACAGGTGATACACTTCACCTGTCTGGTGTGGACCTGATTGCTGGGACTCCAGTGCTGGATATTAAACCTTACATCCCAGACTATGACTCTCCAGCTACACAAACAAACATCAATGTTCGGTATGAGCAGACAGATGACACTGTGGACTCAGAAACAGAAGCAGAGCCTGAGGGGCTTCAGAACTTGGGGTATTCGTCATCAGGCCTTGACTCAGACATGTTTCCTGCTTCAGTTGGCCTATCAGAGCCTTTTGACAGTGCCTTCAGCAAAACACTAGCAGACGTGAGAGAGTACCTCCAGCAGGGGGAGCAGTGTGTTGAGACATTGACGAACCGGAAACTCACAGATCCTGACACCCAGAGAGATGGTGCTTCCAGGTAGGGTTGGGAGGTATGCCAGGTGGGCGGATTGGTGTGCTAAGGCCTTAGCAACCCAACAGTACAAATCTTGGTGCCTTCTGCCAAAAAGTCCCTGTAGACATTAATTTTAAAACGTTATTTCTTATTCTTTTTACACATCATGTTTTATGCAGTTTATACAAGCTGTGTGTGCACAACTGTACTGTGTAAGGCTTCTAGTTAGAAAAGCCGAAAGTCCATTTCTTAAGAGCGGCTGGTGAAAGAGGTTCATTGTTATTGTCTAGATGTTAGTGAAAAATATTGCGACAGGAAGATATCTCACTTCTGTTTTCAGGCTGTGTTATGGAGCAGATTCCTACAGCAGCATTGCTGACTGGATCAGAAATCCTCCGGTGGCCAAACTGAGCGTCCGGTTCACCCCAACTGCTGAGAAAGAGCTCAAAGAGTTTCAGCCTCCAGAGAGCACAGGTATCGCTTTCTTTCTCAAACACATAAATCTGCCTTTCAAACATGTACTCTCAAAGGAAGGCAGGTCCTGAAAACTTTTTAGTTAAGTAGATTCCCCAACAATGTTTTTCTCTAACAAAATAACAAAATTATTCTCTGAGGTTCTCAGCATTGATTTCATTGAAAGCCATTTTTTAAGGCCGCACATCATACTTTTCCCCACCTGTGGTCTACTTCAAATGTTTGTGTAGGTGTTTGTTTCTAAATACATTAATATTAATGTGACCATTTCTTACCTAGAATTTAGCAGGCTGTTTTTTATACATGTAAATATCCTCTGTTCTGATTGCTAAACTGCAGTAGAATGAAAAGGGGGAAAATGTTATAAAATGGTATATGTTAATGTAACCTCACAAAACAACAACACTGAATTAAATACGGACTGAAGGTGGATGAATCCTTTCAAAGATCAGTAATAGAAAATAGTATGTTGTTCCAGTTAGATCTGTATCCCCAACCCATTTGCACCACACATGCACACCACTGCATACAGAACATTACTTTTACTGGCACTACCTGATCTGCAGTCCATATATATACAGTATGTAAGCATA
>JAMWET010000477.1:995000-1030000 GCA_024036415.1 Prochilodus magdalenae | reverse complement strand
TTTTCAGACCAGAACTGCTATAGTGAACCTGTATGCTTGTTTTGTAGTATGAAGTCTGAAAATGATGGGCCATTTTTAAGTACACTACGCGTTTAAAAATAGGATTTCGACCATTTTATCTCAAAACTGTCTTAAAGCACTCTACACATCACACAGCGCATTCAGAACTGTTTCATGTTAACCTTTTTGTGGTGGACGCCTGGCATTTTATATCATCTGGTTCTGAATGGCACTGTTTGTCTTGTTAGGGCTGAATTTGATGAAAGTGTAGTAGTTACATTAAAGCGTCACTAGCTGCCTCTCTGCGCGAGATGTCGCTGTCGCAGAAGACACGTTTTCGCGGCCGGTGTGACGCAACAGCGGTTTCGGCCAATGAGCCGAGAGCAGGTTGAGTTTGAACAGAGGCGGCAGTTGAAGCAGCGATGCTAAAAACACTGAAATATTAAACTTCAGAAGGATAACAACTGAGGAGGGCAAACTAGTTATTCATTCCTGACACGTAAGGTAAGCGCTAAAACCCTAACAGTGAAATAGCAAGCGTTTGTATATAAGCTTTAACTTTAAAGATAAATGGCAGGTAACAGAGTTTGACAGTCGGCGCTGAGTTAGCTAGCGTAGCTCGGATAACAGGCTAACGAAGTGTTCAGGAGGAGAATACGTACAGTATTGTTATCGCGGAACAGTGATATTAATTTAGTATAAGCCCAGGTTAAGGCTGTGAGACATTCACTGAGGCTCACAGACTGATGTATACATGCAGAAAGGGGATACGCTGTGACGTTATGTTGACATTTTTATTCACGTTTTAGTTCTCAGCAGACTGCAGTGCACTAGTTATGCTGCATTTTAGCACCACTAACGTTACTTCAATTGTGATGTTTATTGTAATTGCTTTGAGTTAAACAATACTAAACGATTCGATAAGATTTTTGTGTGTAAGCCATCGAGCTGACAGTGGGTTGTAGTGCACTGCGTGTCGTAAAGTCTCAAGCTAGATCTACGGGTGGATTTAGCCACATTACCCACTTTCACATTAGAACAGCATTGCTAATGGAATAGCTCTGTCTGGTTCCGCTTCACTAGGCTTAATGACGGGGATCAGCTAGAGGTGTGTGAAGCCTTTGGGACTGGGCTGTGAAGCAGATGATCTGCATTCTCATAAGTAAAGGAGCACCCTCCAATACATTTGGAGTGGCGGTTGTGATCCAGAACAAATTCATCTTCAGGAATCGATCTTGTGGCTGAAAGCAATCAGATCCTCACTCCAGCATCTGGTGTATAGCCTTCTCAGAAAAGTAGATGCTCTGTGTTCTTAACTTAACTCTGTTTGTCTATTCATCATTCAAATTTCACGCAAATTTATTTCACACAGTGATTTATATAAAAAAGAAAAATGGAGCTACATGTTTTTTTTTGGCAGCAACAAACAACAAGCAGGATGATAGGCGCAGAAAAGGGGGTTCAGTGGTTGGAATCAGGGAGCCTTTGCAAATAACTGCAGTCAATACTGAATTTTAAATCCATGGTATTTAAAGTGGATATTGAAAAGACACTAACGTTTACCAAATTTTATAGAAGAACATCTCTACCAAATAGCCATGTCGTCTATCAGAGGTCAGGTGAGTATCTATGTGCTGTCATTACAAATCTACATAATGCCATCAAAAGAACTCTTAAAATCATAGTGTAGCCTGATTTGTATAGCAGGAGAGATCTGACAGGTGTTTTCATTTACAGCAGCCTCTGAAGAGTTGCGACAGAACTCCACTGCGAGATGTGCAGAATGAAGTAGCGGCTTTACACCAGCAGAAGACACCAAGTGTTAAAATTGCCTCATTAGGACACAAGAACCCTGTGCAAGAGGTATGCAAAAAATTGTGATCTATTAAAACTAACCTGCAAAAAGCCTTTATTTATTTTCATTTTCTTTGTCATGTCATAAAAGCTATAAGATATTTATAAATAGCTACCTATTCGGTATACTACTCTTACCAAGCCTCTTATTGCTTTTTAAACTTTAGGCAGAGGTGATTGACCTGTATCAGCCTTAATGGCACAATAAAGTTTCTGGTACAGAGAGGGCTTAGAAAATGGCCGTGAATGCCACCTATTTTTTGGTAAATAAAACTCAACAAACATAACAAAAGTAGACACAAGGAGGTAATTAGAGAAAAATAAAAAACGGACCTGTTAATGTATACACTTAGGTTTCTTTGGTAGGGACCAGGTGTTTGTAATGTTTACAACACAAATTTATTTTTTATTTTTCTTATGTAAACCATAAGTGACTCTACACGAGTAATTGTGTAATGTTTATAATGGTAAAATAATGTTAACCTGCTTTGCCTTGTATAAAAAAAAAAATAAAAAAAAATTGAAAGTTTTATACTAACATTTTGTCTTAAAACTGTCGTATAACTGTACTGTACTCTGTGTTTTTAAACATCAGGCAGCATATTCAAAAGTATGTTTATTGTAAAAAAAATCATTTTTGTTTCAGCATCATTAGTATCATGTGGTATATTCATCTTCTACTATACTATGGTACTGATTTTACTAAAAACATTGTCTCCCCACCTTAGGCTGAAAACAAGAGTCCTGACTCTTGTCCAAAAGAGTGCACGGTCACCAACATTCTCTCAAACATCCACAGAAGTGAAGGAGGTGCAGATGCTGTAAATGATGATGTGGGGAATGTCACTTTCAAGTTCCTGGGTACAGAAGCAGAGGTTGAAGTTTCAGAAAACTCTGAAATATCGGATGAATCGGTTCTCATTAGGGCTCTAACGCTTGAAGTTGGTGCACAAACTATTAATAACACAACTGTAACATGTGCAGAAGATACAGAGACTGTGCTGCCCATCAGAGAACATGTTGACCATCCATACTGTACTTCCCCATCTGATGAGCCTAGCTGTGTAAACATGATGATGCAGGATGGAAAGTTAAATGAGGCTCATGAGTTTTGCTCTGTAAATCATGCTGCCACATGTGCAGGTGTTGATTTTTCTGCGGTTTCACCTAGGGAAATGAAGTCATTAACTAGTGAACAAGCAGACCTTACCTTTAAATCCTTCACTTGTCCAGGAGGAGAGATTGAGGTTGCAGATTGCTTGATCATGCAAGATGACTTATTTATGGCTGAAAACTCATCACAAGACGCGCTGTCTCAAAGTTTTAAAAATGAAAGTGACATTTTTGAAGAATACACTGAGCTTCCAGTGTCCCCCAGCCATCATACAGATCATCCCTACTGTCATTGTGAGATGGAATCATCTATTTCTAAAGTTCATGACTGCACACAGACTGTTGAAAACCTGGAGGGTGTTGTCAGTGATGCTAACCTTGAGGGCCACGTCCAGAATCTTTCTAGTGCTGGTATTTCAGCAGCACCAAGCCAGTTAGTGGAGGAACTAAAAAGTCATGAAGACATGACTTTTAGGCCATTAATCTTTCCTGGAGCGGAGATTGAGATTGAGAATACACATGACATGTCTGTAATTTCTATGCTTATGAAGAACTTGACTGTAGATAGTCACCTCCAGTCATTCTTCAGTAGTTTTAGTGAACATGAAGGAGAAACCACTGCCATATTGCCACCTAATAGCAAACATACTGACCACCCTTATTGTTGCCCTGAGTCAGTCATCTCTAAGAGTGAAGCTGACATTGACCAGAAAATGAGCTCTAATAATGAGGAAAACAAATGCAAGGAGGATCTGTCAGCCTTGAATGGTTTTACTCACACTGAAGTGCACTGTAATAACCTCCACATTTCATCAGAACATAAAGATATGTTTACAGATGTTGCAGAACATGCTCAGTCATATTCTTCCCAAGCCAGTGTTAGCATGTCTGTTGAGAATTCTGGGATGGAATTTGTAAATGTCATTGCTCAGAGGGAGCCGTCTTCTTCGCTATGCCACTGCAGTGAACATGTGGTAGAAAATTCAAAAGTCCTACAGTGTCAAGAAAACCAGCATGTTCAGCCATCTTGCTCCCAAGCTAATATTGACATGTCTGCTGAGAACCTTGAGACCATTTGTGCAAAAAGCCAAACTTCATTGCTGAATCACAATGAAACTAAAGTAGTAAGTTCCAGAAGCTTGGAGTTTCAAGATGGCAGCAACCAACAGTCAGTCTCTGATAACTTGGAAAACAAAGCCATGGATGATTTAACAGACATCATTGGTTGTTCTGCACTCCCTGTTGAGGTGCAGTCTGATCTTTCAGTCAGTCACATTCCATCAGAAGAAAAGCAGAAAGCACTTTCCCCTTCTAAGTTGTCTTCCTCCCAGGCTGATGTTAATGTGCTGCCCCAAAACACTATATCATCATGCTACAAACCTAATGCTGGCATTGAGGCTGAATGCAGTAACAGTGCTGTCCAGAGCCAACACTCCCCTCCGTTATATGAGGAAACTGAGAAAGGAATTTCAAAAGGCTTGCACTGTCAACAGAACATTGACCAGCAGATCTTTTTAAATAATGAAGAAAAGAACATGGTGGCCCAAAACACCGTATCATCCTCTTGTCAAACTGCGGATAATATGTCTACTGAGTGTGTTGGGACTGAATTTGGAAACCAGAGCATACCAACCCAACATGCGGATGTGGAATTGAAAGCCAGTGTGGTGCAGGACAGTGCTCTGGGACTGAGTGGAGTCCATTCTGGTGCTGAAATCCTGCGTGCTGAAAGCTTACATGAGTGCCATGCTGATGCTGTGCCTCTGCACTCTCAGCTGTGGAATGCTCTGACCATGAATAACCCCTCAACTCCCAGAAATGCAGCTCTCAGTAGGAGTGTCCTGCAGGTAAGCCTGAGGTTAAATATTATATTTTCCTCTAACCAAGCACATTGTATATCAAAATATGCAGATTTTTTTTCAATGACCCTCTCCTCTAGCTCCAGCTTGCTGGTGTACAGTTAGAGGCTGTAGCCCTGTAATCTGTAGATGGTTTGTGTTGGCCATCTTCTAGCCCTTCAGTGTGCACTTTCTTATCATTGAGCCAGTTGTGTGTTAAGATATAATTCCGGGAGTTCCACTGTCTTATACAAGTGTACCAGTGTCACTTGTACAACCATATCTGTTCAGATAATATTTGAAAACTGAGACATTATGAGAATAGTACAGAGTTAATACACTTTTCACCAACAGGGCTGTAGTCTATAATTGTACACCTATGGTGGATCTATAAGGTTGGAGTTTATTATAAGGTGGCTAGTGAGTCATTCACGTTTGTTTAATTTGTCTGTGTTCTAGTATACTTCTCATATGTGTCTGCAGGAAAATCCAGATAGTTGTCTGTGGCCTGAGCTTTTTGAAAGCCCCATGCCTCCACCTCAGTTCAACTCCACAGCCATGCCCCAAACTCCTACACCTTTGCAACCTCATAAACTCAAAGCAGCTGTAAAGCCTAAAGAAAAAGTCCCAGCGTTGGATTTTTCCACTATGGGTAAAGGCCCCCTGCAGCAGCAGCTGAGACAAATGGCAGAACTGCTCATCTTGGCTTCAGGGAAAATTGCAGCTCCACCCACCCCAGCACTGGTGCAGCGTAACGTTGCTGAGGTGGGCACTACTCCAGTGCAGAACCGCAGCGCTGCAGTGTGTACCACACCAGTATTGCGGACTGAACGAAGCGTAAACACTTCAGCCCTGGTGGAGGTTGTGAAAGAAGTTTCGGATGCATGCACCTCCACTGACCCCCTGCTGTGGAGGTAAATTTGACTTATTTTGGTGGTACATTATAATTAAATAATAATAATAAAAAAGTAGTAATAGTAATAGTACTATTAATAACAATAAATATATATGATTAAAAAAAGTAAAGTAAGTAAAAGAGCTTTCAAAGAAGAGATGGAACAGCAGAATGGGAGATTGCAGAGATTTTAGAATATTGTTTTTCAGTTTAGGTGCTGTAACAAAAAAAAATCTGTTCCATAAGTGGCCAGCCTGAAAATAGGTGCACCCAGAGTACCTGTACTAGGAAGTTCTAGCTTTTTAGCTCAGTAAAATTGCTGCCATTTTATCACACGATTCGGGCATGGAGAAACATTTCTATTGCAAGTGTCCTAATAATCTTCAACTATGTTTCTGATTGCCACAATTATGAAGTCCCAAATGCAGAAGCACACTGCCAAAACACTTTACTGACAATAGCAAAATAAGAAGATACGTTGTTTTATTATGCCTTGTCACTTTTGTCATCTGTAAAAGTACCTGTTGGTGTGGGTGACATTGTGGTTTGCTAGTAAGCAAGACTATTTCATGCTACCTGTAAAACATTGTTGTCTGCTTTCCTGTTCCACTGTTGCAGTGTCAGCCCGAGCAGTCTGCAGTTTTTGTCCAAGTCAGAGTTGGAGCAGAAGTTGTTGTCCACCCTCATCATGGTGGAAGTTCTGTCTCAACAGCTTTCCTCTGCAAAATCTCATACAACTGGAACAGGACCTGGTCCATCTGAGCTTAGAGACAGGCTTGTCCAGACCGAGCACACACAGCTCAGCCAGGTAAAACATTACACATTGCTCTCAGTAAGATTATAGTGAAGTCATCCAAGTAAGAAAATCAAAGTAAACTTATCTTTGAAAGGAAAATTGGTAGTTGATCTGATTTTCAGACGGGGCCATACAAGGAGCTGTACTTAAGTGCACTAGAGCGGATCCACACACTGGAGGAAGACCAGGACACGCTCCAGAATTTAGATAGTGCCATGCAGCAGATGAGGAACACTATGGTAGGACACAACCCACTTCTGCCTTCATAATTATTTTAGTCTTTGAAGGATGTGCTGGGAGTTATCTGTTCTTTTACAGACCACTGTTAAGGAAGACACGGAGGAGGCTCTGTCTAGTATGAAGCAGATTGAAAGTATTGTTAATGAAGATCAGGAAATCTTGAACAAGCAAGTGAGTCGCTTCATTCCAGCTAACATGCCTTTTGTCTGATTGTAATCTAGGAAAAGATTTTTCATTAATGTCATGATCATATGCTGCATATGTATAACTAAATGTATGTAGGCGAGGGAAGTGAAGGCGATGTATGCCAGGTGTATGGGCACTCTCAGGAAGATGAAGGAGAAGTGTACAGCCTGCTTGCTGGAGAGAGATGCTATGAGACAAAGCATGGAGGATGCTTTTCAGGAGAAGCATACGGTAATAAATGTTTGGAGATCATTGAGAGAGATTAGTAGATTAGTGAGGTTAGTATATAATGTTTTTTTAAAATACCTTGCAGTAGGGTAGATGATATGGTATATTGCTAACATCAGAGTACTCATCATACAGTGTCATATCAGTGGAAATGATCAAGATAATGAGCCTTATAGCACTAAACACAAGTCTGGTGTCACTGACCAAATGATCATATTAAACAAAAATAAATGGGCTAGACTGTGTGATATAGATTCCTGTAAATACCTAAAAGGCTCCATACCAAACACCACATGTCATATATGCATACCGAATTATATCATGTGTATTTTGTGTAGCATATAGTTAAAAGTATATGATTATGTGTATGTTTATTTTTACTGTCTGAGAGAGAAAACTAGACTAGACTGTGTGACCATCAGTTCATGAGAGTAGATTCAATACATTTTTATTCATTATATTCAAAAGATACTGTGCATATTGTGTAATAATAAAACAGTCTCTGTGTTTAGGTCTTGCGGGTGTTGGAGCAGTTGCGTGTTCATCACTCTGTGCAAGTTTCTGATCTCCAGCATAGTCTTGGATCCCAGCAGGAACTCACTGCTGCTCTCACACACACCTACCCACAGCTGGTAAGTTGTGCACACACAGTATCATATAGATAACAAGGAATAGCCATTTATGTAGCCCATGAAGGTTATGTTGATGCTTATCAAGGTCATGGCTGGACTGCGATTACATGTTTGTCTTAAAGAAAATGGCATTCTACACCTCAAAGCAGTGTAGCTTATTTAAGTTGGAAAAAGGAATGAGGATGCTATGTCCTTTTTTTATTTATTTTAAACCCAAAGCTGTCACTGACCTTCCCAGTCTCAGGAAGTCTCATGGCCAATATTGTGTAATTTGGATTGTGGTGTATAAATCTGTTTTATCTGAAATTTTTGTACTAAAACATTATTGTTATTGAGCTATGTTTTCTGTGTTGAGGTTGAATTGAACCGGTTGTACGTGGAGTCCCTTTCTGCTGCAAGTGCCCTGCTAAAAGAGAAACTGAATGATCATGAATGCTTATCAGTTGAGGTACAGCCTGCATTTCTATTCTGAAGCAAAGCTTTGGCCTGCAGTGAAAGCTTGCTGTTTTTAACTTGATTGGCTAAATGTGTTGAGTAGCACACGGTACAGAGCTTCCTTATTTCTTTCCTGTTTTTAGCTTCATAAAGCTCAGTGGCTCCTTCAGAAGACAAAACCAGTTCTCCAGAAGCTCCAGCAGAGGGCATCAGCTGCTATAGAGCAGAGACACCTGTTCCAGGCTGAGAGAGACATAGCTATAGAAGAAAAAGCTCAGGTAAGCCTGCAGTACATAATCTCAAAACTACAGTTAGAGCTTTCTTTCTCTCAATGTCATGTGTTTTTTTTTTTTTTTAAACCCCAATCTACCAAACCTCTGTTCTAAAATAATGTTTTTTTTCTCCCCTCTCTGTCTTCTCTCTAAGATGGAGGTTGAACTGGAACAAGCCCATGCTAGCCTGCAAGACGCTGACCAGCAGATTGCAGACCAGAACACCCAGATAACAATACTTAACTCAGGTGTGAAGAATAAATGGCAATTTGGCTTAATCATGTAGTGAGTAGTTCTCACTAATGTTTTCAGGTAACTTATTAATGTTAATTCAGTACATAGTAAATAAAGCTTTATATTAGTGCTTATCCCCTGATAAAGTGACTTGGGCTATTAAAACATCATAATTATTGTTCACAATATGGTAACGATTACTGATAAGGATATTTGCATCTTGTTTAAATTTTCCTGTCTTCTAAATGGTGCTGTGATTATATATGATGCCTGAGGTGTTACAATGCATGTAGCTACTGATAAATATGCACTATGGTAGGATAGGATTCTGCTTCTGTGTCTTCCAACTGATATTGCAACACGACCAAGCTCAAGCTGCCACTTTAACATAAAAACACACTGCATGCTCTATAGCAAATCTGTGGTTTGTCCGTTCTGGGCTACAAAAACATTGCAGCTCTGCACGGCAGCCTCTACTGTAAGACGACTCACTTTTATGTAGCTTTGAAGGGCTTAATCTAAGTTAACAAAACACATGATTTGTTGTTGCAGATAATTATGTATAAAATACTGCTCCTTTAAAGCCTGTAATATCAAAGGAGGAGTTAATTATTTTTTTTTTGTTTGTTTATTTTTTAAATTCAGCCTGACACATTTATTTATCATTTACCTGGGGGCTAGATGAAAAGTGCATTCTGTAGCTGAACATTTACTGTCACTACATTACTGTATTTCATACCATGATAAGTTCTTACTTATTATCTTATTGGTTGTGTATAAAACTGAACTGCTACAAAGCTCACCATGAATTGCCTTCTGGAAAAAGGCAAAAAATTATCCTAAATGTCATTGAGTATACTTGTAATTGATCATTTGGACATCACAAATTGGTGCAGTTAAATAATCTTCTTCAGATTGATGTATGTTGATGTGTTTGTCTTGTCATAGAAATGGCCGTTCTCCGTGAGCAGTTGTGTGAGGTTGAGGAAGAGCGGGCTCAGCTGCAGAGGAAAAGTACAGAGCTTTCAGCAACTGTTTCTTCCACACTTGCCTCCTATGCCTTCCTGGAGCAGGCTTTAGCCTCAGAAACCAGCAAGTATGTACACAAACAGACCCCTGCATAAGTCATGTCCTTTTTTATAATGGTTTGTGTGTGTTATCTATATGATAAAGACCTTGTAAAGAATCATAGATTTGAAAGTTTTTCATTCTGAAGGTTCCTTTTAAGCGCACAGTTAGACATTTAATCCTATAATGAATTACAAACTTCAGTCCTTTTGATGCTTTTTGATGAGTGGTTTTTGAGCTTTTTGAGGTTTTGTGTTTTCTGGATCTTTAATTATTAAAGACCTTTTGCAAGCCACACAGATATTGAGCCAGTGGAGCCAAGGTCTGGTCCAATTTTGAAGTAAAAGTTTATTGAAAAATGCATGCTTTTTCCATATTTGTCACAAACCACAGAAGTGTATTTCATGTTACTTAACAAGTTAGCTCTTTGGATTGTACTACATATAGGAAATTGATCATATTTGACCTGCCATACTGTTGCTTTACGCATTACATTCATTGTTGCAGTAGGTCCTCCGCTGATCTGTATTTTGTCATTTTAGATTGCAGCGTTCTCTGCATGAAACCCAGGATGCCACAGACAGAGCCGACAGGTATGTCTGATATCCTCTTTGGTTATTGTTTAAACTACATGCACATAGGATATGTCCAGACAAAAGTTTTGGTTATTGTACTACCTTTAGACACAAAGGCAAATTCTCTTTACTGGCTGTCTAATTTTTTTTTACCTTTTAAGGTAGACCCTTAGCCCCTGCTCTCTGATAACTGGGGCCGTGCTTGGAACCTTTGAGCACATAAATAAAAATCTTCATTAAGATCCACAGATTTACAAATGTTCATTAAACTTAATGTTCTTTAAATTAAGTAGAACATGTGGGATGCTAAAATGCAGATGTGCATGGTGGCACTTGGGCAGTTGGAAGCATGAGGCATTTTAATGAAAATACAGACTCTGGTACCGGTGTATGCACGTCACACAGGCATATGGACTCTGCAGATTACACTTGTGGTTTTGGTTGTTTGCACGTGTAAATGTTAACTTGTCATTTACAGCAAACAGCACCTAAAGCCAAATACAGAGTCTTGTAGTGTTGGTTTAGTTTACTAGTCATCACACGACCACAGTATTGCGGTAATGCGAATATTGTCACAGCCCTACCTGAAACCATGTAATGTAAGCCCTGCTGAGGTTTTAGATTGTACTAGATCTAGATCTCATGCATGCAAAGCCAATTGTTCAAACTTTAACAGCAATCAAACAGAAAAGGTTAAAGTAAAATGACCAGTGAAATGAGCCCTTCATATGATTTGTTTTCTCTGCAGTTTGCAGGCTGCTCTGGAGGTGTCCCAGCAGCGGGTGGAAGAGCTCGAAGGGGTTTTAGCACAGAGAGACACCCTGTTGACCGAACTCCATGCTGAGGTTGAAAATCAGCGCTTCCATCTCCGTCGACTCACTCAGATACAGGCTGATCTCTCCAGTGCACGAGAGATGGGTGAGGTAAGACCGAGACAGCAACTGTAAGCACAAGGTTTTTTTAATACATTGAGAAAAGAAGCTACATTGTTAAGAACTTATATTTCATTCTGTATGTTGTATTTTCTTCTTTATTTCATGTTTTGTATTATTGTTGAGTACACAAGAAAATACTACACATACAAGAAAATACTACTACTACTACACATTTCCTCAGAAGGAATAATAGGCAGTAGTACATATTTTACCTATATATATAATGTAAGCTTGTGATGATTTTAGGTATGCAGGTTGCACACAGCTGAAAATCTCTTGCTTGTTGGCCTTCCACTAAAGATCCACTAAAGCAGCGGTTCCCAAACGTTTTACAGTTCCATACCTCTACAGACATTAAACTTCCTACTACCCCCTCTCACTCTCTATACATACAAACAAGTATATATTTAAAAACAATTTTAGGCTTGAGATCTTTACTGTACGTTTCCCAAATTTGTACAATACATTTTCATCATTTGTAAGAAAAGCTGCAGATCACTATGACTGAAACAGACTACTGTGGCCTACATCTTAATAGGGTATGCTGAGTTTAATCTTTTAAATAGCTTGAACAATTTTACTAGTTTTCACGATCAGTAAAAACCAGCTAGTGCATCTGAGAGTGGTTGTGGTTGCTTTCAGGAACACGGATAAAAGCTGTAAGCATGCAGAAACCTACAATACTCTTCAAATACTGCTTTTAATTGCAATACATCTAACACCTCTCAGATGTGAAATCGTCTTAGTCTGAGGGTGTGGTTGTTTTACCACAACTGGTGTTACTTGCTAAAAGCAACTATTTACCAGCAAAGTGTCTTATTTGCTCAAATTATAGTTATAGTTTTTGTATAGTTGTTCAACAGCTAAAATTACATTCAATGTTCAAGTTGTGCAGCCATAGCAAAATTTCAATCTGACACTAAAAATGTAGAATGCATATAACCAGACCCTGTAATCCTTTTTTTTTTATTTATTTATTTATTTTTTTTGTATTTTTTATTAGTTCCTACAGGCAGAGAATGAACTCAACCGTGAACAGCTAGCTGAGAGCGAGGGGCTGTTGCGCTCACACCTGCAGGGTCTCCGTGAGAGGAACCTGGAGTGCGAGGACCTCAGACTGGCCCTACAGCAGCTACGGTAAAAAAAAAAATAGATAGATAGATAGATAGATAGATAGATAGATAGATAGATAGAGTTATATATTTTTTTTGTATAATATGTCATAATGATTGTGCCTAATGTGACAGAGTACATGAACTAACAAGGCATAGTTTTGATTGATAGGTTTGTCAGTACAGTATTTCCGAAAATACATATGTTTTAACTATTGGCTGAAACTGTCACAGCATGTTCTCATGCAAAAACAATTTGACAGATGTTGATAGACACATACCAAACAGACATTCTTTTTTTTTTTTTTTTTTTCCATTGTTCATTTTTATTTTTTACATTTTTTGGCAGTGTTGAGAGAGATTCTTTGCAGGAGGAGCTGAGGAGTACACGTGATAAAGCCCGCGTTATGCTGCTGGAGCAGGGGGAACAACTGGCTCAGGCCACACTCGATGTTTCCCTTCTGCAGCACAGAGTGCGATGTCTAACCAGCAACACCCATTCTGCTGTCACTTCCAAGGTGTGTGTGTGGGTGTGTGTGTGTGTGTGTGTGTGTGTGTTTTTGGTTTTTTTTTTTGGTTTTTTTTTAATGAAAAGTCTAAAACCTCAATAACACAGAGCTGTTAGCAACATGAGTATAAAAGTCTCTTGAGTGTTTTGGAAATGCAAATTGCCATCATTTTGGTTTTTTTGAGAGTTTGATTGTAGTATGTGAACGCTGTTTATGTTTCAAAACATAAGCTCAGTCCCAATCCATACAATCCTGATAGGGAAATTAATCCTTTTTTTAATTTAAATTTTGTGATGCCACGGAAAGCAATGCATTAGCATGTATCCACTTAAACAGCTTACAACAGATTAGCTTTTAGGACAAAATGGTAAAATCAGTCTGTTTAATATCAAGTGGTATTCAAATGCTCTGCATAATAACCTTGTTTAGCAATGCTCTCTAAAAATATCCAGATGTGTTCCATGATGACATCAGACAAAGATGCAGTAGTGCAATGGAAAGTACATTTAAAAAAAATAAAAAATAAAAAAGTTGTCTTCTAGAAGTGATCATGTGAATCTATGTCCCCAGAGCTCTGAAACTCAATGCCAGGATGAGCTGCAGCAGCAACTCCAGGCGCCCCGGCAGCCCTGTGGCTCTTTCGTCAACTCTGTCATGCTGGCTTTGACTGAAGAACCTGAGGCTGATGCATCTCCTTGTGATCCAGGTCTGATACTGCAGTTTCTCTCACTCCACTATTAAAAACCTTCCTGATCCACAGCCTGTCATTCGGCTAATGGCTAATGGACTTCTGAGCTTCATCTTGGTGATGTGAATTTTAATTGTGTGTTTCTGTGCATGGTTTAGTATCAGCAGAGGAGGAGAACATGATGGAGGGAATTGGCAGCAGAAGCAGTGCCTTCACCCGTTTACCCCCAGCTGCACTTAAACATGCTGATGGTATTTTAAATTTTATTTTTTGCTAGACTTGACAATGCATTGGGAAAATATGTAAATGCAGTCAGCTGTCCTCATGTCCTGGCCAAAATCCTCTAAATAGGTATGAATTGTGGAATTGTCTGCTGTGAATCCGTCCATACCAAAATGGAGGGTGAGAAAGAGAGAGAGCTATGTTTTGAGTGCTATGAAGTTTGTACTTGGATTTCTTTCTTCCATAGCTTTTGTTGAAGCGTAAATCATCATAGATGCCCACCACGACAGTCGGAATCCAAGCACTGTGCGTGTCTCTGTCTTTGTGTGTGTTCAGAGAATAGCTGCAGTACTACGCTGGTGGAGTTGTTGGCTAGTCTTGGTGACGGTATGTCGGAGCTCCAATTGGCCATCGAGGAGCTGAAAAACAACAAAGATGCTGAAATAAACAGCCTACAGAGTGACATGTAAGAATGCACAATTATACACATACACTTCTGCGAAGCTATAACTGATTTCTACAGGTCTCCCTACTCCTGTAATTTAATAATGGTATGTAGAAGATCAGTAAGCCGTTTTTACGGTAGAGTTGATGTGGCTGATGTTGCCCTCCTTCTTGTTCCAGTTTTCCTGTCCCACCTTATACTGGGGGCTGCATTCAGGTTTTGAGGTGCCTGAGCTTCTGAAGTACCACTAAAGGGTGTACTTGTTTTGTTCTTGAGGCTTTCTCCAAAATTGTAAACTACTGCACATTTAAGAAACCCAATATACAGAGCATTACTGCTTCTTACAAATGCATGGTGCAATTAAATTTTTATATACATTATATTATTTATATCTCTCAAGAATGCAGAAAAAAAAAGTCGAACTTTAGCAATGTTTCTCAAAATATACGGTATTGAAGTTACTCAAAATCGGTATTCAGATGGGGACATAACATTTTGAATGTTGATGCGGCTGCTAGCGTTGCCAGCTTGCGTATTTAGCAATTGAACTTGTCTTACTGTACTTTGTTGGATTAGTGTAACTCGTTGTAAATAGAGGAAAGTAAGTAAACTATAGGTGTCAGTACTGGCTAAACCTGGTATTAATTATTGCTTATTGGTATGGGTTCAGGCATTCCATATATCCCTGTATATACATTCCTTATACATCGGTAAAAGGAATGGTGTCATTCACAACACTGAACCTTCCTGCTCCTGGTTTTGTTTTAGTAATGGCCTGCAGGAGGCGCTGCATGCAGAGTCTAATAGGCACAGAGTGGAAGAGGCAGAGTTGCGGCAGCAGGTGGGCAGACTGAAGGTTCAGTCAGAGAAAGATGTGCAGGTCCTGCAGCAGAAAACACAGGTTAGTACAAAACCAGTGGAGCTTCTCCAGCTGTGTGTGTGTGTATATATATATATATATATATATATATATATATATATATATATATATATATATATAATGTATGTACGTATGTATATATATGTATATGTATGTATGTATATATATATATATATATATATATATATATATATATATATATATATATATAATGTATGTATGTATATTATATATATATATCTATATATATATATATATATATATATCTATATATATATATATATAATGTATGTATGTATAACATCATATATATATATATATATATATATATATATATACATATATATATATATATATACATATACATAAATGTATGTATATATATATATATACATATATATATATATATATATATATATATATATATATATATATATAGGTATATATAATGTATGTATATATATATATATATATATGTATATATATATATATATAATGTATGTATATATATAATGTATGTGTGTACATACACACACACACACACACACACACACACACACACACACACCCCTTGGGTAGGTTGTGGCATCTCTCATTATGCATGTGATTCACTGCAGCCTAACTAGTGATTATATCTAACACATTACAATATAAACTATAATATAACACAATATTATTAACATTATTTTTGTGTCTGAATGAGTGATCATATGAATATTATACAGCATTATAGAGTGGTTTATAAATAAAATATTAGAAGGTATATTGTCTCCTACTTTTTTCTGTAGGGTACTGCTGTCTTTCAGAATGACTATGTGGGTCATAAACATAACTTAAACTTCTAGCTTTCTTTCATCAATACATTTTACATGATCTTGGCCTCATTAATGAGGTGCATCAGGTATGTTAGAGAGACACTTCTTTTCAATGTGTAGTTCAATAAATGTTGTCAATCTCAGTCAACTTTTTCACGATTTATTATTCCTGGTAAACATGATGTTCCTTCTGAATAGCATTGCATTCCAACACTTTCTTCTGGATGTAAACTATGGATGAGCAATTTTTTTTATGTTGTCATTTTGTAGGCTAATCTTAGCTGCCCTGCTTTACACAATCTCTTCAAATTTATTTTGAGTGATTTTGTAGTTTGGCACATGTGACATTTGGAACACAAAGGGGTTCCTCAATTATGTTTGTATTTATTGTAAGGATGAGAAAGCCCTGAGGAAGCTTTGTAGTGAACTTGAAGAGAACATGGAGGCAGCGCAGAAACACAGAGCAGAGAACAGTGTAAGTAAGACACAGCAACAGACTCAGTCGTCAATATTTTACTCTGGTCACCTGAATCCTTAAACACCCTAACACACTTTACCCACGCTCCGTACATCGCTACACACTCTGTATCCACATACACGCTGTACACATTCCTCATATAGCCCCCGGCACACCCCAGAACAGTAAGCATGGTTGTAAGTCGCTCTGGATAAGAGCGTCTGCTAAATGCCTTAAATGTAAATGCTTTCTGCGTCACCTCAAGATTAACATCTTAACTGCTCCACGTTAAACATCATTATTTCAGACAGCTGTTTTCCTAAGAATGTATGTTATAAATTGTATTCATGTTTATGTCCATGTTTGCCTTGTGTTTTTGTTTTATACGTAAAAAAATGTATTCTCTTGGTAGGAGCTGCGACGGGAGGGTGCTGAGTTACGTCGTGCACTGCAGCAGTCCCAAGTGGAAGTGGAGGTTTTGAGGGCAGAGCTAACACAATCAAATGACCAATCAGCAGCAAACACAAAGGAACTGGATGACAAGATTCGTCACACACAAGAGGTGTGTGTGTGTGTGTGTGTGTGTGTGTGTGTGTGTGTGTGTGTGTGTGTGTGTGTGTGTGCTTGTCATGCTATCCTTAAGACCATGTTGGATTTAAATTTTTGTGTATAAAAAATAGCAAAATAGCATTTGAATAAATTAAACATAAATGCAGTAAAATATACATTTATTGGTATCTCTTTATTATTTTTAAAGAGATACCAAAAAATGTTTGGTTCAGAATTTCTTGGATTTGTACATCACCAGTGCCCTTGATCTAACATTATTAACTAATCAAACCAGGTCCGGCATGATAACTGCAGGTTTTTGTCTTGACATTATTGCATCATGTAAGCAAACCTGTAGAAAATTACATAAACACTCTCAGCCTTTGAGGCGACTGTATCCTGCTGTTTTACCAATGTTTTGCTTTATCTACAGGTGGAAAAACTGAAAGCTAAACTTATGGAAGTGGAAGAATCTAGAGCTAAACTCCTTGAACGGGCAAAGAGACACGTAAGCACTTCATGTTTGCTCAGGGCATTTCTTGGGGTTAGTGGTTTAAGATATAAAGTTTCTGATCATAAATCAATATTGTTATTTTCTTTCCTTTTTTTATTGTGATGATTAATATAATGAATAAATGTGCTAAAATAAGATTTAAATCAGTGATGAAGTTGACAATGTAAAGATTACATTGATAATGGAATGTTTAATTAGTGTAATTATATTAATAAATGATTATTTAATCATACTATTTCATTGTAGTAATGATGATGATACTATTTCTTCCTTTTACCAGCAAATGGTACATGCCATGAATCAGAGTAAACTGGAGCGAGAACTGCATATGTTGGATGATATGATTGAGACTGTTAGAAAGGTAAGGGTCTGATTTTAGAAACTTCATCAACTTTCATTTGAAAGTGGCAATTTGAGACATCACTTTTAGAGTGATGAAAATCAGTCGTAATAATATTCAATGTGCGCTATCAAGTTGTCCAAACAGGTTAGCCTGTTTCTGATTATGAACATGCTTTTGATGATGGGGGAAAAAAACCGTATTGAATCATTTGTCCCATCCAGTAGGTAATTGCTTTGTTTGTCTATTGCAGACTCTGTCTTCTGTTCCTGAAGTAGTGAAAAGCTGTCCTGAACTCCAGAAACTGGTTGAATTCCTTGGATGAATGCTCTGTTACATTACTGACTGTTTTGAAATGGCTGCATTATTATTTTTTTTTTTTAAATATGTATTTGTTTAAAAATGTCTCGGACAAGTGTTGATATTTTCGTAATTTTAATAGCATAAATTGGTGTCTGTATAATTCATATTTCTCAATTAAAGGTTTAAAAAACGTTCAGTGTCCTGAGATCAGCTGCTGACTTGCTAGTTGTTAAAAAAAGAAAATCTCAAAATTAAAAATGTACACACTGAACTCACGTTAAATGTCCAGCACCAAGTTTAACCCAGAAGCAGCTCACAGCTTTGCTGCCGTTAAACCAGCATTGCCGTGATACGTGTTTGTCCAGTTCTAGCTGCAGCGAATTTTTTTACATAGTTTTGAGGGTGTTTTACATAGTAAACTGCTGAAAATGGACTCGAGGGATACAGGCTGTAAAAGGTCTGTCAAGCACTGTTAAAACAGCTCCATGCTACTGCTTGTGGATAGTGAGTTGTATAAGAGGAGAGAATTTAGATTTTATATTTAGTACTGGGCCTGCGCAGTGTATTTTGTGCATGCTAAAAATTGCAATTTGATTATGTATCGGTGACCTGGTGTCGTTTTAATCTAGAGAATGGCTTTGTCCCTGCATGGACTTGTGGTTGAACATGATTATGCTGAATCATGACGGTTTGAGTGATGTGCTTTGATAATGCTGAGTTATCTGTCAGTAAGATGTGTGTGTTTTGTGCTGAATTCAATCATCCAGTTTTTTTGTGACAGGATTAAAACTTTCAAGAAAAAGTCAACAGTAGTCACCAAGCAAACTAGGGATCCATTTCTCTCCCTTCGCTTTCCTTTGTTGACATGTTCATCATTGAGGGTGCTGAGTGTCTCCAGATTATCCAAATAAATGTTTTTATACCTCACACACCCATTGCACTGTAGGAAGTCAATAATTTAGTTTCGCTACTGTTCTGCTTTTCCCAAATAGTCTTTTTTTTTTTTGCTGTTGATGTTTTCTTCTGCATTTCTCTGAAAGAAAAAAAGACCTCTAGACCAAATGCATGACTTTGTATGTAGCATAAATAATAATACAAAAATTACCAGAAATCTGCGAATGAGAGTAAAACTGACACAGATAATAGTGTTTACCAGTGTTAATGAAAAAAAAATCGGGTCAGAAAAGCAAAAGAGGCCGGGTTTTATAGTTTGCTGTAATGTACCGTGTCTAAGCCTGCAGCAGTTTGAGGTGCTGCTGTGAAGTCTTGTTGCTTCTGGTCCAGTATGTGTATTCCTTAGCTGTGTATCCGATAAGGCCTTACTATGCTGCTGACATGCTCCAGGGTCATGTAGAACCTACAGTTAGGGCTCAGAAATGATCAATACTGATTTTAAGCACTGATTTTATGATAGAATGTACTGTTTTTTTTCATTAATTCCACAGTTCCTTCCTGAGTGATTGAAATAACACGTAAACTAAAACTAGACAGCAGAAACAGTAAATATGTAATGTAATATAGCAGCACGTTGTAATATTGCAGCTCTTAGTTA
Organism: Prochilodus magdalenae; assembly: GCA_024036415.1. Taxonomy (NCBI): domain Eukaryota; kingdom Metazoa; phylum Chordata; class Actinopteri; order Characiformes; family Prochilodontidae; genus Prochilodus; species Prochilodus magdalenae. The sequence continues at coordinate 1,010,313 of JAMWET010000477.1, read as the reverse complement.
CCTTGTATTTGAATTTCTTCAGAATAATGATTGCTTGGTATTCTCATGCTAAAGGTGAGGAATGAATGCATTTTACATGGTTTTGTTTTTTAACTATGATCAATTTGGTAAACAGCAGCACAATGTCCTGTTTTGTTGCTCTACCTGCTGCATGTTCGTTTTTATGTCTTTTGATTAGTTGTGAAACATGGTGCATGCCAAGAATTCACAAATCACTGATAATTATTTATAATTATTATCTATCTATCTATATATATGTTTGTATGTATGTATATATATGTGTGTGTGTGTGTGTGTGTGTGTGTGTATATATATATATATATATATATATATATATATATATATATATATATATATATATATATATACCTGACTGACTATATAATGGTGTCGTGCCAAACTGTCATGGCCGCTGGTTGCGGAGTGCCGAGTTCCGCTTTTCTCCTGGTGGAGACAACCAATGAATCCAACCAATGGACCTGAGGAGGGGTCCCCCCCCGGCCTGGTTCCTCTCTAAGGGATTTTTTTCCTCGCCACTGTTGCCTCTGGCTTCCTCACGGGGGGCTTGGACCTGCACTTCCTTTTCTACGTCTGTCAACGGACTCCATGTTTTTCTTTTCCTTTATATAAAAGGAACCCAACACGCAATCTGCAGGAACTGTGAGAATTTCAAAGCTGCATGGGATGGATTATCACAGGACATGATTAGCCACCTTTACAACTCCACGTATTGAATGTTGTATTAGCAGACATGGCGGCCCAACATCATACTGAGAGACACTATTTCTGTATGTGTAGCGCAATAAATACTGCCCATCTAAATATATCATCATTTAGTGTTCCTTGTAAGTATATATGTGTATGAAATATATTTAATGGTTACAAGTATGCGTGTATTCTGTATGTTTGGGAGTATTGTGTCTGTGTGTGTGTGTGTGTGTGTGTGTGTGTGTGTGTGTGTGTATTTGTGCTTGTGTTTTTTTTTTTGTTTTATTTGTAAATAATCATTTGGGATTTCTAAAATAGTTTTGAGATTGTAAATCTATTTGAAGGTTTTATACTGGTTTAAAATATAAGGTTAACAGTCTTGTAATCTTTCAGGAATACAGTATGTGTTGAGGTTGAGTTTAGCTGTGGCAGCTGTGAGTGAGCTGTGATCCCTGAGTTGTGTAACACTTTAGATCCAACTGAGCTGAAATATGTTTCAGAGACTGAACAATGAAGCCAAGTGAAAAGAGGCCATACTTTCCATTGTATGTGGGTTTTCTTACAATGTCTCTCTGTCAAGTGTATTTGTAAGATTTTGCCCTGGAGGCATTTCAGATATTATGTAATGTTTTTCATTTTTAATCTGTGGTGTGTCACCCGACATGGTATCGCTCATGTAAAACCAAAAGCATGTTCCTATAAGTATGTATGGAATATATTTAATATTTACTAAGTGTATGTATGTATGTATGTATGTACATATTTTTAATATTCGGGATTATAGAATATAATAATTTGGTAGCCCTGTGCAGTTCCATTTTAAAAGCTTTCCTCAACTGATGCTGTTTCATTTAGCTCTCAACCTATTGTGCATTTCATCTGTGCACTGTCTTGGGAAAAAAAGAACACACGACTTTGAGCAGTGAAAATCATTTCTTTTTGTAGAAAGCAACAAACAACGACTGTACAGAAACACGCCGGAGCACATTTCACACCAGCAACATGAAGATCAAAAAGTGTCTCATATTTAGCACTAATGTAATCAACATGAGCTTTGTGTTTTTTGATGCTCTTTCTGATTCCAGACTTTGTCTAGCAAATATGATTAAAACGCTCAGAATAACGAGTGAGGTCTTATGATAGAAAAAAAAAAAAAGGAAAAACTTATTCAACCTGAGAGATTTCATTTTGTCACTGGTACAAATATTCACATCCATCACCTCAGCAATGGTCAAAGGAGAACATCATTACTCAACCCCAGATAAAAATAACCGTGCTGCAAACAGTGCTTAAGTAAACCTTTGGCATAGTTAAAGAATGCTGTCCATGGATGTTCATTGTCCATTATCTGACCAGAATAACATTTTGTGGTGCAAAATAATGTCCTTAAATAATTCTTTAAAAATAGTCATGTTCATCACCTCAGAAATGGTCATTATTGTCCATTATTGAATGTGAGAAACTTTGTTGCATGTCCGTAATAATTCTTTATCCACACGGGGCATCATGGTGTCCTCACAGGCAATTTGTATTGTCCTCGCAGCACTTTCACAGTCCAGGGTGATTTTAAATCGCAGACACAAACCTGTCCATGCTCGATGGGTAAGAAGGGTGTCTGAGGTATCCTCCAGAGCTGCCTGTCATGCAGGTGTTGTTGTACTGCCCAAAAGATCCAAGCTGTCCAGGGGATGCTCTACCATATGGGTCACTGACCGCATCCCCAGCCATTGGGGGTGATCCGGTGACCCCTAGTCGTCCAGCGGGAGCATACCCTTGGCCACTGCTCTGGGTATATGGTGCCTGAGCTTGGGTGTATCCATGTGTCCCCGGGTTAGGGTATGTGAATCCGGTGTGACCTGAGGAAGTGGAGCGGCGTGAAAGAACTGCAGAACCATTGCACGACTGGACCTGGAATCCTGGGCTCCCATCATTGGGGCTAAAACTTCGGCAAGAAGGTTGACTCGGAATCTCCGGACTTTGGGCCAGACCACCATGGGACCCAATGAGGGTATTGATGCTGAAGACCCTGGACTGGGGTGAGCCAAAGGTGCAGGAAGAAGGCGGGTAGTAAGGTGACGAAAGCTGCGCCCCATATGGATTGCTTGGGTAGATGGATCCGGCGTAAGTGGGACAAGTTATCTGGACTTGTGAAAATACGGGCGATTCGTGGACGTAGGAGGAATAAGTAGTGAAATCACAGCGCTTGAAGCGCTTGCGGCGTCTCAAAAAGCTGCCGCTTTCAAACATGTCCTCTGCATTGGGGTCTAGAGCCCAATAGTTACCTTTACCCGGTCTGCCAGGTTCCCGGGGTATCTTTACAAAGCAGTCGTTAAGCGTCAAGTTGTGGCGGATGGAGTTCTGCCACTTCTTGGAGTTGTCCCGGTAGAAGGGGAACCGCTCTGTGATGAACTTGTAGATGCCACCAAGGGTCAACTTGCGGTCTGGGGAATTTGCGATAGCCATAGAGATGAGGGCGATGTAGCTGTAAGGAGGTTTGCCCCTCTGTAAGGGCCTCTTCCTCCTACGACCCCTGGGTGGATCAGCTGTCTGGGGGTCAGTTGCTGGAAGAGCCGTTTGAGGGTCATTTGATGGAGATTCTTTCTCCACCTTAACCACAGGCATCTTTTAGCTTTTCTAACAATTACTTCCACAAAGGTATGTCTGCTGTCTGGTCCCTTTTTGGCTAATGTGACAGTTCAGTTTCACTTGCGAATCAAGAGCAGCAAGTTTCTGCCTTATCGGGAAGCAGCAAGTATTTTAGTGAGGTATAAAAAGCAGCCATGGTGGCTGAACTTACGATATTCAGAAATTCAGTTTGGGTTGATCTGCAATGTCCATGAACTGTAGTGCTCATGTGTTCCTGTCAGATCCAGTACTGTCCAAGCAAAATCCACACTGTGAAGAAGTTCATGTAAACAGCATTTTTCCCAAGGCTTAGGCTCTGCCGGCTTTTGAGAGATGACTGAGCTGTACTGAGTGACAGAAGTGCCTTACCTGCACACTAAAGCACCTGAAGAGAGTTTGGCCACACCTCCTTAAGCAGCTTACCATGTGACAGCCTGCTCCAGACCTAAAGGGCAGTTCAAGATAAGTCAATTATGTATCACGTTTATGTGATACATATTCTGAAATGGCTGCTTAAAGCAAACTTGCCAGGTATGTCCAGCTTAGGAGTTTTGCTTTATCCTTTTTATTTACTTTTGGACAGGACATGTATCTACAGTCATATGCTTAATCCGCTAAAGAATTCAGTTCCAGTGTTCTGTGACAGATAAATACTCTGTAGGCTACACTGAGAAGGATCACTGAGTAAAGTTCTCTGAAATTTGGATTGAGTCAGCTAAAAACTTCAGGCTTTGTGTATGGTCTTGGCGAAATGAAATGAACATCCTCCACAGAGAATATACTTCTGCACATTTTAATGCACAACTGCTGTTCATTAGGTGAATTGTTTCTGCAGCAGGACAGAAACCTAAATTATGGCTTGTGGATGAGTTACGGCATATTTAACATTTTTATGTTTTTATAGATTTTCCCCCAATATGTTACATTCTGCAAATAAACTGTAATATAACTGTAAATGTCATTTAAATTTGAAATTTAATTTTACCTAGGAAACCACCAAACAATGTCATTTCACAGAGGTGTCAGCTCTATATGAGTATAAAATAATTTATATCCCATTTAGCTAGACAGAGTATGTTCTGCAGTATGCTTCTGGACCCAGAATCTTATCATTCATTAATATTTGTACTTTTTCAATAGCAGAATAGTTTTCATGCTGCTTTGTTGTTTTCTAGCACGCATGTCTATTTCTGTTGCTTTCTAATCTTTGTAATCTGATACTGCGTAACTGTGACTAATTTTGTTCTGCTTCCTTCTGTGGGCAGCACGGTTTATTTTTGTCCGAAAACACAGCAGGGTTTTCTGTGCCTGAAGGGAGAGTCTTTAGCGCTAATAGCCATGTTTAGTGGGAGCGTAAAAGTCCAGCTTGTTTTGTCTGCAGTGCTCTGGTGGTTGCTTTGTGTCGTGTCTGGGGGTTGCAGCTGTGTGAAAAGATGTAAATGCATGAACGTAGACTGGATGGCACACGGCCCTCTGTTTTAACAGCATGCAAATCAGAGAGAGTTTAGATTAATTTTGGGATGTGTCGGGTGCAATGGGGGTGAAGATATTTTAGATGACCAAAACATTTGATGCAGCTTGTATTACATGTATCACAGTGGATATAAGACAGAATGTATATTACTATATATAAATGATTTTATGGTTTTTATGTTTTTTTAGGCTTAACTATTCCCCAACACCTTCATTCACAAGCGGTGAGAAATCTCCAATGGGGTGATGGTGGAGAGGTGGTTTTGAGCTGTATGTGTACTAAACTGTTCCCTTTAAAGCACTGGAATAAAAGTCTTTTCAGATATTTCTTATCAACTGCACAGCAATAATCAGACTCTTATTGTTCAGCTTCCCGGTACCAGCACGAAACATAACCCAGTTCGGGTTGTTAGATGCATCTGACTATAAATGTAATCAGCTTTTGACAATTGTACAGTGACTTTTGTACTATTAGCAAGTGCACAAATGAAAATGGGATTAAACAGGAGGATGATTTGTTGGACGGTCTCTCCTTGTATTTCACTTTAAGGCCTGCTCACAATACACATAACCATGTGATCTTTTGCCTCTCCGATATTTAGTTTCATTTAGTTTGTTTGGCATGTGTTTTTTATTAATTGATTTTTTTTATCATTCAACATTTATTGCACTTACTTGCACGGTTTTGACCAAATGCAAATTACCAGAGGTGAAGTCATATATTTATATATGATTGGTAATATTACCATTCACATATGATTATATAGTCCTGGTAATAAATCCTTCATCAGATCTGGAAAGCTGTCCATTGGTTCAGTCTGTGGTTTGGAGAGGATCCTCTTTAAGGCTGTGTTTCAGACCGTGGTGGTCAGTGGAATTCCTCTCCAGAGGCTGTAATACGTGGAGCTTTTGAGCAAACACTGAGCCGTAGCCACTCCAGAGTGTGTTCGGGGGGCTTTGGAGGGTAATGAGTAGACTGTGTAGGGGAGACTGAGAGCGAGCGTGTAAGAGTGTGTAAGAGGCTTTAGCTAACAGCAGTGTGTTGACAGGCTGGATGCTCAGAGTGGACCGTATCCTGGACTAGCGCCACGTTCCTCACTCGCACAGGCAGGAAATCTTTCGCTCTGAGCTAAATCAGGCCGATTGTCCAAAAACATCCACTGCTTATAGCTGAGGTTCTGATAAGAAGTGGAAAAGCTTCTCCCCCTTTCACCACCCAGAGCCTTAAGAGACCAGTGGAATGAGGTGTACTTTGCTGAACCTGTACTCATGCTGTTTAGCTTTCAGAAAGATCAGGGCAGTTACTTATTTTCATTTCCAGATCATGTACAGTTGCACAGACTACTGGTACCATGTTAATACTGTATTAATATTTGTGTTGATATTATAGAAATGGATTGATGCAAAAAAGGTTCCCATTCATTTTTTTGCCATTTTTAGTGCAGAGTTTTTATTTATTTGAAATGTTTAACACATCCAAAAAATAAAACATAAAATATGTGTCACAACTTTTCCACAGGCTTCACTTTATTAATTCTGTAGAGGCCTGTGCTTTTATTTTCAAATCAACAAACCAGGGCACCCAAGCTTTGCATACAACTGTATATGAAATGTATATAAAAAGTCCTAGACTGGGAAACAAGGGCAACACGAACGTGAATTACATACAGTGCTGCGCAAAACAAAACGTTTACAATTATTTATCCTGGCTGTAAAAACCATTTATAAAAATTAATTAAGTATTTAACCTCTTCATAGCTTAGATACATGCAAAGCTTATGATTTAAACCACAGGCGTTATTGAATAGTAATGATTCTGTGTATGTGGTTGTCCCAAACCATATCCCCTAAGTTTACAGTTAATGTAATGAATGAATCGTTTTGTTTTTATTCAGTGTGTTTACTGAAAGATCTATTTGATTTCTTTCAAAGTGAAATTGAAGGATTTTAATCCATAAACTGAGGCTTTTTAAATATTTTCTTTATTCCAAGGCTGCATTCCTGTCCCTTATGGTCACATATGCACGCATAAAAATCTGTTTTCATTCATGTGCAAAACAGTTATGGTAGTGTTGTAATTGTTTTGTTAGTAACATCTTCGATCATTTTTATATTTCTGTATTTTATGTATTATATAATGAACATCAGTTTAGATCATCTAATCAGTTAAGTCAGTTGAATGATTTGTAACAATAGCATCAATTTAAATTTAGAATAAATGTAGAACAAATACTAATAAACATAAATGCAGTGAAATGTGTTATATAATGCTTTTGTTTATTTTATAAAAAGTTATATAAAAAAAAGTTATATTTATATAAAAGTTTTTATATCACAGGTAAAAGAACACAAGGTAGGTTTCTTCATCGATTGCATGGATTTGTTAAATGTCATCAGTGGCCCCTCATTTCATTAAATGGTTTTATTAGATACATTAAGCACTGGATGGATGGTAGCTGTAAATGCTCAAATCCTCGAGGAGAGATTTGAAAATGTTTATTTGTATTTATTCTAAGCATATTTTTTGAACACCTGGATAAACAGATTTACGTATAATTGTATATGAAGATCTGAGCCTTTTGCAGAGGGTGCATGCATGTACAGCAGTAGTAGCAGTGGAATAAAAATTTTGAAAGGTGTTTTTTTTTTTCTGTTTTTGTCTGTTGGCGTCAGTGTGCACTTCACCCCCATTCTGCCCACGAATCCTAAGGCCATGTTTTGACTTCTGCAGGCGTTTTAGGGAAGCATCATTTCCTTCCAAAATAAGCTGCATTTTAAAGGCACTGAGCTCGTCCATTGATGGATTATGTAAACCAAGAGTTTGTTGGCATAAGACATGCAAAGGCCAAAGACCTGCACTCATCCAGCTGAGGGTGAGAGAGAGAGAGAGAGAGAGGGAGAAACAGAGATAGAAACGCAAATGCAGCGTTCAGCAGGCGTCTGGGCCACTGCATTAATGTATTCTTAATGTATTATGCATGTTTTTATGTTCTATGTAAAATATAGCATAATATTTCCTTCCTTAATTTAGTGATCAAAAAGTGATGCATTGATTTAATTTGTTACATTATATAAAACCCATCAGTTTGTTTAGTTTTGGAAGAAAATGTGCTTTATATTATCATATTATTATTATTTATTCCTTTTAAGACACATTTTAATCAAGGAAATTAATAGCAGTGTATTGTTCACTGTACTTCAGATCTAAAAACATTCCTTATTACAGGGTTTTTTATTCAGTGTAGTAATCGATATAGAATAATAAGCAAAATAGTGTTATTTAAGAGCAGTCAAATAAGTCAGTTTTACAGTGAAATAAAAACAGTTCTTGGCAGTAAACTTGTATCCTATTGCATAGGTCATCTGTTCGGGTTCTGGAGGGCAGAAATCCAGCTCACCTTGCTAAATTTATGTGATAACACAGCGACTAGTAAACTGCTAGGTGGAATCAGAAATCCGGGTTTCTGACCGACTGATGCACACATGTACTGTATACAATACTGTACAAAAGTCAGAGGCCACCTACACATTTGATTATGTTCGAGCTATGGAGGTTTATATCTTTCACAATGTCATTAATAACTCAACAAAATGTAAAAAATTTAAATACTAATTTTAACTCAACATACATCAAATGTTTTAGTATTTAGTGTGTCCACAAGTTGGTGATGAAGGTCTCTATTTCCAAGTCTCCCGGCCTCTGTCTTGACTTGTCTGTAGTGGTCCTCACTACAATAGTGTTGTTGATTGTACTCGGTGTTTTCTGGTTAATAGTTCTTCAAAACGTTCATCATCTTCTTCAACGCTCCAGTACTAAACTACATACGGTGGGTGATCGTGCCTTTTGTGCTGCTGCCTCTTGCTTTGGGAATGTTCCTCCTGAGTGTTTGAGCGTTTCACAAACAGTGACCTCTTTTAAAACTGACTTAAAGACAATTTTATTTAGAATAACACTTATTATTGACGCTGTAGAAGTTTGCTGCATTTTTTGTGCCTTTTTGTTTTTTATTTTTGCTATGTACTGTATAAAGGTTATACTTAGAAATGTAACTGTGTTTACCTTTGTAGGAACTTTGGATTTTCACCTTATTTATAGCTGCATTATATATAAATTAAATGCATTCTTTTTTATAATTTTTATATTATTTTATACTTTATACTTAAAATAAAAAAGGGTGGTCTTACACACACACACACACAGTCGTATGCAGACACATCTTATATAGAAAACATATTTTGCATGTTTTAATGAACAAATACTGTTTATTTATAAAATTCAGCATAAAAAAGAAACCCATAAAATGAATCAACTTTTATATGAAAAGGTATACATATAATACATATACTAATTAGAACAAATGTCATATTTAATTTGATTCCATGTAAAGGATGTGTTAAAGAATTTACGCTTAGGAAATCAACAAAACATTATATATATATATATATATATATATATATATATATATATATATATATATATATATATATATATATATAATGTATATATATAATTCAGGTCAGAGTTGACCCACTATGCTAAGCTGAACTTGTTTACTTTGTGTACCTGTGGAGAGAATTAGGAGACGGACATGTTCATTTCCAGTTTAATGGTGATTAATAGAGGCATTAACAGTAATTACACTGAGCGTAATATGACCTGTACATGAAAGCAGATGTGAACGAACCAAGAGCAGACTTGTTTGTCTTGTGATTTGGAGCTGTTGGCTTTGTGTGTGTGTGTGTGTGTGTGTGTGTGTGTGTGTGTGTGTGTGATAATAAAGCTGCAGCAGTGTTGACAGTATGATGTTTAACAGTGTATTTGTGTTGGAGCTTCACTCGACTCCTCATGCTCAGTGATCAGGAATAATAGCAGTGGCTAATTACTCAGACATGTGGTCTGTGGAGGAGTCAGTAATTCAGGGATTCAATCCAGTCATGCTTCATGTGCGTCCCACTGCTGACGCTGACATTTTGATGTATTGGCTGAGGGCTTTGGGTTGTAATGCTTTTATTTTGGAGATCTGATGTGAAGATCAGATTACGGAGAGTTAAAGTGGCTACACTTTCCACCCAGGCTGCTGTTTGTGATCTGATAGATGTGCTTTCAGGCCATCTAAGGTCAGGGTTTTTAAGAAAACAGGTTGATTTGATCCATCTGTAATAAAAAAAAAAAAGATTCATTAGATTCTGTTTAAATTCTTCTCTTTACAGTGCATATATGAATCGGTCTGTATTTATACTGCGTATTAACAGACTCTACTAGCTAGTTAGACTGTTGAATCTACTGTCCACTCTAGATTAATGCTAGTTTCTTGTTTGACTGCATTTAGAGCCTACTGTAGACTTAAGTTAGTTTCTGTTTAGACTCTAGATTAAACCTTGACTTTAATTAGATTTTCTAGTTAGATTCTCTAGTTAAATTCTAGACTCTGTTTAGACTTTAGACTAGTGTAGTTGGGCACTGCCCAATACTTGAGTTATTAATTGACTCAGGAATTGCCCAATGCACAAATTGCAGTCAGTTTGATTGTGGTCAACCTCTAGATGAACCCTAAACTCAAGTCTAAATTTAGTTAACATCTATGTAAGCTGTTTGATCCTATATAGTCTCTAGGTCAACTTTAGACTTAGTCTAGATTTGAGCTAAATTCTAGATAGACGCTAAACTACTCCTTACATTTTGAGACGAGTTAGACTCTAGACTAACCTTAGTAAAATAGGCTAAGTAAAGGACAACATTCACATGCTTGGAAACCTAACATTTCTGCTGTGGTGAAGCATGAACCTTTACATGCACACAAACGTTACATTCCATCCATCATTATCTGATTTCTGCAGTTATCTGATTATTCAGCTGGTCGTGTAAACAGCATACTTTGATGTTCTACATCAGATCAAACCTCTTTCTGATTTCTGATCTGATTTTAAAAAATAAAAGAGATGCAGCTACAGTTATGTTTTTAGTGCATTATAACCTTAACCTGACTTTTTGTTTCCCTGCTATGTCAGTTCACTAAATCCTTATTTTGGAGTACTACAATTACGAAAGGCATTTTGGAACCACATATATTCACAATTTGTTACTTACGTGTAAAAACATCCTCCATGTTAAAAGGACCGAGCTGAATTTTGCAAGGGAGGTCTCTTGGATGAGGAAGGTAGTTAATAATGGAATAAGTTTCCAAATTGTTGGACATATGACATGTTTTCTCACAGTTCAGTGATTTTAGTGGATGATCTGGTAAATGTAACTAGATTAGTTGTATTCGGTTTATTAGATAATGATCTTACATTGTTGTTGACTGGTTAATGACAATCTGTGGTTAAAAGCGATTATGATTAATATTCTTTGGGACAGACAGAATATGGTCAGCTTGCACTGGTGTGTGTGCTCGTATGTGTAAATGTGTGTGTGTGTGTGAGTGTGTCAGTTGTTTGCATTCTCCCCCTCAGTGCTAATGCAAACTCCAGTGCTGGTTGACTGGCTCTGGTCTCTGGCCGGTTTACATAACTGCAGCAGTTTGATGCCCTAACGTTCACTTACACACACTCCTGCAGCACCAGACACATGTGTATGTGTGTGTGTGTAGTAAACACTCAAGAGTGTTGGTGCGTGTCTATGAGTACAGCAAAAAGAAAATTCATTAAGAACAGAAATTTAGCATGTATACAATCATGATGCATGAACCGACATATGGATTAGCAGAAGCAGTATCTTTTAATCATTTTCATAAACTCATAATTATTTTTGTATTAAAAAGCAGCGACTACAGTAAAAACCCCAAATTTCTATGAAGTGACTGTTTTTAAAATGGTAAGAGAAGCAGAAAGAAATCCTGACAGACCGGCTCACACAGACTACAAGGAATCTGAAACATGTGATAAGATAAAATGTTGTGATATTTATAACTGTTAAAGATTGTTTTGTTCTGTATATTATTATTGTTCTATTGATGCACGGATTACTTTACAAATCCTTTCTTTGTTTAAGATTATTTAGGGAACATGTGCCTTTGTGTATGCGTGTGTGTGTGTATGCATGTGTGTGTGTGTGTGTGTGCACCATGTTTTACACCTCAATGTGGAACAAAACCTGATCATATAGGCTGGTTCCTAATATGTAAATCATTCAATTTTCAGGTTAGGATAAGGTTATGGTTAAAGTTGTGTTCGGGTCAGGGTCAGGGTAAGTGTTAGGGTCGAGTAAGGATAAGGTTATGGTTGTGTTAGGGTTAGGGTTAGAGTTAAGGTCAGAGTAAGGGTTAGATTCAAGTAAGGATAAGGTTAAGTTTGAGATTACGGTGAGGGTATGATTGGGTTAAGGTATCGCTAAAGTTAGGGTTAACCTAGTAGTAGTTCTGGGTAAGGTTATGGTAAGATTAATACTGGATAAAAGCATTTAACAATACATTTGTCTTTGCTTTTTGCCCTGTACACAGAAAAGTCACATGTGCAAAACACACATCACATTTCTTCATGCGTTTCACATAAACAAATAAGAGTTTCTGACACTGGACATGATATACAATACATCATCCACTGAGGCCACTGCACTTCACTTATTCTCCACTCTCTCTCTCTCTCTCTCTCTCTCTCTCTCTCTCTCTCTCTCTTAACATCATCTCCTCCACGTATGAATTTAACAGGAAAAATGGAAGAACCAGTGTGTGCTGGGACTAAAGTCTTACTCTATGTCTTACAGGTTTTATTCAAAAAGCATTGAGCATCCACTTACCCTGTCCCCATCTCTGTCCCCTTCTTCACTCAGAAAGATCTGTTAGGGCACCTCAACACCTTCAAAAGCAGCCTTCTCCTTCTCCTTTATTACCCCTGGCAGCACAGAGCATAGAATGTTGAGGGTGCCTGCTCTAGTGGAGACAGTACTGATGCCTGTAGTGTTGTTTTATTCCTGTATTAATTAGAAATAAAAGGAATCGAGTGCATTCAGCTTATGCAATAAACCAGTCTAACCTGTTATCAGTGTCACAGCAACCTCAGACCTCCACATGAGCTCCTACAGTCTCTACGTTGCTAGCTGCACATAATATTAGATCAGCCGACAAACCGTTTTGCTTAATAACATTAGAACATTGTATGTTCCAGATTTTCTGTTTATCCCTGAGAAGTTGTCAGTAGAAGGCACCAGTGCTACTGTTCTATGGGACACCTGCTAACTTTTATTTGCAGTTTACTTTATGTACTGGTAAGAAAGGAGAAGGAGTATGTGACATTATAATTCTGGTAAAATATCAGTTTAGATATCACTAGAATACTTTCAAGTAGGACTTTCTGCAACAGAAATCGAGGTTCAGTCTTGAAAGTGGGTTGCAAGTAAGCCTAAACACGAACACAGTAATCGGATTACAAGTACAATATTTAAACACAGAGTGATGGCCAGCAGGAATACATTTAAATAACACACAAACCCGTCACATTTTGTCAATATCCACAGTTTTAATGACTCATATGTCTTATGAGTACCTTAAAAGAGAAATGTCTCGATACAAATCAAACTGTTACCTTAGGCTGACTTAACCTGGTGCAGCATGTTCATCTGTATATAAAACCACTTTTTTTAAACTCTGTTTTAAACTCATAGAACATGTTGATTTGTGTGACTGCTGACAGCTGATAAGCCAAGGCATAATGCACCAGTACACAGAATTATGGTCCAGTACGGCCTTTTAGCAGATAAAATCACATGACACCCAGTCAGCGTTTATATAGACTCTAATGTATATATGACCCTGTTCCAAGGTCACAAGGGAATTTGCCACCTGCCTTGTATTTATGTTTATATGTAGGAGTCTGTATATGTACTTCTTTGTCTGGAAGCTGTATGTGTGCATATGTCTGTGTGTGAGGTTGTTTCATTAGCTGGAATCTCCCTGTTCCGCTCTAAATGAGTGAGCTACTAATTTACTCACTGCACCATCACCTTTTCTCTCTTTATCTCTCTCTTTTCCTCTCTCTTTATCTTCTCTCTCATTTTGTTTTACTCACTATTTTTCTTTAATCTCCTCCCCTTCTTTCCCCCTGTCTGCACCTGAATGGGCTGCTGAGCTCAGTACTGTCTGAGATATTTCTCAGAGCTCTGTTCTCCTTCATTAGTAAAGACTCGTCTCCTCTCAGCCTGACAGGCTGCTAAATCACTTTCCTTCACTTCTATAAGAGAGTCTAATTATATATAATAATTTTGCATTGTGCTGTAAAGCCAAGGTGTGGAAAACAAAGGCAGGATCTGTACAACTCAGGCATATGTACTGAGCGATGTTAAAAGCATGGGGTAAATGTGTGACAATTTCGCACAGTGCACTAAAGCAAAATCCTTATAGCAAAGTCTGGCCACTCTGTGGCAATCTTGGCAACACCCTCAGGTCGTTTTTTTTCTCCAGTCATACAAGACCTGATCTCTTTGAATGAGGTGAGACCTATAAATGCAAAACTGCCAAACATTTGAAATCTCTAGTAAAATCTGACTAAATTACCATAACTTGTTGAAGTGTATTTTTTTCTTTCAGGTTGCTTCAACTACATAAACACACATCTCAGTGACAAGGATATTTTATCTTCATATTGCTTTAACAACATGCCATCTGGTTCTTTTTACTGTAGGACAGGATTTTCTAGAATAGCTTGTAACTATCAGCATAGAATAGCTTCTCAACATGGCGTTTGAATTACAGCTATCAAATTCATATTATTTTTCAAGTTTTAAAGTTTTTTCTTTAGCGAACAGATACAGTAGCAGTTTATTGGACTATTGTACAAAATAGGGGCAAAAGCTAAAAATACAAGCAGACATCTCGAAGGCTTGAATGTGTCTGTACTTAATAAGTAATTAACAGTAGGTCATACAGTGGTAGAAAGCACTGTAGTACTAGGGTCTGGTCTCAGACTTAATTGTCTTAATTGTCTCAAATCTGTCTCTGACTAGATTAGCACGCACCCTTCTCTCTGTCTTAGTCACTGTTTTTAGAGAATGTATTATCTGATCCTGACCAGTCCAGCCACTAATGAATTTTTTTACCATTGTGCACAAACTCGCAATTAACTCAGGGTTTAAATTGGGCTGGAGAAAAACTTTAGCACCTTTGGTTCATTTCAACAGCAAAGTTAAATTTAGTTACATTTATTAAGAGCAGCAGTTGGCTAGATTTATTTAGAGGGGTCATTGGTTGGATTCAGTAAGAGCTGCCATTTAGTTTTAGATTTATTTAGAGATGCCGTTGGTTAGATGGACTTAAAGCAGCCGTTGGTTAGCTTAATTTAGAGCAGGTATTGGTTGGATCCACTTAGAGCAGCTGTGGTTAGATGAATTTAGAGCACCTGTTTGTTAGATTCACTTAGAGCATCTGTTTATTGGACGCAGTCACTGAGTAAATTCATACAGAGCATTCATTGTCCGATTCAGAGCAGCTGTTTGTAACCTCCATTTGGAGCTGTCGTTGGTATTCACTCAGACAAGCTGTTGGTTAGATTCACTTAGATTGCCTGCTAGTTTGGA